>WEIV01014380.1:0-60317 GCA_013390005.1 Calyptomena viridis | reverse complement strand
TATTCTTTTTAAGTCAGCTTCCCCAGGATTCCAGTGCAGTTGACACCTGATGGCAAAGCTAACATTAATGTAGGACTTAGGTTTGGAAAATAGTAATGGTGATGTCATTTAGTCTGGAGTTGGACCTGCCATCATCCTGACCTTCCGAAATTCAAATCTAATATGCAGTCAGGCTGACTGAGATGCTCAATAAATCACACTCAAACGTGATTTTACCTGACACTCAGGATCATTTTTGAAAAAAAAAATGCTGCTAAATTGTAAATATTTTGCACATTGTGGTGGCATTTATCTTTATTCAGTGTGTCGTCAGCACTGAGATGAATACTTGCTGTTTTAGACTGTCAGGAGTTTATCTGCTACAGTGTGATCAAAGAAAACTTTCAAAGGCATTTATAGTATTTGCTTTCATGTCAGTGCTAGTTATCCTTAAAAACAGTAATTTGTAGTTCTGCAAACTTGGCTGTCTTCTACAGCAAGTACTGGAAAACCTCCTCACACCTACCACCCACATGTCTATTGTGTGGTTCAGGTTAGAGTCATATTTGAACATAAGTAAGGATGCAGTGGGGAGGGTGTGAAGTAGGCATTGTACTCAGTTTTTTGTGTCTTGATTTATGAGTTGTGTTTAGACATTTAGAGAACATTGGTGTATCTTAGAATTCTAGTAATAAAAACTGTAATTCCTTATTTTAATGAAATTAAAATTTAGCTATAATTTAAAATTTGCTGTTGAGGTGGTAGCTGATAAGCATTTTAGGTGTCCAATATTAGTACTTCCCCTGTAAACTGTAATATAATAACATCTCAAAAGTGTATGGTAAGTTGGCCAGAAAACATTTGTCAATGGGGTGAAATCCCTAAGGTGCAGTGGCATAAACTGTGTGTGTGCTGCATGTACAAGATGCTTGGGCACAATGAAGGGAGACCTTCACAGAATGTTCATTTGTTTGTGTATGTGGGACTATACAGATTATTTCAGCTCAGGAAATGTGAGGGGTTTTGCCTGTTTTACTGTAGTATTTGATGTCTTTAATCCTTGAAGTGGGACCTTCATCTAAAAATCTAAGTACATATTATTTTTTTTATTTACTGAGTTCTAAAGATAGAATGTTCAATGACTGCCATGTTTTAATTTTCTCTAAAAATAGTAAATCTGTGCAAAGCAGAGAGGTGATGAACCCCACTGCATGTTACATAGTAGTTACATACAAGCTTTTACTTCATAGGAGTTTATTTAGCACTAAGTAATTTATGGTATCTGTGGTACTGTCCATGCATCTTTAAATGGACTGCAATAATTCACTGGTTTGTTGTGCTCTATAATATAAAGAGTCTCTGTGGGAGTGTTAACCCTTTCCTGTGAAGGCTTGTAAGTGAAGCAATGGTGCAGCAGCTGACAAGAGCCATTTGGGGAGAACACCACAGCTGTAAATCCTAAACATCCTGCCAGTCCCATGAGTTGCTTAACCCATGTGCCTCATTACTGCCAGTGGAACAGCACAACTGCAACCAAGGGCTTTGGAAGTTAATACTGACTTGTCCCTCTGCACAGATGTGCTGTTTCTCTGAGAAGCAGGGACTGGTAGCCTGCTAAGTATGTAGGAGGTAGCTGAGTTTAAAAATTTGTCCTGAGTAACATGCTTACAGCACCTGTTCAGAAAGTGTCCTTGTGACTTTTTTTTTTAAATTTAATTGCTATGGTGTCCTGTTCTCTCGTCTGCATCAACTGGAGCAGACTCAGTGCTGAGTTGCCTCTCTGAGGCTCTGAGGGGGGGAAGAGCTGCAGCTGAGGAATGACATGGGGCTGGTGATCCTCCATCCTGCACATCTGTATAACCCCTGCATGGAGAGACCTTCATGAGAAGCTGCTTGCTGTGGAGGAGTGGTGCTTTTTCTTTTAGGAGGCTGCCCAACCACATTTCTAATAGATTGCTATTAGTCAAAAACATTTTGGTGAAGATCTATTTTATTTGCTTGCTCAAGATGAAAATTTTCAACGGAAAATGTCTTTAGATTTTGGATTTTCTTTACAAAACTCTGAGAGGAAAATGTCCAACTGGGCAATATTCTGGTGGTCTTGAAATGTGCCAAATGCCATGAAGGGAAGCTTTCCTCTTTCCACTGGAACAGCTCTAGGTCAGACGGTGTCTTGCAGGAGGAGTTTGGTGAGGCCCTTACCTGCCTCCTGCATGTGGGGCTGAGCTGTGCCCCACAGCTCACA
Source organism: Calyptomena viridis (assembly GCA_013390005.1). Classification (NCBI taxonomy): domain Eukaryota; kingdom Metazoa; phylum Chordata; class Aves; order Passeriformes; family Eurylaimidae; genus Calyptomena; species Calyptomena viridis. The sequence continues at coordinate 58,093 of WEIV01014380.1, read as the reverse complement.
CAGTCCTTTGGGGAGGAAGGACCCACCATCCCTTCCCCCAGTAGCAAGTTGGAGAGATGATGTTTTATGAACAGCACATTGTTATTCATAAAAGATCCTGGTTTACAGTTATGCATCCAAAGCATGAATCCTATCTGTGTACAGATCTAGTAGGAGCAGAGCACAAGGTGCCTGTGAGTACAGACTTACCAGACAAATGACGATGTGTGAATATTTAATCAGAAATACTATTTATTAATAACTGGTAGTTCTAAATTCCATTATACAGTCCATCTTCCTTGGTATTTACCAGATCTAACAAACTCTTGCCATTTTGTGTTTGTACTTTATGCCATCAGGAGCATTTCCTCAAAACAAACTATGGTGGGCTTGATCAGAACGAATGTGATATTCAAAAACAATTTTTAAGAAATGCCTTTTAGTTTCAGTCGCTGTTTTCTTTTCTTACAAAACAAAACCAAATATAGAGATTTGTTGTTTAGTTTGGTTTTTTACAGACTGTACAAGAAGTGGAAATGTGGGTTTTAATAGTGATTTAGGAAGTGACTTTTTCTCATATTTCCTCTTTTTTAATCCGTCACTTAGTGATTTCAAGTTAAATGCAGGCTTTGCTTTGAGGAGGAGGCTGTTCCCTCACTTCCTTGGGCCACAGGGCCCTGAGCAGGGGCTCCACCTCTGCCCCGAGTCCCCAGGTGAGCCATTTGGATCTTCCATCAAGTTTCCTTCTCTCTTTGGTGTGTGACCATCACTGTAGTTTCCAAAACCTGGCTGCTCAGGGCGGGTGTTCAGGGAGCCATTTCTGGGGCCCAGGTTTTGTGGGTTGCTGCGTTAGTGAGGGAGGGAAAGCAGCGGGTGGTTCTGTGCTTTGCGTGGTGACTCGGGTGTGGCTCTGCTGACACAGGTGGAGCAGTAATGAGGCACCTCCCAGCAGGTGGGATGAGTTCCTGAGGTAAAAGCCCTCAAAGCTGCCCCAAAAGAGCCCCTGTGCCTCACGCAGAGCTCAGGTGAGGTCTGTGGGCCTGTCCTGGTCTGTCTTACAGAGTAAGGCCTGGAGATACTTCTTTTGGCCTTTAGTCATGGGTTGGTTTTGCAATCCATTGCTTCTTACTTCAGTTGTCTGTGGAGTCTCATGTTTTCTTCTCAAAGTTTGATCCTGAGGAAATGACCAAAAAACCCAAAGAGGTGGGTGATGACAGGGTTTTGCTTTGCTCGGTTTATATTTAAGAAAAAAGGCAAATTTCTTTCCTTAGGCTTACCTTTCAGTCTTTCCTTTACAAGTGCTAATATAGTGTGGAAAAAGTGAAAAACATAGCTGGAGACTTTTAGCTGTGCCTTTTGTTCCTGGGCTTGTTTATCCCACGTTGGCCTTTTTAGCCACCAGCGCTCTTGTAGCAAGCGTGGGTAGAGCCCTTCTCAGATCTTCATTCACAAAGCTTAGCCATGATGATAATCAAATTGTGCTGAGCTGGTGCAGATTTTCTTCACAGGAAGTTGGGCATTCATATGGTTTTGAGAGATGCTACATTTTAGTTGGGGATATTCCTGAGATATTGTTTCTCTAGAGTAGCAGCATGGTGGAGCCCAGCACACGTACAACATCTGTCTGTGTGTGACACAAAGAAACATAAATCAGTTCCATATGTTGACATGGTCATAGGTGTCCATGGCTGGAAAAGCAATAGACAGCTGCTAATAGGTCCAAAGGCTTATGTCCCAGGAGAAGATATTTCAACCTCCAGGCTGTTCAATTCCTCAATTACTGTTCTGGTCTCAAAAATTCAATCTCCTTCACCAGCCTAACTTATTTATGGGTTGCACTGAATTGTGACCAGGGAGAGCAGAAAGCTGAAATAAATCAGCCACTGATAAAATTGTTTAAGCCTGCTTGTTGTCTGTCTGTCTATTTTTAGGTCTCAATTTAAGGAGACCATATGCAGAGAAATGCCTAAGATTTATTTTGTTTTATTTATATCACTAATAATTAGTCTTTGGTGTTCACTGAATTGACCAAATTATAGCCATAGTGTTTTGAACAAGCAGGATTACTTGAGCTGGGTAGGAACAGAGGGGAAAAAAAAGGATTTGTGGAGGTACCTGAGTTGGAAGACATTATTTGCTGACTTTGGGTTTATGTGTTTCTCCCAGCCCAACTTAGATTTTTCATATTATATTGAGTTTGGTGAAATCATTCTTGTTTCTTAAACAGCTGTTGCTTCAGCTTTAAAAGGTACTTGGACGCCATTTTGTCTTACCCACTTATATATAGCAATGAAGGTATATAGTGAGTAAAGGGGGATATCTGCTCTAGCTCTACAAGCAGGGAGATTTATTAGTGACATTGTTTCAGTACAGAGAGTAGGCTCCCAAATGGAAATAGAAGTGTTATTCATAAGGCAGCAATGTTATGCATCCACAAATGATCACCTGGAATCAAAGCAGAGGTCTCTATATAACTGAAAAAAAAAATGTTTACAGTTATTTGAGCTGTGTTCTGTAAGGCTCCACTCTTCACTAAACTTGCTGATTAAGAGAATTGCTTTGGTAATCAGCTTTGACTGAAGTGATTCCTGAGTGGTGAATTTGAGAGATTTCTTAGTACTTGACAAAATAAAAAGCTGCCAGAAATTCTCTCTTGTGTTGAAGTGAGCATTGGCTCAAGTACCACTGCCTATGTGAGCTCTTGCCAGAGGAGGTGTTTTCATCACCCTCCCTGCAGACACTGACTGTGCCATCCTGCTTGGGGTGAGCAGTGGTGACCAAATGGTTTTCTCTCATACAAGAACCACTGCCTGCCATTCCCAGCACTGAGCAAGTACAGACTGCATTTCAAATCCCCATGTTTCAAGGTTCTTGTACTCCCTGACACAAAACTCAGGGACAGACTAGCACAGGCCATACAGGTTTAGCTTGATACACAAAGGTGGCAGACCAGAACCCACCTGTCCTCAGACTTTGCTGTGCAGACAGCTTTTTCTGCACAGGACTAACAGAGTGTTGGTGGGTTTGGAACACAGAAAGAACCAGCTAGGCTGGTCCCCCTGGGCTGCTCCTGTCTTCTCTGTTTGGTTAATTGTGCAGGGTACAGATGGAAAGTCATTCAAGGTTAATTTGATTAGCTGCACCCAGCTTCTGGGGATCTCTGGGGAAAATCTTTCTTTTGAAATAGAAAATGGAGATATCATAATGTGATCCTAATTCATGTGTGATATTTAGAAAGAAACAGTATTTATCCTTGAGCTAGGAATAAATTTAGAATGTTCTATGCACAAAGCATGCTCTAATTCATATTTCCTTAGGGCATGGCCTTGCTACCTCTTGGAATGCCTCATAGAGATTATCCCCAGGATATCTGGGGAATACTGTAATGCTGCTTTTAAAGAACTTGTACTTTTTCTCCATGGATGTCTACTTCCCTGTCTGGTGTTGACTTGGGAGGAGATTGTGTGCCAGATTTTGTCATTGATGCTGTCAGAAAGCTGTGATACAAAGGTGACAAGAAGCATTCTTCACTTTTCACAGCTGCTGTAGATTCATTTGTTTTGAAAAGGAGGGAGATAGCTCTCTGAAAATTGCTTTCACTGGCTCTTGAAGGATTTCTACAGCAGTTATTCTGAATTCAGGTTCTGCTTAAAAACATCCAGCTGTGAACACAGGAGGCATTGTTAGGTCAAACTAAAGGTGCTGGAGCAGGGTAAAGGCCTGTAGGCCTCTAATAACAAATTTATCCACTTCCTCTGTTGGTAGAAAAATAGTGCCTTGAGGTAGTAATATTGCCAGCTTTTCTAGTGGTCATCATGGTCTGCATGCAGTTCAATTTATTTTCTTGTTGTATCATATGTAATGATCCAGATGAACCTGGTCATATGAGAAACCTCTAAATGGTATTCTCCTTGTTTTCTAAGGATATCACCACATTTGTAGAACTACTTCTCCTAGACTGTGTCATCTTTTTGGCAGTCACTTAAATCTACTTCATTGCACGAGTTTCATCTGTTGGTCCGAAATCTGTTAATAGTTTTTCACTTTTCAAGACAATCATGTTGGTCCAGTTCTGGAATTTAAAGCCTCTAGACTGAAAATAGAGGAATTTCTGTGCTGGTATTGCAAGAAGCTGAATTAGAACTTCTCATCACCTTCTTGGCAGTGTTTGCAGTGTTGTGGACCTCCTCTTTTCTAAACCAAAGGATCCTAATCTGTTATCCTGTTCTGTAAGAAGGCCTCTGAGCATCTTGTTGCTCTTTCTTACATCTGTTCTTTTTGTCTGATTTGTGACAAATTCCTGCAGTATTTGACATATGGATGGACATTCTCTGTATGTGTACCCTGTTTCCCCTTTGTTCTTTGTTTCTTTTGTAACTAATTGTCTTTTCAACAAGCACCCCTAGCTTTTTCCTGCGTGCTTTGCAGAAAGAAAATAACTTTCACTGTGCACATTCATTTTGATTTAGAATTTGCAAGGTTGTGGAATCTCTTTCTAAATCTTTAGCGAAGAGAAAAGTCCACGACTTCCCGAATGAATCATGGCCAGGACTCTGCTTTTAAGAGGAGTGAGATAGACAACATTATAAAAAAGATAAACACACAAAAAGCCCACAAAGGAATTAAATTCTGTCAAGACAGATCTCAACAGATGGACATCTTAATAAGCCAAGAAAATCACCTTAAATGTTCCTAGTTCATGAGAACTGTAACTTGGAAGTGAGTGGTGCTGTTGTCTTAAATGTTTAAACACAGTTGATCAGATGTAGATGCAGGAAAGTGTTCACTGGCATGGAGTTTATGAATCATTTACCTTTGTAGAAGTACATTCTGACATCCTAAAGGCAGTGGGCCATTTCCCTTCCCACACATTACATGCAGTAGCTGAGTGGTGAGCAGACAGCTACAAGTCAGCAGACCTGAATTTCATTCTTGGCTCTGCTTCCCTTGGTCATTTTATTCAGGTTGCTCAGCTTTTTCGAGTCTTCTCTCAAATGGTTTACCTGATCACAGGGAGTACATTCCCTCCCCTCCAACTTTTTCATGCATGGTAAGGCACTGAAATGAGTGCAGCAATTAATTTTGTCTTAGAATTCTACAGGACACTTTTTATGTCGTTTCAGTCTTACTTTCCCAGCTCTGAAACAGAGTTCCTTTCATTCATTCTTTCCACCTCTTTTTTTTGGATAGGTTTGTGTCACTGACCGAGGCCTCTGGGGTTCAGTCATGAGACAGTTTTCTGGTAGGTCTGGAATCAGATGGGACTGTTAATGTGTGTGCCTGAGGGAAACCAGGATAATACAAGTCAGACTTGGTGCACTTCAGTAATGAAAGGCTCTGTTGGTCTGGCCCCAAACACCTGACTGGGAATAAAGCTCCTTCCATGCAAACAAGAAGTTAACTGTTGTTTTACTAAGTGGATGCCTGGGGCATTGGACATCTCACTTATTTCTGCTGCTTCTGCTGAGGTTAAATAATTGGTAATAATAGTAGTTCTTAAACCTAGTAACACTTTGGAGCTATATGATTTTTCCCTTAAGCCACATTTCAGAAACTCTCTGCTTATGTAACTTGGAAATCCTAAGAGAGCAGAGCAAGTCTAGTAAGCAGCCAAATTTAGCATTGAAATTTCTCTCTGTATTATCACTAGGGACACAGGACAAAGGAGATGAAATATTCCTAAGCTATGCACTGAGGATATAGCACACGTATTTTGTGATTCCAAAGTTGCAGATTTTATGGTTTATAGCATGAAATATAATCTGGTATTTTGAAATGTAATTTAAAACTTTTTTCCTTAGCCCTGAAGTCTGAATGCCTGAAAGAACTGATGTCTTATTCGGTCTACAGACAAGGAAACCAGATAGTTAAAAGGTGAGACAGAGTCCCAGTATTTTAAATCCATTTTTAATTAACAAATTTGAGTTAATCAAAATCAAAACTGGCAGCTCTTTACCTGGTTGACCACAGCAGCATTTGATTTCATTTTGGTGTCCAAAAATCCCTCTTACTACCTAACAACCATGAAGTTTTTTAGGTTGAATTTGTTGTTGATGATCAAAAATATTTTTGGCTTATTGAAAATTCAGAAAAAGGCAAATTCAGTATTCAAATAAAGAATATATGGGTTGTTATGCTAACTATTTCATGTATTTCATATATAATTCTTAAAATTCCTCATTTTCTCTTTAAAACAAAAGAAAAAAGGCCTAGTTAATTGGTGTCAGAAAACAGTGGAAAATTTTGTGGGATATTAAAGCCCTTGGCTGAAACCAGATTTGTATGGCCTGTGTTTTAAAAACTGTATTTTCTTGAGCCATTGCAGCCTGAAAGAAACAAGTATCTGTCTTGAAAACTTGATGATGAGATCCCAGTTAATCAGTAACTTAGGGCATACTCCTACAGATGGAGAAAATGCAGTCAGAAAGGCTTTACTTTCTTGGATGATAAAAACTTGAAATGAGTCTTAACATCCAGTCATTAGCATTCAAAGCCCTACCCAGTCACAGAAATGTCTTTTTGCTCTTCTTCCCTCAGCATTATGTTTATTAGAAGGTGAGAGTTTGATACAGAAGCCAGAACCTGAAGGAGTTCAGTGTGTTGTGATTCATCTGCCTGGCAAGAGATCTTGCTTGGGCAGTCCCCAGGCTGATCTTGTGAAGCATTCCTCAGGGAAGGAGGTTTCTTTCCAGAACTGTCCTCCTTTGGTGTGACCATCTGTCTCTATACAGTCATTTGGGCAAAAATATAAATTACAAACAGAAAGTTGCCCCATTGCCAGATCAGCTGCAGAATATGCACTGACAATTTACTCACTCGTGAGGATTTAGTGCCAGGGTCCTTTGCTGGGGATAAAACACTATCATATTTTCCCTTCCCACTGGTGTTGGATTAAAACCTAAATGCTGCTCGTTTTACTCTCAGAAGTGGTCCCAAAGGATCTCGGTGAGATTAATTGCATATGAAAAGCAAGTAGGATTTGACATTCTGTGTACTTTGAAAATTAAATAGAGGTAAACATTATCAAAACTTTGAACTTACTGATGCTATTCCAGCTTTTTTTTTTTTTTGTGATCTGAATCTTTTCTGCTGAATACTTATTTAAAAATGCTCATACAACTTCAGAAAAATTATGTTTCTGAAAGGAAAAGGGAAAAATCTCTGTGTGTAGGACCTCAATTCATCAAAAACTTGAAATAACTGCTCAAGTCCCTCTTCCTTCCTGAAGTTAAGGAATATATGTAGGTGCACTGTCGAATTTGGGACTCCAAAAAGAATTCTATTCCCCTTCTTTATCACATGCACATTTTTTTTTTTCTGTAGTTTTTCCTCTATAATATTCTAAAGCTTCTTCTGGGGAGAGGATGCAAAGCACCTTTATGATACATTTGGAATAATGCCCTGAAAAAACTTTTGATCCATGGATTTGGAGTTTGCAGAACAAATGTTAATTCTGTGGATAGCGTGGGTGGATGTAGGAATGAAAAGCTCCAGCAAATAATAGTCAATGCCTGATAAACTTGAGAAAGTTATAGTATCAACTATCCTAGATTTTTTTGTGTGTGGCAAAACAAACCTAAACAATTTCATTTTTTTCTTAACCCTCTAATCTTTTCTAATCTTTTTTTTTATGGCTCTTCAGTGGGGTTATTTCACCTGCTACCTCAGTCTTTGATCTTTCTGATGCTGCCAATTTGTAATTAAGGATTGATTTTTGAATGCTGTGCGGAATCTGTTTCAATTACTTGTTCTCCTGCAGTTTAACTGAGTTTAGAGTACTCTACAAGGATCTTTTGGGTAAGGTTGTCTTTCCTAGGGAGGGAATGTAGGGAATCTGGGTGTCCAGGTGCCCTGGGAGCACAGAGCACATGTGGGCAGGGAGATCAGGGAAGAGACAATGTATTTTACCCAAATCCTTTAGAGTGCATGGCCTTAAAGTGAGAGCCAGAGTGTCCTGGTTGGTCCCAGTACCTTAGAGGTACCATCAGTTTTCAGAAACTAATTTCAAGATCCAGAAAATCAGCAGTAACCTTGGACAGAGTCAGTGGGCCTGTGTGGAATCTGAGCCATGGAGTGTGGGGGAAGTGCTGCTTGATGCCTTGAGCACTAGAGCTCTGCAGGGTTTCTGTTTTCCTTTCTTAAAATTAAAGATAAATACTTCACAGGGATAACACTCAGTCTGTCTCGAATGCATTGTGCCACGGGCTAGAAAGAAGCAAACTGGATCTGAGGCCATCCCTTACTTAAGGGAGACTGTCTACAGCAGCTTTTGTGCAAGCTGTGGAACAGGTAGAGCAACAGCTTTCTGTAAATGAGAAGTTTCTTCTGTGCTTTCTGCTGCCCTGAAGCTGCTTGTTCCAGCCATCACCACTGTCCTTCACAGCTTCCCCCCCAGCTCCCTCCATACCTGCCTTCTGTCTCCTTCTGTGGGGGAGTCTGACCCTTTTCTAGTCCATAGGTGCTGTTGTGATAGACACATCTTGGGAAAGGGTAACACATGATCAACCCTTCAGCTGCATTTTGAAAGCTCCATCTAAAATGTGTTCAAGTGAAACCCAAGTCCATGGTTCTTGACCTGAATTTTTTGTTCCAAGAAAGCAGATTAACTTCCTCAATAAGCTAAAATGACCTAAAATGGCATGATGTGGTTCTCCCCTGGGGCAAGGACACAGTGCTCTACTTGTTTGTGTCTCCACATTTGCCATCTTTCTGAGCTATTTCATATATAACCCAGAAGTTTTTTATGGGGGCCTTTGTTACTGTTGTTGCACGATCAGTGTGATTTAGTGCCACCCAGGTGGTGACAGACAGCAGCAGCAAACACTGGGCCCCCAGAGCTAGATGTGAAATAATTGCTGTGGTACTCTTTGCCTCTAATTCCAAACAGAGAGGAGACCTGATACACGATTTAAGTGCTGAAATATGTAATGCATTTTTAGTGGGTTTTTATGGGAATATTTCACATTGTGTTTAGGTACTCATCCATCATGTGGTGTACTGGTTGGTTATCAAAAAGTTCAAGAACCAAAAGCATAATTTCATGTAGATTGATATGAAGGAAGTGCAGTGTCTGTGATATGCTGATGACTTTTTAGTCAACAAACTTGTAAATAAGAGAGTAAATTCTTGACATCACTTTTCAAATTAATTTTTGAGCATTTCATTTGAGTTATTCTGATTTGTTCTCAGATGTTCCCTAGTCCCTTTATTTCAGCCTGTCTTCTCTGAATATTGATAGTGATAGATGAAAACAGAAGATCCAATTACTTCATCTTTTTATACATGCTTTCACTCTTAGCAAAGCAGCAAGGTGCAAAATCAGAGCGTGTTTGAGACAGTCTCAGTCCTCATTTTTAGCTGTGGCACATTACCTCTGTAAGAAACAGCTGATGGTACATGCAGCATAACTACTTGAATGAAATCCATGTACTACATCTCTCAATTCTCAGTGCTTGGTGTTTTGTGTGAAGAGCTGTTTGGTTGACTAGTATTGCTTTGCAGCACCATCAGTGGGGAAATGGGAAACATATAAAGAAGTTCTACGGGAAGTGCAACAAACCGGAGAAGCAAGCCTGTTATTTTTGTCCTTCGACAAACTACACCCACTCTCTAATCTATGAGAGAGGCATTTAATTTATTTTTTCATCTCTGTCTTATTGATTCCACCGTTGCCATGTTTTTCAGTTAGTTTGTTGCCAAATCTGTGTTGCTCTGATCTTGGGGCATCACATTTAGACTTTGAACTGCGTCATTGTCTTGCCATCTGTTAGAGCCCTGTGTCTGCTGAGCACTATCCTGAGAGAGCTGCCAGTTGCTAGCCAAGTCAGAGAAGGTAACAGATTTTTAATTATGCAGACAGGATGGAGTGGTGGGGACTGGAGAGTGAGTGATTATTGCTCGGACAGTGCTTGTGTCTCTCAAACAGCCTGATGACAGCAGGCAGTCTTACCAGAAGTGGCTAATGCTGTGCCCGGGTAACAGCTCTTTGGAGATAAGCTGGGGAAAATGGACTTCCTGGGGGGAAGCTGTGATTGATGGGTGTGTAGCTGTGTGAGAAAAGTGGGCACAGAGTTAATTTAATCACAGGTTCTGTAGCTGGAAGAAGCTGGAAGCTCCCTGTAGTCTGCCTTCTGACCCAATGCGTGTCGAATCTATAGCTTCTTGGTTTGATAAATGAGAAGGCCTCATAATTCCTTCCTCTGTTTTCCATTCATTGGTATTCAGAATAGGCCACTTTGGAACTGAAAATGAAGGGATTAGGTTTACATAACCCTGGCTGTTAGATGCATACAGTCTTCAGACCATTTTGCACCAAGGTTGCTGGGTTGCTCACTTGGCCAGTCTTCATATGTTGGAGTGGTTTTCATCAAGGGAGACAGAAGGGAAGCAGAAGGGAAGAGACCCAGCAGCTCAAAGCAGGTCTGCTCTTTGGTCAGGATAAAAATCCTCCAAGCTTTGACAGGAATGTGTTCTACTTCATTCTCCTTTCCACGCCTTTATGAGTGCACTTGGTAACAAAAGGATTAGGAACTTCTATGGCAGCACGAAAGAGCAGACCCTTATCCAGGTCATGACTGCATAAGTAAAGGCCAGTCTGGAGGTGGACTACAAGGGATTTCTTGTTCCCTTAGAATTATGTGGACAGACTGGGCACAGAATGAATTTATTTAGGATTTAAGAAAGAGGGGATGCCATCTCTAGACAACAAGGCTGCCTGCAAGCAGTCATGCTGTGTCTGAGTCCTTTGAGAATGCTGCTAATGCTGCCCATTGTCAGGACCCAAGGACTGGGACAAGACCAGAGGCTGTATATTATAATCAAGTGATACATCCCCACCACCAAACACAGAGGGTTGGGTCTGCTTCTGCCTTTTGAAGCATGACTATGACTCAGCTGGGGCTGACAATACAGTGAAAGATTAGATTCATGGGCTGGAGCCTAAGATGTCCCAGCTAGTATTTCTAATTTCAGAATTGGGTCCCTTAACTGGAGTGTTTTTATTCAGGGGTTTCTTTTGCCAAAGAACTTGCACTTTTATCTGTTATCATGGAAAAAAAATTAAAATGTCAAGAAAGCCCAAGTCTTTGTTTCCTTTTCATCTCAGCTCTGCCTTTCTGACACCTCTGGGACTGAATGCAGCTGTAAATTACCTTGCTTTGCTGCCTGGTCTGTGGGATGGCTGCAGGTGCTCTCTGCACACCTGGTGGGTGTTGCCTGCCCTGGGCCACCCTCACAGAGGAGGGAGAAGCCTGTTTTCTCCCACACTGAGGCAGCTGCTGGAGATGTGGGGATAGGCCCTTGTCCCAAAGCATGATCACTGCCCTGCCTTTGTCAGTGCCCCCTGCAAAGGGCTTGTGTGCTGCCCACACGACTTCTGCATTGGGGGGCTTGCTGTGTGTGCACCCAACAAAAACATTTAAACCCAGAGGTTTTTGCCAAGAGTGCTGTTGACTTGCTGATTAATCAATTGCTTAAAATAAGAAAAATAGAAGGTACGTTGTTGGCTTGATTTCCCCTCTCCGTGTGCTTCCTTAGACAGCACTAATCCATGTTATGACTTCTCAGATTTTCTCTTTTGTTGATGTAAATATAGTCAATGAAATCAAAACCTTATGGAAATTTAATTTGCTGAGTCATCAGATCTCTCATCTTGCTTGATTACAGCCCTGTTGTCAGAGCCAGACTTACTGTGCTTTAAATTCCTGGATCATTACTGAGTTATTTAGTATGTAACTCAGTGCATCTTTGCAGCATTACAGAGGTAGGAATTTACTTACTAATTCTCAGTGAAAGCACTGTTCCTGGCTGATGCAAGGATAGTTTGTTGGAGAAATTTCAATAAAATTGAAGGTTTGATTGTTTTGAGGCCCTTTTTTTTTTTGGTTTTTCATGCAGGACAGAGAGATTTTCAGCTTGGGACCTGTCAGAAAGGCATTGCAAATACAAGCTTCTGAGTCAGCAAATAGCCATCCAGGTTTGGAATTAGAATGAATGGTACAAATTGTTTTGACCAAAACAAATGAATCTATAAATGTACCTGTTTAAGCTCATAAATCTTTTCGTAAGTATTCATGCCACGTCCTTGTTTGACTCTAGCAAATACCTTTGTTGTTGAAGAAAAAACAGGAGAATTTGTGTAGCTGCTGGTGATGCACAGCACAAACAATTTAGGCTAAATGAAGGTGGGGGAGGAGAATTTAAGGGTGTCTTGAAATTGTAAATCTAGTAATTTGTGACTTTCAGCTAAGTTGCAGTTCTACAAGTGGGGAGGTAAATTTTCTGGGACAACATGCAGTTTTGTCTATATTTTCATATGTGTTGCTAATGCAAATAAGATTCAAATGAGGTCTCTTCAAGAGATTTCACTCTCTTGTACAGAAGCTATGCAAGATGATAGTAGGGTTTAGACATTTGCGTCTTCATAACTAATTATAACCTTCTCAGTATGGGCTCTGGTGGACAATAAATTCAATTATCTCTTCAGTTCCCCAGGCTAATACTGAGGGAGGGCTCTGTGTGAAACATAAAATGGTGCTTGTTAGTATTTACTGCCTAAAAGCTGTAACGAATGTAACCTGGTTATTTTAATGTATTCCTGTTATGCTTTCCTGTATGTGAAAGGCCAGCATATGGTGAGGGTTTTTTTTTTTCAGGAATATCTGATTTAAAAATCAAAGAAAATTATTAAATCCCTTCCCTAGATATATCCAGTATTAATATTACTGCTTCATCATATTCTTCTAGCCTATGAACATTCTGGTTTGCTTTCATGTCTCACTCTGACCTGTGGTTGTGAATATGCTCCCTGTGAACCTCACCAAGGCTTGCTCTGTAGTCCTGAGCTTTGTACCCCAGGCTTTAAGAATACACACAGAATTACAGCTTTTGGGTCATGTTGGCACATCGTTGCTTCACAACTGGTAGGGAGCTCCTACAAAAGCACATCATCCACTTCAATAAGGTGGTTTTTTCCTGGAAGATCAGATGCCTCTGTGCTCTGCCAGGTGTGTCTCCTGGGCTGTCCTTCCCTCCCAGGGCCACCCCAGTGCAGAGCCCACCCCAGCAGAGCCCTGGGGGGGTTTTACCCCCTACCACCCTGGTGCCTGGCAGGCTGGCTCAGTACCAACCTCTTCAGAGTCTCCTTCAGAAGCTGAAATGCTGAAGTGCAAAGTTTACCAAAGGGACAGACAAACAAAGCAAGTGTGGCAGAGAGGGCATTGATGGAAGGTGCTGGTGGATGGAGAGAAGGGATGCATTTCTTCTGGCTGACACAGCAGGGACAATTTGGATGGGAGTCATGAACACTGGAAGCAATGAGGTGACTTTTTTGTTTGTTTGTTTGGGATCTTCTAAATCCCCATGATAGTGACAGAAAGAAGATCAGGAAATCTTTATAATTAAGAGAAACTTATAGGAGAATAAAAATGCAGTTTGTGTATAATTTTAATGATGCTTAGTTAAGGGGAATAATATTTAGGAAAAAAGCTTAATATCTGAACACATTTCTAGCAGTAAGCCACAATTTATTTTTTTTTGTTAAATAACTTTTTAATATGTTGAACAGTCAAAAGCCATTTTGCAGATAATCCAAGGAAATAAACCTTCTACAATAAGTAAGTCAGAGGTTATAAAAGATCGGTATTCTAGTGAGTGCAAAAATATCATTATTGTTGAATCGTTTGATAGAGTAATAAAGGAGGTATTAAAAAAATTCTGAACATATGCTCTCTCACTGCTTACAGTTTGAATTTTAAAGTTGAAATATTTAATACACAGTTGTAGGGATAATGACTATTCATGTCCTCATTAAGGTCCTTATTTGGAAAAACAAGAGTGGATAATAAGTGTAAGTAGGTATCTGGACAGCAGGGTCGGTAATAAGAATAACAGTTGCTGTCTGGTAATGACTGGGAGCTATGGTACAGCAGGAGAAATTAAACAGAGAAACAATGCCTTGTAATTACACAGCTAAAAAAGCTCTGGCTGTTTGTTTACAATGCATGGCTGAAAGTACATTGCAGTGAGGGCATGAGGAGAGAGAACCAGTCCCCTGATAACTGGGAATGGGTAATAAAGAAATACCACCCTTATTTGTATTTTCTCTTTAGTGCTACCTGGTTTCATACGCTCTGTAAAATCTTCCATTGACCCTGGGAATTGCAAGGAGTGATCTCACCTGGGAAGGAGGCAAATATCTAGAGAAAAAAGCTATTTCTCCTGTGTCTTGAGAGACAATGTTGATGTAACTTGATGGTAAATATGGAAAATGTGAGTGAATAATCTTTGTGAGCTTGATCCTCCTGGCAAAAACTATCCAGTGTTATCCTCTTAGGACTATGTTGGTGTGTGATTTGCCTACCTAAAGGTGAGGCTTAGCAAAGCTCCTTTAGTTGTAATATCACTGCAGATGCAATTCAGGTCTAAAAATCTTTACATTTCTCTGAGTTCTGAGAGGGGAAAAATAGTATTTTCAGGTTTTAGCATTATGTTCCTAAGGAGTAGACTGTATCATTAATATTTGGAAAAGGTACTAACTTGTGTCAAGATGCCAATTACAAATGTGTCAGCCAAAATAAGCTGCTGGGAGGACCCTGATAAAAATAATAGAAAGAGGTTTCTCAAAGAAAAGTGCAATTTCATTAGAAACACAGTTTGGTTGACTGGTGATTTTGATTAAAAAGATAGTGTGATTGCTGGTGGACCTTTCTAGGGCAGAGCAATCATGTTCATTTATCTTGCCTTAGAAAAAGATGCTGATAATCTTGTTGAAAGGAAGAGTAAAATTAAAAGCACCACCAGAAGAATGCAAAAGGAGAGGAATGAGGATTTCCAGGAAGAGGGGTTTGAAATTGATGGAAACTGCAGTTCCATGGGAGTTTTCACATACAATCTTATTCTCATGTATACCTAAACTACGGTTTTAAAGTGAGTTTGATTGCAGAGCAGAACTTAGTATTGTGGTGTATTCAGGAAGATGTGATGCAGCTCTGCTGAAGAAAATGTTTACTTCATCATGTGCTTTTGTTTTGCTTTTCCTTGGGTTAAAGTTAAGATACTTTCATTGTAGAATTCCTTTACAGATTCAAATCTTGTTAGAGCAAGGAGATAAATGTCAGCAGTAGGAAAGAATGAAAAGATTGGCCTTGATGCCCAGAGACAGCCTCTTGTCTGCACTCAATTTGTTTGTGACAGGAAAAAGTCAGGCAGGTAAAATCTTCAGTGAGGCATTTACCACTCACTTCACAAATTGGTTCCTGGATATCCTTGGAGAATTCACATCTAGTCCTGCACAGATACCACAAGAAGAGTGAAAAAACAGACTAGGCTTAATTTCACCATCTCCAGCTTATCCTTACAGACTCATACCACTGCATGTGTCTC
This sequence comes from Calyptomena viridis, assembly GCA_013390005.1. Lineage (NCBI taxonomy): Eukaryota > Metazoa > Chordata > Aves > Passeriformes > Eurylaimidae > Calyptomena > Calyptomena viridis. Next base: position 42,733 of record WEIV01014380.1, on the reverse strand, counting down.
ATGCAGACTACTTATTACAAGATGCATGTTCCCCGTGTTTCCCTTTTTTTCAGTTTCTCAGCAGTTATTAGAACAAGTGGCTTATTGATTAGTGTGTCTGTCACCTGCCCTTTGATGGATCACATCCCTGGTGACATTAATTGCACAACATGTTTGCTGGTGTCACTTGCAAGAGTTAGCGGGTGTAAACCACACTGGCAACCTGTTGCTGCACCTAGTTATTGTATCTTAATCCATCTCGCTGCAGGTTCACCTGCATGGCTCCTATCTCAGCTGACACTGGCAAATTCTCAGCCAGCACTGCAGTAAGAGAGCCAAGGGGCCTGATCTGGAAAAACTTGTTCCCAAACATATGCACTGCTTTTGCAGAGCAGGCAGCTCTTACTCCTTGTTACTGTGGTTGAACACTGCACTTCTGGTTTTTCAGTCTTTTGTCTTCTCTTTCCTCCATTTTCTCAGCACACTCTTGGTTTTCCACCCCAGCAAAATGAAAAACTTCTCTGTTCTGTGTGCTTGGCAGTTGGATTTTTCCATTCCTAGGATTTTTCCTTCTGTTGGAAAGCTCAGTGTGTTTGTCTCTGGCTGTAATGACTAGATTGCAGGTGTCTCAAACAATTTTGAATGGATTCTTGCAAAGCTTGTTGTGTGCTGACACTGAGCTGAAGCACAGAGGTGAGTGACAAGATTGGAGAGGATTCATTGGCAGAACTAGGAACTAAGTTGTGTTTTAGTCATGAGGCCATTTTGCTCTTTGTGTCAAGGAATAAGTTCTCAATTTTAATAGTAACATTTTAAAAAACTTTCTTGGATGATTTTTGGCTGTGAACTGAATTCAGATATATGTCCATTTCTTTCGAGAGACGTGCTGGTTTTGAGGGCAGGCTTGTGCTCTGGGGCTGTTTCACAACATGGGTCCTGTTGACTGCTGTCCCAAAAGACCAGGAGAAGGAGCCTGGGACAGGGATGAACAGCATTTGGTGGTAGGAGGTGCTTATGCTAGAGCTGTCACCAAAAGAAGTGCAGTCATGCTCAGCATGTACACAGTGACACACTTTCTCTTGTGTTTCTTTTTAAAATGATAACCAATCTCTTAAAATCTTAAAACAGAAATTTTTTTTCTGAATTTTGAGACCACTTAAAATAGAACTCTCTTCCTGCGAAAAAAATTGCCTTGTTCTCCAGCCATTTTGAAGGATCCCTTCCCCACTACACACAGGAATGAAGGAAATTAATGTATGTGTAACTGTGGAATGAAGGAGTCTTGGCTCTCCTACAATTCTCCCTCAGTTTGTTTCGATAGCATGAAAAGCTTCCTGTCCCCTTTGCCACCTGTGAGACCTGCAATCTGAGCTATGCAGCTCCCAAAATCCACTCAGCTTTGTAGGCAATTATGCTGCAAATGAACTGGCTGCAAATAAAATCAGGAATATTTTCTGACTCATCCTTTTCATTTATAAAGTCACCTTTCTTTCCCCATCCTTGTTTTCCATGTTTCCCCCCCCCATTGCTTTCCTCCCCCTCATTTTTATCCATCGTTATTTGTCTGTAATGAGTCCCAGTTCTCCTATTTGCTTTCTGCATTCTCCCCCTGTTTATTGTGTTCTTTCCCCCATCACTGGAGTGCTCTCTCCTCCATTTACCCAGTGTAGTTTGCTCATCTGTCCCTACAGACTGTTTGTGACTTCTGTGAAGGTCAGGAGCTGTGTGTGACATGTAGCTGGTCGTAGCTTCTTGCTTTTGGCTCTAATGATTTAGTTCCTGTTTTTTAAGGAACATAAAGGAACTAAAAGGATGACTTTTCTCCTGGACCAAAAGATGCAGAAGGCAAATGTCACAGCAGATGGGTGTTGCCAGAGGGGCACACGGCTACTTTGATGAGTTATGGCATTATTGTCAATTGAAACAGCTGCTAAAAATTTCAGAATCTGGTGTTCAGGCTGCAGTTTGTATAAATGCATGGTCTGTATTTGTGAATGTGCAAATGGCAGACAATGATGGGTTGAGTATCAGAATATAACTGAAATAACTGCATTAGACTTTCAGAATTGGACTGCAGTGAGAAGGTCTCTTTCTAGCTGAGCTGTGTTGCTCTTGCATTGCCAGTGTTGGAGGGACATGGAGGATGTGCCTACTGGCACCCACATCCAACATTTCTGGCTACTGCCCTGTGGGGGTCACTACTGTCCAGAAACAGCTACCTTGAAAATTCAGTAGTTGATTAAAAAGGAATTTATTATTGTCCCACACATTAATTTTTTTTCCCTGTTGATAAACCAATGAAGAAATGAATTGAATGGCCAAGGAAGTACAGAACTTTAGTCCTGTGCACTTTGCAGACTATTCAACATTGTTTTTTGTGAATTCAGACTGGAAAAATGCAGTACTGAGGAGAGAAGGAAGCAACAAGTAATCGTGAAACAATGATTTGTACTATTAGTGTAATGATTTTACTTGGTGATGTAGTGAATACAGAAAAAAATCCAGGGAGAATAATTAAACACCTTCTTAAAGATGAACTTCAAAATCAGAATATGATTATGAGGTATAGAAACACTTCTAATTTTCAGCTGTGAATTTGTGATGCTTTGTGTGGCTGTGCAAAGGTCAGTTATTTAAACCATTTGAAGATTGTGCAGAATGGATTGGAAAATGCAGGTGATCTGGCTGAACAGCTGAGCAAAAACCTAACACAGACAGCTGGGAAAATATTCATCTTCGGATGGTGTTTGGCTGTGCTGCAAAGCACAACTGGCTGAAGCCTTTTCCAGCCCGGGGGTGGCTGTACTCCTGTGATCCCTGGGGATTTGTCACTGTTATGGCCATTCTTAACAAAGAGGCAACAAGAAAATGCCATTGCCACAGCAGCTAAAATTGCTCAGACAAGGAGAGAATGCAATTTTCTGTGATTTGTGGTTTTATAGCAGCCTGCAGGTGCCGTTCTTGGAATTAGTGATGGAAAACTAGGTACTCTATAAGTCTTCCATGGGAAAGTATTTCATTTTCTTATGACTCAACAATAGAATCAAGCATATGAGGCTACTGCAGACCATCACCATGGCACTGGTACCTAACTCTTGTCATTTGTATCACTCCTGGATTTAGTCATTAGATGACATGTCTTGTAGATTTTAATTTTCTCACTTGTTTTCTTGTCAAATCAAGAGCCTATTTTCCTTCCACAAATTTCTTGCTGACGTTTACTAAATGCTCACTGGATAGCAGAGATCAAGCTACCTACCTTTAAGATGGTATCCAAAAACTCAAGCTTCCTTTGACTTTTAATGACTTGTGAAAATGATTACATATGGATCTGCTAAAATGACAGGAAAACTCAGGAACTAAAGCCTATTTCAACAGAAAGCTGAAGAAAACATATAAGAGCTCTATCAGATTCTGACTGTTGTCACCACAAGAGACAACATTATGATGCAAGACATAGGGTTTTCAAGATTTAAGTTCTGCTATTTTGTGAAATGTAAATTTTGAAGTTGTTATTGTTGTATGGAAGCTATTACCAAATATTAATTGGTAATATATTATATGTCCATTCATTCTGGCTAATTAGTATACTAGAAGTCTGCAAAGGGAATTATTTTTCTGATTAAAATACCTTTTAATTTCTTTTTTATTTTAGGAGGGGAATGTACAATTTTCAGTAGCTCTTTTTCACCGACTGGTGAGACAAGTTCCTTTTAATCTGTTGTAAATCCTTAAAGATTAGCAATGGCATTAAAAACAAAATGAAAAAATTATTTAGTTAGATGTAAAGTCTTGATGAGACATAGATATTGGATTTTGTGGCTGTTTTCTCATTCAAAGAGCCAGGACTCTGCATAGTGGCTGAGCTCTGGTTTTGTTGTTTTTTTGTCTTTGGCATTGCAGCAGTCTTGTCCATGCTACTCTAAAGAGTGATTTATTATTCAAATTCTAAATGCTGTTCTCATTAAATCAGGAGTCTGTGTTAATTGATACACATTGAACCAAAACCTGAGAGTTTCTGCAATAACTTTTTTACAAGAAGAGTCTAAATTGTGTTCAACTGCCTGTGGAAGGCAATCTAGTGGCTCTCCCATGTGCTAGTGGTTTTAGACTTAAAAATAGACTTGCCTTTGCTTACAACTTGGGTTTCATTTATTATTAAAGCTGCAGAAGTAAATCTAATATTTTAAATTAAGTGAAGTTTTGTATGTGAGGAAAAAAATATGAGTTTTTGAAAAAAAAGTATTTAAATGAGCTTCTCATGAGTCATTTTATGGATTCTAAGTCCTCAAGTCGGATAAATAACATTTGAATATAAACCATTTATGATCCTCAAAATCATCTCTAAAACTATAGTTGGTGTAAAATTGCTACATTTACTGAACTAGTTGGAGTAAATTATTGCTGAAAGTGTGGCCTTCATAGGCCTACCTATATATAAACTTGCTTTGATATTATTTTACTTGCTTTGATTTTATTTGATTTATTTGGTTGCAACTCCTTTGTTTGATACTCCCATTTTCAGTCTAGTATCAACGTATTCCTAACTGACTTCTAAAATCAAATTTCATCTGAGCTACATTCAACTCTTTGCAACCTTTTATACTGACATAATTAGCTTGGTTTAGAAATAATTATACTTAACTTTAGAACAGTGTGACTTATTTTATAGACAAGCCATTAGCCTAAATAATCAGTCATCTTTAGGCTCAAAGATGGTTATTGGCACAATGTACATGTAAAATATTACTTTGTGCCAGGGAAAACAGATTTTCATCAATAACTGTAAAAGTGGTGCTTCTCAGGAGGGTATTTGGATTTGTTTTCCAGTCACTGGATGCTGTCAGCATCCAAATGAAAAGTCAGGTTTTAAAATCTAGTGTTTAGTGTACCCAAAGGCAAGCAGAAACACAGACTGAGGAGGAGTCCACAGGTTTGATTAGGAACTGCAGCAGTTGCTTTTTGCTGGGATTTGTGGGATTCCTGTATTTCAAGTACTGAGTGCCTGGAGACAGTCAGCTCTTGGCTCCTTGAGGCACAGAACTGTTAGGAATAATTGTGGCATATGAGAGCCCAGAATGGCAGGACAGGATTCTGGCAGTGAGTTATGTATTTTCTGTCTCCTTAGAGCTGTAGACACAAGCAAGCTGTCTTTTATTTCATCTCTGTTTTCTGAGTTACTGTAATTTGCTTTTGGTATTTGCATGTCAGCTGATGTCTGACTGACTGCTGCATTCCAATATGGAAAAGAAACTGTGATTCAACTCACCAAAAATGTAATTTCAGAGTAAGTAATTGGCTTAAGGTTTTCCCTACCCCGACCCAGATTCAGCAGGCACATGTGAGCCAGTAGATTTGTATATAAGCAAAATTTCAAAAGATCTGGACTTCAGTGTGGGTTTTCCTTTGCTTGGAAGGTTGTAGAACTGAGTTTCAGCTCTGCCTTAGAGTAGTGTACATTTTAGAATCATTATTCCTACAAGTATTGAGCTTAAATAATATTTCAGAATGTCCATATTCACTTGTGACTAAGACACAATGAACATCCTTTGCTGCTATATAGCTTTGTGCTCATTAGTTTGCTGGATTTTATGAGCTGTGGTGTAGTTTGTGTGTCCCTCCTTGGAGAGGCTGCTCAGCAAAGCTCACTGTGCTCAAGCACAAAGCAAGAAACTTCTCCCTCTCCCTAGTTACATTTCTAACTCATACTCCCCTTTCCTCTGATACCATAATTTCATTTTCTCTTCTTGATTGCATCTCCTTGTAACAGCTACTTCTGCCCTCCCCATTCTGGGCATGCCTCTCTCTAGTCAGTCATCCTGGCCCTTTCAGCACAATGCTGATTTCACTTAGCTGACTTACTAAGAGTCCTTTTTTTAGTGTAAACTCTGCCAGTATTTGAGTAGGTGGGGTTGTCATAACATGAGTATTGCTTGGACAAGAATCATCTCTTAGATAAACTCTGATTTGTGATTATGTCAGTTACACTTTCTGTATCTCTGTGCTATGTATATATATATATAAAAGTTTGAAATCAGCTTTTTTGGCCAAGTTAAAATATGCTTATAGCTGTAAAAGCTCTAGACTATCCATTGAAGCAGCCTTGCTTAGGTGAGGATTAAGGCCTGGTGGCTTTGTTCTTGTCAGGGCCATTTGAGCAAACTTCTGAGCTCTAGTGGAGTCCCGATGACTTCACTGAGACCTCATGTATATTCAGAAGACAGCTAATGGATCAGGAAATAGATAGTTTTAAACCAGTTACAAAATTCTGTGTACTATTGCCTTTTACTTCCATGTACTTTGCATATTTTCTGTTTTTTTGTGACTCTTTAATAATTCATCATTTTCTTTTTCTTATTTGAAAAGCTGTTTGTTGTTGGGGGTAAGGAACTCTGAAAATAATTAAATATGCCATGGAAAAAATACAATACACTTTATAAAAACAAAAAAGTTTTGTGATTGCACAAAACTTCCAGTTGAAAGTGTGGAGAATGTTGTTTTTTTTTTTTTTTTCTTTTCAGACTCTCAAATGCTTCCTGAGTTACAGCAACACTGGAGTAAAAGAACTTGGTTCTGAGTTAGGTATATGGATCTCATTAGCATCAAGATTTAATATTTGGTTTCTCAAGTCCTATGTCACACGTTCACTGGACTCTTTATCCAGTACATGGTACAACAAGTTTTGCTGGATGCACAACTGGATCTGTGTCCCTGCAAAGTCAAAGGATGGTGCCTTAAACAAAACACTTCCAGCAACTGGCTGGTATGTAATTGGCTTAAGTTATAAAGCCAGTAAGAGGAATACAAGCAGCTGTAACTGAAACACTTTTTAACCTATCTCTATTATTTTGATTAAAAAAAATACTTCTAATCAGATGTATCTACACACAAGAAGGGATCAGCTCATTATGTTGTCCCTGAAAGCTACTTGTAAATTTATGATCACATTCTTGGCATGACTTATTATATACTTAATGCTGGAGGGCACCTCAGAATCATGGCAACAGGCCATATGGCTTTTCTAATGAGCACTTTTTTCTTCATAAATTCTGGAGGAAAACAATATGATCTGTGTGCTTAAATTCAGTGTGAATTTGGCTAAGAGTCATGGGGGGATTGGGGAGGTAAGTAGAATGGAGAAAACTTGAAAATAAACCAAACACAATAAATAAGTAGAGCATCAGGGGGGCTTTGAACAGAATTGTGTTGTGTGTGGTGCCCAGACTGAGTTAGGGACAGGCACATGTGTCTCCATGTCCATAAGGTTTTCACCAACTCTTGAGCAGTCTTGGGACCTTTTCCAGGCACGCTGACTTGCTCTGGCTGCTTACTGCTGCTGGGAGGTCATCTTCTCTTTACCTGTGGGTAACACGGGAATGGGAATGCTCATCTTGTTCTCAAGGGGACAAAAGTGTGCAAAAATACTTTTTCTTGTTCGGTTGGGTTTTTTTAAAATTTTTGTTTTAATGTCATGATTCCTCAGTCAAAACTGGCCTTACTGTGACAAGAGAGTTTCTGTTAACTGCATGACATTTGTGTATGAATACTGGCTGTTGTGTTCCTCTGCAAAGGTCCTCCTTGTTTTGGGAGTGTTCAGCTTTCATCTATTGTGAGGAGGAAAAAGGAGGAGAAGGGCAATTCTGGGAGAGGCCTCCAAGTGAGTGCTGTGGCAAACTGGCCTCGCTGCTCTGCAGCTCACCCGGCTTCACACAGGGGTTATTAGGGTGGGCTACGGGCAATGTAACATCTCTGATGTATCTGCAGCAGCTGCACTGAAGTTGTGCATCTCTGTGCTCAACTAACAATGCAGAGATCGTAAAAAAAAAAATCCAAATTTGTAATTCCAACAGAATGCTGGATATTTCACTGGTTATCAAGAGTGAAAGTATGCGTTTAATTTCCATATGGATTTAGGTTTGTTTTCTAACACATGGCTAATTCCTGATGAACTTCTCTACTTGGAACCCAACTAATTATATTTTTTTGGCTGCTGCCTGATCACCCATTTTGGAATTCCTCCTGTGACCAGGGACTTGGCTTGGAATATCAGTTGTCTGCAATGGAGAAATTGTCTTTGAGCAGTTCACTTGGTAAATTACAGGCTGTGCTCCTAATTATAGACACACACTTGTGGGAACATAATAGTACAATTCCCTGAGGTATATCTGGATTGCTGTGTCCAGATTTTGAAAGCTAGAGGGTAAGATATTGGGTTTGCTTTAACATTAAATTGTGAAGTGAAAGCCAAGAGCCTGAGGTCACATGGATCAATTCATGCTGTGCTAACACAATAATGAAAGCTTGCTTTGAAGCAAAGCAGGAAAATCTGCCTTCCCTATAAACATCAACCTGACCATCACAGCAGTTGTTTAATTCTTGAATCCTTACTCCTTGTCACAGGGCAAGAGCCCCTGGAGGATATTACCCCTGCAGTAAACTGTAATCACAGAAGGCAGCTCCTACCCTGCCGTAACCTGGCGAAGGCTCCCATTGCCAGGAAGCAGCGATGGCAACACAGAGGGAAGGCTGAACTGTGTCAGTGTTTGGTTTATGTAATGAATAACCTCCTGCTTAATGAATAGCTGAAATTAGAACATGTCATTTGATACCAGTAGGTTTGGGAGGAAAGCATCCCTCACTTTTCTCCTGTAGTGCAGTGTGTAAGCCACTCCTCAGCAGCAGCACTGCAGACGTGTCACTCTAACCTGTGTTTATTTTGCTGTTGGAGCTGAATCCTCTTAGAGCTGCAGTGAAGCAGCCAGTCTGTGCTGCAGCCCACACTCAAGGGGACGCACCACATGACCTTTGTATCCTCTCACATGAACTAACAATTTCTCTCATTCCTCACTTCCTGACTTAATTTTATCCAGGGGGACAGTGAGGATGATTCTGCTTTTTTTTTCCCCAACAATTCATTTTTTCCCCTGGCTTTGTGCATCAGAGTGTTATTGCCCCTCTGATTTAATTTTTAGTTCTCATGCTGACACTGACTGTGTGACAACAGCTATCACAAAACTGTTACAGTTTTCATAACCTGCTTTTGCAGGGTTGTTGGTCCTCTCAAAGGAGAACGAATGGTCAGATTGCTGCTTCCAACTAGTGACCAATTATAACTTTCTGGTGTATCTTGCAATCTTGGGGCATTGATATCTTTTAGACTTTCATGCTCAGAGCAGTTTGCAGCACCCAGCTGTTACGAGATCTGGTGGGATAACAACACATCACTGTAGCAAACACAAGGGAGAGGAACAGTGGATTGCTAGAGACTCAGGATTGCTGAGAGCGTTAAGCATTTTGTGAAAAGTTGGCAAAATCAGAAGTTTTCTCTTAGGAGAAAATGCAGTTGCTTATTAGGAAAAAAATCTTGAGGGCTAAAATATTAATGAAATGTTGCTCCTCTTAATGTTGAAATTGTTGAAAGGCTGCATATTAATAAGGACAGTATTTCCTTTAATCTTGTCTGTAAAGTCAGAGTCAGCTGGTATTCCCGGGAGGTTATAAACAGAGTCACCAGGTTTTGCTTTTTGGAGCTCTGCCACTTTGGTTTTTAACTGCATTTTGCTCTGTGACTTGTCTGAGTGTCTTTGTTTTGTTCGTGGTATGCTCTTCCTGAGCTGTGAAATTCTGCTGAATGGTTTGGGTATCTACCTAGAACTTTCCTTTTCAGTACCTTAGAAAGAATTGTTACATAAAGCAAACTGACCATCATGTTTGTTTATCACATATTCATGCACAGACGTGCACCAAATACATGTATCTATTTGTCATTCTTCTGATAGAGGGCATAACTATCTCCATAAAAAATGCTTTTTTTGACTTTTATTGTAATGACATTTCCCCTTGCTCAGTGATATATTTAAAATGGGCTTTCATGCCACTGAATCATACTGTATACAAAGGAAGGAAAATGACAATATTATTAATCTTTTTCCTTGCTTCCTTAGAAAAAAACCCTATGTTTTTTTTCTGTCTGGGTTTTACACATTCAAAAAGGAACTAACTTCTATCACTCACCGATCTGTTTGCTGGCAAAATTTACTGTGATGTATTACTGCAAAACACCTCAATTAGGTATAAGTACTGAAGTTCACTAAGTTTTACCATGCCCTGAATAGAATTTTATGTACTTTGGTAAATCTCTTAAGAAGATGCTGAATTTACTTATCATGAATACTTAATTTTTTTAGTGAAGCTAATTAAAAATAATTCATATCTGTGTTCTCTATTATGTGAAAAAGTAGGCCAAGGAGCAAATTTTGCTACATCTCTACAGTTTCATGCATTACCACCTCTGAGTTTGTGGCTGATTGTTTAAGTGTTATGGCCAAAGCAGTTATGGTTTTAAGTACTCGCATGTGTCCAGGTGCTAGTGAAGGAAAAGCTTTGTACAAATTGGTATGATGACTTTTTAAGTGCTAGTCGAATTTGTGATGATACTTGCTCTTGCTAAAGGTAATAACAATTAATCCAGGTGGAATTCCTGCAAAAACATATTAGCAGACTCCTCTTGAAACACATGCTCAGGTAGCAGTTCTGTGTTTTCTGTGCTTCCATTCAATTCCATCACCTGAGTAGTGAATCATTCCATAGAGTCGTGGAATGGTTTGGGTTGGAAGGGACCTCAAAGATCACCTGGTTCCAACCCTCCTGCAGTGAGCAGGGACACCTTTCACCAGATCAGGTTGCTCAGAGCCCCATCCATCCTGGCATCGATTATTTTGCAGCTTTTCTGGGCAGCCTGTGCCGTTGCCTCGCCACCCTCACAAAAATGAATTTCTAATTAATATCTAAACCTATCCCCTTTCATTGAAAATCGTTATCCCTCATCCTATCACTACGTTCTCTGACAGAGTCCCTCTCCAGCTCTCTTGTAGCCCATTTATAGGCACTGGAACGTGCTGTAAGGTCTCCCCAAAGCCGCCTCTTCTCCAGGCTGAACAACCCCAACTCTCTCAGCTTGTCTTCATAGGAGACTTAAAACTGCACATTATCATCTATTATAATTCCAACTTTTTTAGATAAATTAACCGAGTTATTATTACATTTAAAAGAGACTATTTCTATTTAGCTTATGTCTTCCTTTCAGTTTACAGTACTTAGAGTGTAATTGCAAAGATTAGCAGACAGAATTTTACAGTACTTCAAGGTATCTATGTCCTGGGATTGTAATGTAAGAGGAGAACCCGCAGAGGGCACTGACTCTTCTCGGATGAGTCTGAGAGTCTGAGATGCGAGGAGGATGTAGGGTTTTTTAGGTTTTTGTATTTTCGTAAAATTGCAATCAGAAATATTTTTTTTTCATCTTTGGAGTGATAAGCAGAGTTACAGTTACAATCCCTGTTTCTTATATCTTTGAAATGAAAAGGCATAAAACAGAAATATCATGCCATGTTTTCAATGAAATTCTTGCCCTCACCTTCCTGTCTTCACCCATGCTTGTCTGAGCATGTCAGCTGGGCAAGTACTTGGGAAATGAATATTGTAGCTTTGTAGGGTAAATTCTGAAACCACCATGTATCAGAACAGGCAATCTGAAAAACACTCGTACAGTGTGACATCCATTTCCATCCATCTAAAGCAGGGCTCAGATTTCAGGTCAGAGCTCCCCTCCCTCTCAGGGGGTTGTGTTGTACTCAACACAGCTCTCCTGCAGAAAGGGATTCATGAACTGAAATTTCTATGGTCTTCCAGAGATGCTCAACTCTGTTTGTACAAAGTATTTTTCATGGTTATAGAAAAGTGATGAAAATGTTGTATTCCACTGTGTGCTTGCAAAGTAAATTTAAATTAAATTTGAGTGATTTTAAAAAGCAGACCACAGAGTTGCTGCATATTTTTTCTAGTCTTCTTGACATCTTTGTCTAGATAAAGGTCTCCTTGAGCTAGCTGGTACCTCAGCATTACAAGAGTCTCCCTTGGGTTTTTTTGCAGATGATTATAGTAGAATTTGGTTTCTAGTTTATTAATGTATAGATTTGTGCCTGAAATAGTCATGTCTTTCAGGTATTATTACACACTTAGACTGGTTTTGGCCCCTTCACATGTAATATTTACAAAAGGACTTGCTGCTTTAAAACTATGTTTGTTTGGTTGTTTTTTTTGGTTTTGTTTTGAGAGCGGAGCTACAAAACAGACCTCAAGATCAGCCCTTGTTCCAAAAGATGCTTTATAGAGAACAGTGGAAAATGACAGAGACTTCCACAGTTTGTGAAGTGCCCAGCTAAAAAATACAGATGATAATGTGCCTTGGTTTTTATCTTAGGTCTTATAGTTTTTCCTATTTCGAACAATCTGTCTTCTAGTTTCATAATTGGGAGATATTGTGTAATGATGCAAGATAGATATTCCAGATATTCCTTTATCTGGTCACTTAGTACTTCCACTGCAGTGTTGCAGATTTTTCTTCCTGTACGATTGGGCAGAGGAAGTACCCAGGGAAAACAAAAAAGTGCAGAGTGAGAAAAGCTAAGATGTATTGATTCAGATCTTGCTTTAGAAGGGGTTACAAATGATCTTCACCCTTCAGGCTTGTGGCCAAACTTTCATCCTTCACTTCTTAGCCCCAAGCTGACAACCCCTCCTGGTGTGCAGGAGAAAAGCTGACGCTTGCCATGTGATCAGATCTTCCTGCAACTCAGCATTTAAAAAATGCTACTGTCCTTATGCATTTCCATCAAGGGGACTCAAGACAGGTGAACAGAGTCCTGTTCTTTGATAAAGGAGAATTTTTCAGCTGTCAAGGAAATTTATTTGGCTGAGGATAGCTCCTGTTCAAGACGTTTAAGGTTCATGGGGCTGGCACGTCCTGGTGGAGGGGAGTTTGCTTTCTGACTGGACCTGCAAGCTGGCACCTGAAAATTGTATTAGAAAACATGTTAATCCTTGTATGGCAGAGAGATGGCAGCCACCTGTATCTGAATGCTTTCACTGTACAAAAAGGAGACTCAATACCAAGTCTGTGGTTTAGTTCTCTGATTCCGTGCCCACTGGGACCTTCATTGGGATGTTAGGGGTTTCCTTAGTACCACATGGATTGACTTCGCAGAACAGGGGGTAATTGTTACAAAAATCAGATTTTAAAAAGTGAAAAATCAATTTTTTGCCTGTGATGCCTAATGATGTTAACTATCTGTTCATCTTGGTTTGTACAATTAAGTTAGAGCAAGGACAGTACCAAGTGTCCTTTTGGCATTGAAGAAGTAGTTGGTATGACAGCAAAGATAATACAAAAAACCTGTCTTTATTTGTTCCTGCCTGTGGAGCCTGTCTCCTTGATGCCTGCCATGACTCCAAGTTCCTGCTAGTCATCCTAAAAGGGAAAGGCATTAACAGCAGCTCTGCAGAATGGTGACTGAACTGCACAGCTTTGTACTTCTCCTGCAAAAGAGCACATTTAATTCACATCCCATAGAAGGCAAAGCAATACTGAAGCACTTGGAGAAGATAGACTTGTTCAGATCACTCACAGGATCATCCAGGGCTTTCAATAGGCCTTTCTTGAAAGCCCCTACTTACTATTGCCTGAAAGTAATTATTATCTGAGAGCTGAATGGCAGTCATGTGTATTTGGTTTTGCCTTGCACAAAGTCTGGAGAGCACATCAGCCTCCTATTGGAGTGAGTGGGAAATGGGAAAAAGTATCTATCAGATAGTGCATGTGATTTGCTGTCCCAGCTGACAAAGACAGCACAGATATTGAGGATTAGATTAACTAGACACTCTGTACTGGTCATGGACCTGTCAAGTAAAGGTTCAAGTGTGCTCCTCTATTTGAACATTCTTTCCCTCAAACCAGGAATTCTGGATACACATGGTGGATACAGTGGAGATAATAGGCAGTTTTAAGAGCATCAGACTTGCTTAATAAGAAAGTACTTGCATGTCTTCCAAAACTGCTTTTGCAAACTTTCTAATTAAACTTCCCTACACCAAATGAAGAGGAATATAAGTAGCCTATACCAGTGGACCAGATCTAGTGGCACTTGAGAACTCCTGTCTCCATGTACCCACCTCATCCCTGAGGTGGTACTCCAGGTACCAGGCAGCCAACTTCAGTGTGGGATGGACAGCCTCAGTGTTTTTATCTGACTGTAGAAATGGGAAAGGACAGAGCCATTTACTGTGGGTCTTTCTAAAAATAATCACATCGAAAAATAGTTTAACTTGCTAATGAACCACTGTCTCTGGAGTGCTCCACAGTGGCTTATTAATAAAGTCTACAATACTATAGATTGGATTACAGCAAGGATGAACTTTCTGTCCAGATGAAGCTGTCCAGAAAGATTGTATGAGCAGGATATAATCTCTTTGATCAGAACTAGGCCATGTCACTGTCATGAACACCTCTCAGCCATAATAAAACATGCCACAGGATCTGTAATGATCACTCTGGATTGCTGATCTTGTCGGAGATACTGGAATCCATAAAGGCAGAACACTGAGCTGTTCCTGTGCTGTTTCCATTTACCATTTGAGATAGGAATTATGAAGCAAGATTGTTTCCTCTTCCTCTTTTTTATTTATTTTATGTTAAGCCCCTAAAAACACATCTGAAACCTTTCGTGCTGTGTTGCAGCCTGAAGACAATTATAAACCTCTGTAAATAGGTGTCTCTACTGAGCTGTCTGACATGTTTATAACTGTGGTGCTGCAAATAGTGCTCCTATTAAGTAGGAATGGGGCTACTGTGCATCCATTGTTATGTATATGCTAAAGTAAAAGCCGGTTATTGTCTGCTTGGGTGTATTGATTTATGTAGCTGGCTACATGGCAATTTAAAGCAGATTAGAGGAAGGTGAACATGTTTATCTCCTCTGTGCTGATTCATGTGGGAGACTGTCCCAGCAAACAATGATTATTATTTCACTGAAAAGGCTTTTAATATAGTAAATTCCACTTAGTGATGATCTACCATGACTCTGTGAAAGAGCAGACTGTATAGAAACCTGCTGGGAATATCGATGGCGTGGCACCAAATTAGAAGTGTAAGCAGTAGTCTGTCAGCTACTTTTCTGCTAAGTGACATATAAAGAAATGCAGAGCAACCCAAATTCTCTGACTGGTTTCTGTGTTCTGTTTGCATCTTCTTCACATTGCCTGTCAACCAGCCGAATGTGTAACCAGGAATCACATTTTCTTTTAGGAATAGGAAAAATATTGAGCTTGTTACAATGTTGCTTTAAATATTATTTTATCTCCCTGGGGTTTGTCTCATTTATTCTTGTTTGAGGCTGTAATGCTGAATTAGAAATCTTTACTTTTAAATGTGTGATTCCGAATCCCTCTATGTCTTTGCTTGTTTTGTCACTCCAAATGCTTTGATAATCCTATCTGGACAATATGGAAAGAAATTCTATTTTTGTATAGTTCGGTTAAAACCAATTCAACAAAAATATCCACAATTTTTTTACCGAACAGTGTAAAGTTAGTATGATGAAAACTCCATTTTCAGTCCTTCCATGGATTCTGTGATTTGGAATGTGCTCTATACAACACTGTGTGTAGGCTGGTGCTGGCATGGACAGTGCTGGTATGACCACTGAGACAAAACCAATGAACTGTAACTTCATTTTCAATGAGAAAAATAGAACCAAGTACTACTTTTTTTTCCCATAGGTTTTAGTCACTCTTTTAATACAAGCATTTTTTTAAGGGTTCTTGTTCTAATCATGTGTCTTGAAACCAGGACAGTCGAATAAGTTTAGTTGTAGCTGCAATAGTTGACATTTCAGTTACTCCTTTTCATTTTTTTGAGGAAAGTGCCTCAATTTGAAGGTTGCAAATAATAAAACTATTTTAAGCTACTTACATTGTTTCTAGAAACTAAACTTAAACAACATGTTGTTTAATGGTCAAGGATGCATTAAATATCTTGGACTATACATATAAACAAAACCATCAAGGAGTGGTACTTATACATTACCAATGTGTTGTAAATGGGGATTAAAGGAAGAAAATATTCTGGCTTTAATGGTTTGGTCATTTTTGTGTGTCAGCAAAGAATATCAGAAAGTGATTTTTCAAACAGTTTGGTTGTAATGACCTGTTTTCTCTCAATTTTATTCCATACTCCTTCTTAAAATCTTCCTTCTGCTGTTACTGTAATGATTTGAAGTACTGAGTCATGGCAGAGGAGAGCCCAGACTGGTGCTGGAATTTATTTGGCCTGTGAAAGATGAGGATTTGGCCAGTGGTGCAGTAATTATAACATCTCCTCAAGCTTTTAAATAGCTGCACACAGACATGTTTTATACTGCCTGGAAGGCAGTCAGTGAATCAGTGCTTTCTGCTGGAGCATTGGAACTAAGGCTTGCCTAATACTTCATTTTGCTTAGGTGCTTTTTCTCCACCTTGGCATTGTATGCGTGAAAGTGAGACCAGTCTGGTTGGATAAACATCCTCAGTGACGATGTATTTGTATTTTATGTAAGTAACAGTGTGGTATCATAATAACAGCAGTTATTAACACTGTATTTACTGTGCTTCTCTCTAAATGGCTATGGCAGTCCAGCACCCTCAGAAAGAGGGGAGACAGAGACTCAAACCAAGTTAGGAAGTTTTTCCTTTTGTCTTTCTATAGTTTTGATGTGTGTGGCACGTTTTGCTAAATGCTGCAGTCTTAAACCTGGAGCTCTTTCTATATCTCTTTCTATAGAGATATATATCTCTATTTCTATATCTTTTCCTCTTCATCTTCCCCCCCCCACACTTGTAAAAGAAAAGAAGTTTTATGCTACAAAGGCAAGGAAGTTTTATACTTTCTTTGTGAGCTGTCCTTTATTCCATAGCTGTTCTGAGCTTCACTGAAAATAAGATTTCTACTCTGGACAAGGTATTGTAGCACAAATGGTCTTTGCTTAGTTTGCACTCCGGGGAGTTTCTAATGCTCAGCCCCAATACAAATTGCACCTATTATTTTGCAATTTTCCCAAATTACTGCAGTTACAAATAATCTGACTTTCAGCAATCTTATAGGACTTCATAACCCAAACAGATAAAACCAGTTAGAAATTTAAAATTATTTTTCTGATGAAGCAAAGGATAAAAGTAAATGTAACTAAACAAAATGATACATAGTTCAGTTTTGGATTAATTGAATTACAGGAAAGCGAGAGCTTTCCCCTCCCCAAACACTCCAAATTTAAATTCTGAAACAATGTTCTAGAGTATTTTTTAAGCTTATGGCTGCCTCCACCAGGGTAAAATGTAGCTAGTGGCAGTTATAAATAATGCAGCCTGCACTAATGCTGTGTACTGTGGTGTGATTTGTGCTGTAAGGAAGGTGAAACTCGGCTTTGGCAGGGGGATAATTTTGAATGACAGGTTCCAGAAAGCCATAATTTTAAAAATACTATATGTTTGACATTATTATTGTCTAAACATAAAGATTCAGCACTGACAATTGTAAGCTGATATAAGACCTGGTTCAGGGAAAAATCGGTGTTTGTGACAGATCCTGAGTCAATATTTTAGCGTAATTTCTGAATGCTCAGAGCAGCTGCTGTTCTGCAATTCAGAGCCCTGATCCACTCCCAGACTGCAGGAATAGGAGAAGGTGGGAGCTCACAGCAAGTAACAGCAGAGTAGCTCTGGGCCAGGCTAACTTTTCTGTGACCTACTACAGCACTGAGTTCTCCTTCAGTAGTTTTGTTTTCTGACTTTCACAAGTACAACTTTGCAGCAGCAAGGCCAATTCCTTTACATGTACCCTATTGATCTGACTGTCATCTTCTAACTCTTTTTCTGCTGCAAAGTATTCTCACCAGTTTGTAACCTCAAGGAGAAAGGACTTTGTGAGGAACAAATAACAATTAAAATTTGACATATTGACAAAATTGACATTTCTTACTTACATCTACTAATCATTCAAATGATAAAAAAGATAATTTCCTAATTTATTTTTTGGTGTGATGGTGCTCCAGGGCAGACAGAGCATTGGAGTGGACTTGCCTAGATAGTCTTAGTGATACGCCCAGAATGCCCAAAAGGCTTTAAACCATGCCCTTCTAAAATGTTTTCTTAGAATTAAACTCAGCGATTTAATGTTTAAAAAACCCCTGAAATCACAGAGCAGGCAGAGCCTGATTTTAGAACTTGGTTCTCCAGTTTTTGGAGGGGAGTCTGTAGACTAAATCTTTGTATTGTCTAACTCAATGAATTTTGACATTAGGGAACTCTGCTTGGTTCCTGTTAGTCCCTGAGAAGTTCTACCCTGAGCAGCTCTTTCTTCCTTGTTTCTTTCTGGATTTCTGCTTGGCCTCTGCCCCCTGCCCCACACATCACTGGGCTTCTTTCCCCTGAATCCTGTTTGCCGTTTTCTCCAGAGTGGTCCAGTGGGCTCTGCTCCTTCCCAGGAACCCTGCATGCCACACTTGCCTTTTTTTTAAGTGTGTTGTGACAAGGAGACAATACATTTGTTCAGAAGGCCTGTTATGGAACGATCTTGTGCAATTTCAGATGGGGGAAAAAAACCTTTTAATTTAAAAAGGATATAGATAAAATCCAATGGTAAACTCCAGAGAGGGCTGCATGGCTCTACCTCTTACAGAACCTATTTTTTGAGCCTTTTTGTTTTTTTAGTTTTATCTAGGTATATACATATCTGCTGAGCTAAGCTCTATCTTGTACAAATTGGAGTTGTTCCTGTCTGTACACTAGCTTTTCATCTTCCACTGAAGCTTCTTTGTTGTACTTCTGAAATTATGTAACTGCAAAGAACTGTGACTGAGCAAAGTTTGAGAAAGTGTTGGAGCATTTTTGGAGATTTCCTCAATTTCTGCTAATGATTGAATGGAATATTTGCACAAAGTATTTCATATGTAGCCATTTCTTTTACTATAAAATTGTGGTTGTTTCTTATCTGAGAGAAGATGAAAAATAAATCTCTGTCATTTGGATAACATGAAGATGAAGAGCTTAAATTCAGATTCAGATGTAGAGTACAGTGAAGTGTGGTAAATTTTATTTTCCTTATTTTTTATAATTTCATAGCTATTAAAAATCAGAATTTATATTTAATTACTAGGAGTGAGAGAAACCTAAAAATAAAATGGGAAAAAGCTTTTTTTTTGTGCTGAAGCAACAGTACTTGCAAATAAATGTTTTTAATCAAGTGACATCTTTTAGATCTCAGTACTTCGAGTCGCTGCTTCCAATATTTTTTATGAATCTGTAGCATGTGTGTCTGAGTTGATAGTGAAACTCAACTTATAGGTACATTAGGAAAACAGTAAGCTTTGCAAACTGATTTCACATCAGATGAAAAACTAAGCGAAAATTTATGCCATAGCACTTGAAGTGGCTGGATTCAGAGAATGTTTAACATGTATTTGCCATTAAGCCAGGAGTTACTTTCATGAAACTGCTATCAGGTAATTGATGGCTCTTTCATGAGGGCTAAGATGACAGCATAGGTGCTCTATAAATCACTAAAATTAATGTTTGTATTGCATTATTGTAATGAGACTGTTCTTGATTAAATCATCTGGGCTCTGCTCTCACTCCTAGAGAGCCAAGAGGAATCTTGGTGCTGATCTTGGTGAGGCTGTCAGCACCTCATTCACAGAAAACAACCCGGCTGCTCTCAAAGGGTTTGCAGTTCTTCCAATGGAAAAAGTCCTTTCAACATAAATCAATATCCCGAGGCTGTGGAAAGTCTGTAGCCAGGCAAATAAATAGCTGCAGTCCTTTCATTTTCTGCAATCATTGAAGTGCTATAAACAGCAGCTTCAGAAATGAGATAGTAAGTGGTTCAGTTAATATAGTCATCAGTTAGCTTGGGTAGAAAAGCAGGCTGTAATCTCCCTATTTACATACCGACTGGAGAAGGAACAGTTAATAAAATGGAGAGAGGTGGGTTTGTTTGTTTGTTTGTTTGTTTGTTTGGTTTTTTTTCAGGGAGAATGTCAATATAAGACCCTTCTTTCCTGCAAAAATCCTTCTTGGGGAAGCAACTGTTGGGAAAGCAACACAAAACTGTGTGGGTGGGGAAAAAACAGTGTTCAAAGGCCAATTTATGCAGACTTGCATAATTTCATTTGCATGAAAGTATGGATGTTCATGCTGGAATAGCTGATCTTAGGGTATGTTTAGCTTGATTTCCCCTTGAGTTTCTGACATTTTTGGGACTTTATTCTTGTTATGTGTGGCAATTTGATTTAATGTAAGTTAGTATCTCAGAAAAAAAGAAAAGCATTATTGTAAGCCCTGCTTTAACAAGAAATTGGACTAGACCTCTAGAATGTTCTTCCCAAAGTATTTTTCTAGAACAAAAATCATAGATTCACAAGGGGTTTTCCTGCTGGATTTTAACAGGACTTAAATTTTATTAAGGCTTACATTTTGTAGGGAGGTGTTCAAATATTCAGCAGTTTTGATTTTTTGCAAGATGTATAGGAAGCCAAAATATCAGCTGTCATGGTATCTCATCAGTACAGAAAGACACATTCTGAGCCTGGAGAGCTGGGGAAAGCAAATATCTGAGCTACCGAGTAACTGTGAAAACCAGTGAAATAGAGACTCACTGTCAAGCCAGCACCTTATCTGATAGTAAATTCATATAGAAATCTTTCTGTTACACACTTAATACTCTTCTAATCATCCAAACATGCCTGAAAATGATGTAGGAGTTCTACATACTGCCACAGCTATCCTGATACTCTCTGCTGGCTGCACTGGATCATTATTGCCTGCTCTTGTAGGAAGCAAAATGCACTTCCTAATTCCCTATAGCTAGTCAAAATCTTACTTAAACTAGACTGAAGTTAACATACACATTGTATGTGCAGTAAACCAAGCATTAAGTCTTGTGACAATGATAAAATATGTTTCTTTATTAGGGGGAAACTCCAATATTTTCTCTGAATTAAATCCTTTCCTCTCCCTTTTTCTTCTCTCATTGTATTTTGCCCTCTCATCTTACTGGGAAAAGGTCTCTTTTCCAGGAAAGAAAAATATGTGGATCACTATACAAAGCATCAGCACTTCTAATTTTGTGTAGTTGCTTTTGATGTTGGTAATTAAATCCTGACAGCATGTCTTTAGGCCATAAACATGTCTTCTAACATGTCTAGTGAGGAAATGAATGATATTTTTGAGAGGACTCCTCCTCTTGATGCTTATATTGGAACTCTGGGCTTTAATGTGATGGGAGACACAAGTATTACTGAAGGCACCTGGATACTCAGCGTGTTCTTCGTTGGCTCTTCCAAATGTATGTTTCTATTAAAATAATAACAACAAAACCCAATAATAATAGATACCTGCCCTCCTTGCAGGGATGGAGCCCTGGGAAGCTCTGCTCGGGGTGGCACATCCTGGCTGCCAGTTTTATCGCAGGAAACCAGGATATGTTCTGAAGAGCTGGGACAGATGGGATGGCAAGGAGGCAGGCAAGTGGGCTGGGAGCCAGAAAGCTTATTGACTGAACTGACTTGCCCTTGCAAAAGTTTGCTGGATTGGCATTTTTGGATGGAAAATTTTGGTCTGTGTCTTTTGAGGAACAGTACTGCTTTTGAACAAAGAGCACCTTCCCTGCCAGGGCGGATTTGTCACCTTGCTTTCTGTGCCTCTTGGATTAGGGCTGCAGGGCAGGGGCAGGTTGCTTCAGTGGGGCAGCACAGGGATCTCTGACTGAACTCCTCAGCAAAGGGCACCTGGTGTCCTCCACTGAGGACCTGGGAGTCCAGTCCAGAAGACAGATAGTCACAGCATTTCCTGGCTATCAAATCTAGAACTACACTTACTCAGTTAGACTTACTTAGACTAGACTAGGGACAGACTAGTTGAACTCATGTTTTCTGATTTCACTCTGAAAATGCCTGACTTAACTGAGCAGATTTTAAGGAATTGAAAAAAAAATTACTGCAATCTAGCAGTACCCTGTGAGATTTCTGCAGTGTGTACATTGAAAGATCCCTAAAAACACCCATCTTGATTTTTGTTTTCCAAGTACCCAAGAAGGATGGAATCTGTTATTCTCTGTGACACTGACCCATTAATGAAGCCACCTCCTGCCTGTTGGGGGACTTGTATCCTGTTTCTCAGAAAAGTTGCTTCTATTTATTTAGGTACTTGTATATTTATTTTTAGCAGATCTGGTTATAGCAGATGCCTTGCTTCCTTTGACTCGCTTTTTAAGCATGGAATTTTGATTACACCCTTGTCTTCCCTGAAGTACAAAAAGCCATTTACAGTATTGTTGACATGTCAGCTTTAATGCCTTCCATTCTGCTCTTCAGAGAGACTACCAAAGGGGATTGTATTTGAGGGAGAGCAAGATTTTTTGAT
The DNA here is from genome assembly GCA_013390005.1 of Calyptomena viridis. Lineage (NCBI taxonomy): Eukaryota > Metazoa > Chordata > Aves > Passeriformes > Eurylaimidae > Calyptomena > Calyptomena viridis. Next base: position 20,467 of record WEIV01014380.1, on the reverse strand, counting down.
GATCACTTTTAATAAAGGCAAATGAACAGAATTTTTAAATCAGCTTTACTGTTTGACCTCAGGGGAAAAAAGAACAATACATACCATGATGATTGAATATAATCAATCTTCATATACTTTTTTGTTGATTTTGTGTCCCCCTCCTTAATTTAATAAAATCTTTTTATATTTACATGAGGAAACTTACTGACAAGATACTAGTTTCTGGAAATCTTCCAGTGCAAATTATTTTTTCTGTCATGAATTACTTCGCCTCAGGCCGTTATGCAAGTTTTTCTAATTGAAATTGGAGTTCTTAACTAGATGAAAATATTTTTCTTTTTTCAATTTATTTGGCAATGCTTACTAACTAAGAGCAGCAAACTAAGAGATAAGGGAATGAGACTTGAAAACTTTGCTGAGACAAAGCAGGAAAAGGCTGGGATGTGAAGAGAGTCTCCTCTGCTCATTTCTTGACTGTTTGTGCACCAAAAGCACACCAGGCTGTACTGGCACTGCCAAGCCAAAGTGCTGCTCATCCATATGGGCCCAGCTGGAGTCACAGTGTGTGGCAGAACCATTGGATTTACTGCCCATGCACATGTCACCCGTGCCACGTATTCACAGCAGGCTCCTGGGTCAGGTTCTATTCTGAGGAATATACACATGGGGAGTTTGGACATGAGATGCAACTCTGAGGTTTATAGCTTTTTTAAGCCTTTTCCCTAATACAGTTTTTCTGCTCCAGTCCATCTGAGGTTTGATTTATAACTTAGTCATGTCTTAATCACTGGACAGGAAATAGGCAGTGTTTGCTTTCACATATGGTGTGACCACTACAGAGCCTGAACTAAAGGAAAAGGAAATCTTCTACATTAAGGAGTAAAATAGAAAGCCTTGAAGAGTACTTGGTGTTAGTACAAGTACTGTTACAGCAGAATGAGGCATTTTCTGTCTTCCAAATAATAGGAAAAGTCAAATGAACAGTGATTGTCAGTAGACAGTTCTCTGCTTGTTTTTCTTCAGAAAGATTGATTTTCTTCTGATGGATCAAAGAAAAAATCCAATATCTTCACAGTAACAGCTAATAGAAAACAAGGAAGCAATAGAAAATAAAGTTGCAAAACTTTATGTCCCTTTGGGATCAAGGATCATTGAGCCATGTAAAGAGACATTGAAGCTGAAGAATGTAGAAGTTTTCTAGAAGAAAAATAAAACAACAGAGATTTACTTTCCTCCCACCAACAAGGTCAACACAGACACATTCTTTTGCTGGCTCAGTGTAATTTCTCCATGAGAACTGTTTGGTCACATTCAGTCAAACAATGCAGCATTAACTGCAGTGCTATGAAAATATTTTTGCAAGTTACCTTGGTCTAATTTTCCATATGTTTCATTTTAATGAAACCTGGCCTTGCAGTTTGGGAACCTTTGGTGCCTTTTGAAGTGGTGAAGCAGTTCCACCCTGAGATACTGGCCAGGTCAGGTCTTATAATATACAGAAGTCAGAGGAGAAGAATATTTATCTTAATATGTTCAGCAGTTTAGAAATTCACTCTTGAAAAAGGAAGGACATAGAAGAAAAATGGTAAAATGTCCAGACCTCCAAAATATCTAATACCTTTCTAATTTTGTTCTTTTGCCACATGCTGATGGGGGGGAGTCTAGGGCAGTCTATTGTTTCAGTTCAGAAAAATAGGTAGTAGCACAATGCAAGAGATCTCGGAAAAAAATCATAGAAACAGAGCTTTGGTATATGTAATTTTCTGTTTTGAAAGTTAAATATGTCTGACTACTGTAACTGAGGTAGTCAGTGAACACAGATTGTAAGATTATATAAATCCTCCTGTAATCCTTCAATCCCAGGGAAAACAAGCAGGCCCAGCATCCTGTTTACTATTTTTCCCTCCTACAAAGTAGATTCCTCACTTCCTTCTTGGCTTCATAAATATGCAAGAGTATGAATTGGGACAGAGAAGCACTGTCTCTGCAGAAAATATATGACTTTTTTTCAAGATATGGCTGTGATCCTCAGGGCATTGTCAATGTCACAAGGTTTGGGTTTGTGCTGAGATTACTTGGCTCTTTTGTTTTCGTGGTCTCATTCCATTTAATAAGAAATTCAAATGTCTTTCAAAATAGTTATCTTCACAGCTGTGTGTTTTTAAATCAGAACTGATAAGCAAAGTAATTGTTGGGGATAATGCTGAAATCAGATTTACCACATACCTCTATTTTACCTCTGTGCACCCACATTCTAAACTTGCAGCCTTCCCTCCTGGATAATACACATTAACTTCCTGGATAATACACATTAACTTCCATGTTCTTCTGATTAATACCAAAGATATATTTATCTCCTTTATATCATAATTGTTTTGACTAATTATGTTACCCATGCACATATATTTAACCTCTTAGTACAGCATAAAAAGGCATGCCAATTACTTTTTATAAATACCTATTTTATTTACTTTATTTTTATAAAAACCTCCTATATGTTTTTGTTTTTCTTAAGTATAGAGCCTTTAGCTTTGCTTTGCATTTGAATAAATGTTATAAAAATAGGAAGAATGTTCATGACATTGAACACTTTAGCTCCAGGGTTTGACACACTAAATCTGGTTAAAATCTAAACTCTTTAATGTTTCTTTATCTGTACTGATGAAAAAAAGTAGTGTGGGCTGAAAGTCTAAATGCTCTCTGAAATGCAGCAGCACAGTGATTTGCTTGCTTTAGCCATGACTCCTCGTGTTTCCCTGGCTGTTTAACTAAAATCACTTTTGTCTCTCCTATAGCATTTTGTAGGCTAGTGATTGAGAACCTTTTAGAGAGAGTGTGTAACACAGCAGGAGGTTATTCAGATCCTATCTTTACTATTAATTTTTTAAGTCCTATGGTTACAATTGATGACAGGTTTGGGGAAGGCTGGTAGCTGCTTTGTAGTTTTTCCTTCCAGCAAGACCTGCAGTGTGAAGCACCACCCGCCTCTCCCCTAATCACAGGGGCGTGCTGCTGCAGAGCTGTTCTTACCGTGTTTTCCTCCCAAGCTTCCATTCTAATAGGGAAAGTGCCAAGTGCCAGATTTCTCTATTGTAAACTAATGATTTCTGATTTGACAAGCAGAGATGAAAGTCAAATATATCCTAGGCAGCAAGGGAGTTTGATACCCTGCTTGTTTGACATTACTGAGGCGTTTTGCTGTTGGCGTTTCTGCATGTTAACTAGTCCAGTGTGAAAAGGTTTGGTGAAAATCTAGAGAAATATTTGTTTCTTTAGAATTGGGTCTCAGGCTAGTCATGGGAATGCCTGGCCCGTGTGGGAAATGGGAATTATTATGCTCAACCCTAGAGGAATGCTCTGAGCTCTTTGGGTGGAAAGTGTTGTGCTTAATACAAATATCAGCATTACTCTCATTAAGGCAGCATAGAAGGAATGCTCTTGTATAAAATATGTGGAGACTTGATCAGAACATGTCTCTGACTTCAAAGTTGGTGTTGTTTTGTCACATCAATCCTTTCCTAATATCAGTCAAGTGGATTGAATTTACTAGGCAATTTTAAACTAACAAAATGGAATTCAGAGTGGTGAAACCCACATTCTTCATTCTGCAAACTGTAGCTCTTACTTGTAATAGGTATAGTATAAAGACAGAGGGATATGCAGTACAGTTTTTCATAGAATACAGCTTGGTAATACAAGCACTTTAAACACATTATCCATATTACTGTGCAGGGTTTTTTAAAAATGAAAGTTGTTGTCACATCAGCCTCTGGTGTTTTGTGGCAACAAATATGAAGAAAATTGTAATAAACCAAGTCCTTATACAAATTGAAAGTGCTAGCAGAACTTAATTACTGGCAGAGGGCAGCAGGAAGAAACCTGACTGTCAGATGAATAGCTCCCCTAAAGGTTCTAATTTTTAATTATAGATTAAAGAAAGCCTTTGCTGAGTTGCCTAAGATCAATATGAAATACAGATCATCCATCCACACTACAGTGCACTAGTGGCATAGTTATAAAGATTTGAAAAGAAAATGAAAGTAATATAAACAGCCCTATTTTCTGAGGACAATTACTTCAACTTCTAACACTGCTATATGCTGTGGAATACTGCACACAGTCCAAAAACAGTGGCCACATTCCAAAGGTCTAGAAGTATGCAAAACAAAAACATGTAATTAATGGTTGCATCTATTCGTCATGACGGAATTCTCCCCGAAGGTTCCTTCTGGTGGATTTTTGCCTGGCAGGTGAGTGAGCTGCATTGTTACATAATGACATTTTGGGAATGCAGTGTCTGGCACAGCCCCGGGAGCACAGTTCACTTCAGTGTGAGAGAGACATACTTTCAGGCTGAACTATGGCATTTTATTTCTTTGCTTCATTTTTGCTCCGTTTTAGTTGCTAAATTGCTGGCCCTTATCTGTTATTTTGACTTTATTAAAGAAATAATTAATGTATTGAATGATGATGTTTAACATAGCTAACGGTCTTGCTATTCTGTATGAAAGAATGAAATCAGATTAAATTTTAATGAACATTTGATTCTTTTGTGTTCTGAATAATGCTGAGATAGGTACATTTATTTTAATTTCATAGTCAGACAAGAGTATTAGGTTGTTGTATGTTTTAGATAACCCTACCTGCCTTGTCAGGGTACCTCCATTGACAACTTTCTGAACTAAACCAGCTGTAATGAAGGGAAGCACCCTGGTGAGCTGGCTGCATGGCTCATGTGAGCTCTGCTTGCACTGTCTTTGTGAAGGCTTGCTCTAAGTACCTGGTGCTGCAATTTAGCTCACTTTGCTATTTACAGGTTCACAGAGATGCTGACACGATAGCTTTTGTTTTATGAAAGGCAAGAGGATGTAAAGTTCCACTGATGGGAATGAGGAACACGTAGTTCTGGAGCTGTTTGCTGCAAATGCCAAAGATAATTAAGGGGCCTTCACTGAGCCTGGTTGTGAAGGTATCCAATTCACTGCATAATTGATTAGTAGCAATTATGTTTATAAATCAAATTAACAAGACTATACCAATGTTCTCTAAGTTACCCATCACTCTGTTAGCACTGCTGGTCAATGCCATGGAAATATTGTCTTTTTTTTCTGGTTTCCATGTCAGAGAAAGAAACAAACTCATGAGTGAGGCAGACTGTGCATTTTAATAGTGTTTTAGAAAGAACCTTGTCACCTGTGTAACACTACAGAAGAAAACATCTTATGGCAACAAAATCCTTAATTGAGACTGTCTTAAAATATGAAAAATTCTTATGTGCTGATGTGGGGGCATGGGATGGATGATGCCATCTTCAGGTTGTGGAGTTGGCCAGAGCATCTGAGGTTACTGGCAGGTAATGAGTCCTCTCAGGTGCTCCTTTTTGGGGACCTCCCCTCCCTCAAACCTCTTATTAAAGATAGTAGCTACTAGAAATCCTTTGAAAGATAACAGCCTTTCCATATGGCATTCTCTAGAGAAATATCGAGTAATGTTCCTTGTGTTTTACTCTGTAGCAACTTTAGTTGTCAAGAATGTGAAAACTTCACTCACTAACAATATAGGGAGCTGCTAAGAGGGGACTTGCTCTCCAATAATTGTGTAAGTCAGATATTTTGACAAGTTTCTTGGTGTTGCTCTTTAGCTGTTAATATTCTCTGAGAGAGAATCTCCAGAATTGCTCATCTTTCAACAATGTGAATAAAAAACTTTTCACAATAACTCTGGCTTAGCAGCCACACATTGTTTGTGAGCCCTTTCCCTCTTGCTGCAATTAGCAGAATGGAGTATCTGGGCTGTTATGATTCTGTCTGTAGTGTTCTTCACCTGGTGTTGCTGTCTAACAGCACCAAGGGCAGGGGGCTCTAGAACATATTTATACCAGGGAGAAAGTTGCAAGAAATCTCAGTATTATTTCAGCACTGGATGCCATAGAAAAACGTTCTTTGAGGCTATTGGTGCAGAGGAAGGAGTGAAGTTAAAAGGTGAAAAACTAAGCTGCAAACAGGGGATGCAGCTGGCAAGAAGGATCCTGGTCATCAGCCAAAAGCATCAGACTGCAATAGATACAGACTGACATTTCAAGGTGAACAAGTTAGTATGGCTCTAGCATTAGATTGCTCCAAAGTGTCTATTCAAAAAGGAGCATAAAAAATTATTTAAGGAATTTCCTTTATGGCTCTTTGTAGCTGTATACATCTGAGAAAATAGTAAGTCAGGGAGAACACTTTAAATATAATGTGTGGCTGTGCAGAGACTCCTGAGTGGTGTGCTGTGAACACAGCCTGTGGATGTGTGTGTTTCCCAGGCTTCTGGAAAACTGCACAGAGCCCTGCAGTTATGTGCTGTCCTCCCTGAGTTCACTTCTTTTGGTCAAATGGACTTGCCAGAGCTCTCTGGTATCGAGATAACTGTGACACAGAGCTGTCTGTTGTTAAGGAGTGTTGCTGCTTCTAACTCCAATGCCCCCTGTGAATGGCCTTTCTCCTTGCTGTGACTTGTATTTGTATGCATACCATTGGAGAATATAAATTATCCCAAATATTTTAGAAATTAATGTACTGTATCAATATTTAAAGAGCTCTGAAGACTTTGAATGTCCTAGTGAGGAGAGGCATAGTTTTAAAATTAAGGCATGGGAGGTAGGAGTTGGAAGAGGGTTGAGCTGTCTGCCCATTAAGGTTACAGATATGCTGTATGACCTTGGCCAGCCATGTAGGATTGCCTCAAGCTCAGACTCTTTCTTGGGCTGGGAGTAGTTCTGATGACTACAGAGAAGACTCTGCATGCTGTGAGGTACTCTGCAAACCTGTAGAGTGTGATTTTTAATATCTTTACCATGTTTTTTTCTGTAAAGCATTTATTTCCTTCATGGAAGTGCTGTAGATTAACTGAGTATCTCATATTCATAAGTGAAAGGGCTTTTGTTATAGAAAAGTGGGTTAATACTGTGTGGAGAAGGTGAGTTCCAGATCTCAGCAGAAGTCTTTCAGTAGTGTGTTTTGTGTCAAATTTAAGGAACTCCAGTTTCATCATCTGCAAATTAAAACCTTCCAGTGAAATCCAGCAGCATTTGGGGGTTATCCAGGCCCTGGCTGTGGTGGGGCCAAAGGGCAAAGTAGAATTTCATGGTATTTCCTGGCATTCTCTTTCTGCTGGCAGAATTCTGAGTGGCAAATGTTATTTGCATTGAATTTAGTATTAAAACCCAAACAAAATCACAAGTCCAATAAATATAATTATGTCCAAAGTTGCATGTATTTTTGTTGTAGGGTGGGAGAGTTCAGAGTTTCGACTCCAAAGCTCTGTGTACCAGTAGTGTGGTGTATCACTGTACGTGGACTTTTAAAACAACTGTGTGAAGTAGGCTGGATGGATGGACAGGGCAGAAACCAGAGCAGTTTAGGCATCAGGGGATGTTGTGGCCTTTCCGGTAGTGAGAGGGGTACAAAACAATAAAGTTTATTTTTGATCTAGAAGTCAAGGTATACAAGCCTGAACCACCACAAAAAGCAGGGATACTGGTGAAGAAAAATGTGGGAGGGATTTTATACAAAACCCAGGAAAGATATTTCAAAGTTACAGGGGAATTTAAGCTGTTGGGGAATAATTGCAAAAATTGGAGCTGGGCCAGCATGCAAGATTTGGAGTCCCTCACTTTTACAAATGGCTCTATGAAATCTTATTGATGAGGAAATGTCAAGGCCTCAGGCTTTACTCCTTGGGCAGAATGGCATCTCTTGTGTGTATTCTTGGAGATCTTGTTGGGCTATTTACTTCCCCAATAAAAGGAACCTTTCTATGAATCACTAGCATAAACCCATCTAGCACCTCTGGTTTTGTGGCCAATTCTCATTCAGATTATTTCACGACTATCAGTCTTTAAATTCACATTGTGCAATTTTTTTTTTAAATCTGATTTTAAAGTCTTGCAAAATAGAAGAAATTTAGGAGCTGCCTTCGTTATAAAGCATCCTTAAAACAATTTTGCAGAAAGTTTAAATCCTTTCTGGTGTTCTTTAGAGAGAATTTGGGTCTGTAGACTGTCATCCTGCTATATTTGTTGGTCAGCTGAGGTGGGAAGCCAAATATGAATTGCCTTTTGCATCCTCTACCAATAGACTTGAACAGCATAGTCTTACTGAAAAAAAAGTCATCATCCATTAGTCTGTGTGGTCCAGCAGGGAAAAACTTGCTCTCTGAAGAATGCTAGAAGCAATTTTAAAAGAATTCCAGACTGTATAGGTTTTTACTTAGGTCAGAGATTTGGAGACATAAAATTAAACTGCAGAACATCTCCAACATTTGTTGTAACTTTTGTCAAGATTAAACTGTCAGCTGCAGAGCTTTAGAAGAAAATATTATTGATCTTATTTTCTGCAACCTTTATTTTTTTCCCCAAGCAGCATGGCAAATACGGTAACTTTGCTGTCTGTTCACCTTTCAGAGCACTTATAAATTTAAATAAATGTAATAGAGGTTAGGGTGTGGTTGATGTCTCTTGAACTGCTCAGTACATATTGACAAAGAAGCAGGACAGTTTTATAGGCAAATTCTGATCTATCATCTCCACACAGACTAATATCATGATACCAATGGAAAAAAGTGTAGTGTTATATCTGGTGAATTGTGACCCATAGCATGAGTCTTGCCTGATGTATCAGTGACTTCCAACCTTATTTCACTTATGAACCATTTAAAATTTTTTTATTGGTGGTATTTGGTTTCTTGTATTGCAAGTTTAAACCTACTGATAATGGGCTTCCTACTCTTAGTTACACATTGCAGACCCTTTATAAATACTGCAGAGCCCCTGCCAGGGGTTCACAGACCATGAGGTTAAACCCTCAGATTCACACAAACCTCTGTTGGATGGATGCCATCCTTGGTTGGAACAAAATATTTTGCAGCTGTTTATTTGAGTGTGTCCTGCATTAATGAAGTCATAAAAGAATGAGGGAATAGGTAAGTAAATCCTCACTCAACTTTTTCAGGCTGAACCTGTAAGCTCCCTCACTCTCACATCAGTTCTCTCCACCCTGTATCACCTACAGCACATATTTCTGACTGCTGCTTCCACAGACTGTTCCAGACATGTTAAGTAGTTTAAAATTGATGTCTCCTTTATGCTTCAGATGTCAAATAAGCTTTCCACTAAAACAGATGACTGTGTGTAGAGTAGTTTTATAGTAGGGATATGTTTTGATGCTTAAGTTTGCAAGAGTTACGCTCTACAGCTCTATGTATAAACAGTTGCAAGTAACTTCTTTGTTCTTAAGCTCTTATTCAAGAATATTGTGTTATTGTGCTGAAGCCAGAAAATGGATCAGGCAGTGCTTGCAGTGAAAAACACTGCTTTATTTCAAAGGTTTATATGTATTGAATATTTTTAAAGTTGTACACTTCTGATTGCAAACTATGTCTTCTGGGTCTTTTTCTCACTCAAGATCCTCTTGCAAGAGCTGGAGGGATAGTGATTTTCACTAATTTCCCTGTGCACTTCAGGTTCTGTGCACTTGTATGTTTAACTTGTTTGTTGTATGTTTTTTCTTAGAAAACAAAATAAAGAACATTCCAAATAAATCAGCATACACTAATAGTCACTAATGAATAGAAACTTTAAAATAATACAGGCGAGTCTATAATTTCTTTCTGGTCCTACAAAACAGGATCAGAAAGATAGGCTATAAAGACTGTAAAAGGGTGGAAAAAGAGCAAAGATGGAGGAACTGTATGAAGCTGTGTTCAGCTTATGTATGTGTTACATATATAAGCTATAATTTAGAAGCTGCTTGGGGAGCACTAGTTCTTGATGAACAAAAAGAAGATGTAAAATTTAACTGGAGAAGAGTATAGAGGAGAGAAGAGAGTGCATCCCAAAAACTACTGACAAAACTGTCATTTGGCTCCCCTGAGAGGGAACATTGGCAAGAATGAGAGACAGAAAGGTCAGAGAAAGAATAATTGGAAATGGCTATTTATAGCCACTACTGCATACCTCCTAGGTGTTTCAGTGTATGAAAATGCAGACTCAACCAGGAGAAGTTAATGCAAGTAAGAAAGGTCAGGGAGATAGTAGTTGCTGAATGGTGTTAATTGGATCTTTGTGGAAGATCCGCCGTTGGGGTGGAAAAATTCCATTTCTGTATGTGGAAAAATTAGGTGTAGGAAACCTAGAAAGTATTCAGATAAATGTTACTGCACTTCTAATAATATTTGTTTTGTCTCTTGCATAAAAATATTTTGGATACGTAGGAGGAAAGTGCAGGTCCATACCCTGTTTGCAGAGCAGAACTGCTCTGAGCAGAACTGCTGAAAACTCTATGTTCCCAATGGAAGCTGTTAATGAAACAGAGGTGAAAATGACTGAAGTGTCAGGTTTATGCTCTGGGCTAAGGGAATGAAACGTACAATGATAAAGAACGGAAGATCTTAATTGGAGGCATTACTAGAAGTTATATACTAATGAACAAAGCAAATCCAACCAAGTTGTTCTCATAAGAAAAGACAGTTGATTCACAAATATCAGGAAGGCTTGAGCTGAGATGCTCAGACCTGCAGAGATGTAGCACAGCCCCCCTGTGGGAGAGGCTGCTGCCCTTGGCAGGGCTCGGCCCCTTGGCACAGCCATTACATTGTCCAGGTGGGTGAGCTAAAGAGGTTCTGAACTTCCAAAGGTTGTCTAAGCAGGTCATCTTTCTTTGTTATTGTGGTGATTCCTCACTGTTCTGGCCATTGCTCAGTCACTGAACTTTAAAACAGCATTGCTGTGCTGAGCTCTTCTGACTAATGAGGTTGTCTGTCTGTAGGAGGTACCAAACTCGTTGCTATTCATTGCAACAAAAAGCTCACTGCAGCTCTCCCCTCCTGCCCCCGTGACGGTGCCGACCGGGGCACTCTGACAAGCAGAATTGGAGTCCTCACACGGAACTGTTCTGTTCGAGCCGTGGGTGCCTCCAAACGCCCACTGTCGGGTGCTCCTTGAACGGAGCAGTGCTGTCCCCTCCCCGCACACTTGTGCTACCCCAGCTACCAGCAAGCGGTTTGGGGCAAAGACCCCGTCTTTGAGTTCTCCCTTTTCAACTGGTCTCCTGGGGTTCAAGAACAGTGATAAGAGCTGAACTGTAAAATCCCACTAAAACTTAGAAATAGCAGTTGAAATCATTTAATAATTTCGTGATTAATAGTTGTAGGGGAGCCTCCTCTGCCCAACACCCAGCAGTCTGGGATAGCCATAATTGCAGCAGATTCTATCTCTTTGAATGTCTGAGTCTCTTTTCATGATGATTTTTTTTCAGATGTCTTTTTTTTCCTCTTTAACTTGTGGGAGAATAATAGATTAGTTTATATCTTCATGATCAGTCTTTAACTGACTGAACAGAAAAAACTAATTTTGCTAATATATTTTCATTTATACTTAAGTTTTTCAGAATCATAACCTTATATTTTTGGTGTGTATTAATTAATTCAAGTAATCCAAGAATTTTCAGTCTGTACATAAAACCTATTTTATAGACTTAGAAAACCTATGAATTCAAATGACCTTCTTTGAATTTTATTTCACTTTATTTCATTGGTTTGAGGATGTATGCAATTATAAGTGAAAGAATAAACTTGTGAGCTGTTGTCTGTAGGTATCAAATGAGTTTATTTTTAATATATCCCAAATAACCCTACTATAACTGTATTGAATTATCTTTTTAATAATGTTTAATTTATTAAAAAAGCCGTGGTTGAAGTGATAAAGCCTTGGAGCAAATTCATATTAGTTTAACTAACTGGCTTCAATGGAATTAGATTAGCAGGTAATGTAAGATAATTCTCATTTCATCTATGCCACTGGCATTAACTTCCAGTTCTAGTGACTGTAAGCAAACCAGTGGTCAAACACATAATTGAAAGTATTTGTCTCCAGGTTACCTTTAGTTTTCATTCCAGCTTCCTAATTCAGGAACCTTATGCCAATAACTACTGAACCAGAATTTTCTGCTGCATGAAATGTTAGCAACTTGTTGATACATCAAAATCAATTCAGTATTATATTTATTTGTAATTTCTGGTTATTTTGCTGTGATAGGTCAATAGGGACATGGATTTTTACACACATCTTGATATTTGCCTGCTGTAACAGTTCTTGTCTAGGAACCATGAATAACAACAATGAGAACCACAGTACATGTGAGAGAAATTCGTGATTCTGTGTGCACGTGTTTTATGGATCTTTTTCTTCTATAACAGAGCTCAGTCTAAGTAGGGGAACATGATGAGGTAGGAAATATGGCAAATATGTGCTGCTTTATACAGTTTCTTGTCAAAGGTGCAGTGCTACTGAAATGCATTTACTTAGATTTAGATTTTAGATTTTTGTTGTCAGGTTTTGTAGAAAAAGCCATTCAATCTTTGAAAATAGATTTTGCTTACTGTACTTTGCAGGCTTTCCCTTCAGTTGGCTTTTCTTACTGTATTGGAAATGATAGAATAAAAATGTTTCCATTGAGCAAGTGATTTTAAGAAACATAGTACTGAAGTGAAATTTAAATCAAACTCCATCTGATGAATCACTGGAAGTTTAGGACATTTGGTGATGCTGGAATATTTAGGAGGAAAACTGCAGCCCATGTGGGAACCTTTAAAACTAGCAAAAACCTCTGAGGTACAGAAAGGGAACCCAGAGGGAAAAGAGCCTGGGGGACATGCAGGATGCTGCAATATTTTCCTATTTTTAATTTATATGGGTCGAGACATACAAATCTAAATGTCTTCTGGTGAATTTAATTAAATATGAGAATTGCCTTATAACTAAGTGGCAGAAATGTCCCAAGGGAAAGACCAGATATTGAACTATGTCATCTTTCCAAAAGTATCCTGCACAGGCTCATGAGAGCTAATGAGGACACAGGAAAGTATGACTGCAAGCAGCTGAGAAATTCATCATCTCCGTTTATTAGTTCTGTGATAATTTTGAGTGTATAATTCACACTAAAAAATGTTGAAACACAGATCCAGTTCATGGTTTTGTTTGTTTTCTGCTAGAGGAAAATTTCTGTCCTTAATATTATGCTTGGTGTGCCTCGAAATTTCTTCTTCTGGCTGATGACCTCTGTCCTTATGAATGACCAGCATCAGATGCTTTCCAGAGGTCCTGAGATTTTCTGTTGTAGTTTTACATTTACCACTTCAGTAGTGAAGTGGAAAAAAAAACTAGGTCATAAACTTCCTTCCGTAGATCCAATTTTAATCTTCTTAATGCATTTCAACTTCCTGATATTTTGTTATGTTAGTGCTTCCAATATGTTACGTGCTCTCAGTTTTGGTCTCTCAGTTGGCCATTTAACCATTTATTATGGTTATTCCGCATCATCCAATTTTCTGCTTTCCCTTTCAGGATTGGCTAAAGCACCCATAATGACCCACATTCTTGATCAATTGCTTAACTTGATTCTACAGTATAAATAATTTCGATCAACATGATTCTGTCATAAAACTCTTTCTGCACTGAATAACATCTAAACAATCTCCTTCTCTCTGAAAAGCACTGAAACAAAGGCAGGAACAGCCATGATTCATTGTTCTTCAGTGACAATACTTTGGATCTTCTTCTAACACATTGGAGATCTATTGAAATATCAAGATACAGCTAACAAAACAAATGGAAAAGTGTCCAATAAGTTAAAAGTCTTCTCACTCTCATTCATAGGAGCATGATAACTGATGTAGTTAAAAGGAGAAATTGATGTTCCTACCAGTAGCTGGACATAAATCTATGTATTTTATTCTCCCGTTCTTACCTCTAAACAGGAAAAACCCAATAGCAGGAAGAAGGCTCTTCCCTGTAGGGGTTAATTAAATAAACAAAACAAAGTGTCATTGAAGGTGTTCTTATCCTGGCAATGCTTGAATATTTAAAGTATAGAAAGGTTGAGAAAAAACTGCAGCTTTTCTCTTTTCAAAAATGTCATGTTAAAGGCAAAAAAAAAAAAGAGGAACCATTCTTGCTTATAGTATTTTTACTTCAGAATGGACCTCCATAAGGTTAAGAAATTAAAAGAGAGGAAAACCAACTTAATAGCTGCATAAAGCAAAGGGATCTTCATGGTGGTACTATAATATACAGTGTGCTGGGATATCTTTCTCTTTTTGCAAAAAAAAAAATTAAAGCCATTTTTGTTTTTGTAATTTTATTTTAAATTTCCCCTAGTGTGAAATCCCAGTTTCTCTGTTGCTGTGTTACTGACAGCATCACAGTAGAAAGGTATGTTGCCTCATTTAGCAAAGTAGCCTAATGCATGGAATTCTCTTTAGGTTAGAATTCTTTAAATTCCCAATATTGAAAAAATAAAATGTCTCATCTCTTTGCATGTGAAAGCAGTAAAATATGCATTAGCTTACGGGTGCTGTAACTCCCATAAGGGCAAAGAGAGCAAGAAAGGGTTGTTATGTGTTTGAGGTAAGATAAAATTTTTAACAAAATTTCGAACAACTTACAATGCAATTCGAAGATTACTTTTTTCCTCTTTAAAGAAAATTGCGTAGGAAGAAATGATCTCTGCCCTATTCCCATTTTTTCTTTCCTTTTTTTTTTTTTTCTGCTATCGCTGTATGAGTTTGCAGTGTTAAAATCATATGAATCATTTGCAGTCTTCTGGCTGTGCCAGGGACCCAGAGGAAAAAGCACCTTCCCTTTTAGACATTCCTGTGCTCAGTGGCAAGGGCACCACGTGTGGCTCTTGTGTGAGAACACCCTGTGCGGGTGTTGATGGCCCACCCAGCCCAGGGTTTGTTCTTTGTCACTGGTAGCAGGAGGTACAGTTCAGGAAGGCATCAATGAACTTGTTATATGGAGAGAGAGAACCAATCCCAACAAGGCTGAAGGAATAATAGATATTATGAAATGTAATTCTTGTCAAAACTGATTTAGGAAAAGCAGACAATAATTGAGATAAATGACTATGCTCTGTTGCACCTCTTCCTCCCTCCCTTCCACCCCCCCCAGCACTACAGGGACATATGAATGTGCTTTTTCTTTTTTTAGTGTTGGCTCTTTGTCAAGGTTATCATTACTTGACTTTCTGATACTGTGTTGTAAAACTCTAGTCGAATTCATTGATGTTGTGTCTGGAATACAAGGCAGGACTTGCACGGCCTCTCTTAGAAACTTGCACTACCTGACCAAAAGCAGTCATGTGTATTTCAGTAAATGCAATCATTTGAGTAGTTTGGGGTTCATATGGTTATAATGAGAAACAAATGTCATAAGGCAGCAATGAGAGACTAGTGAGAATTCTGGGAAAATTTTTATTGAAGAATATGATTTTCTCTTGCACAAGTTTTAGGAGTTTTTTGGTGTGGTTTTTTCGTTTGTTTTGTTTGTTTGATTTGTTTTGTTTTAATACAAAGGATCTCTTTCAATGCCAATTCATCAATGTTGTGAGACTTAGCTTAGAAATGTCTGAGCAAACCTAGGACATTGCAGCTTCTGGATCTGAGGAGTCATCCCTTAATGCAGTCCCCAGACTGGGTACAGTGGTCAGTTTATGCTGCTGTGAGGTGAAGGCAGGTGGGACTGAGATTCCCATTATGTTGATTTCCTGGAGCAGGATGCCCTTGGTAGAGATAAAGTCAGGGATATAAGCAACACTCTTCTTCCCCTGAAGGTGGCTCTGAGATGGGCCTGTTAACATGGACCTGTTCAGAATTTCTGAGCACTGGTTTGAGCACCTAAGAAACCCAAAAGTATCTGGTAGAAACACAGATGAATTTCATAAGAGGAACTTTATAGAGTTGTCTTCAGGAAAAAGAGATTTATCTACCAAAATGACCTAATCTAGAGAAAATTCAATTGATTTCTAAAAGAGGCCAGATCTAGGCTCTGATGCAGCAATATGAGTTTGAATAACCTCCATATTGCCAGTTACTAAAGTTTGTTTCAAGAACTGAAGCTTTGGAAATTGAAGTCCATCACATAAATGCAAAAATAAATGCATCATAGTCTTCTAAAATAACTCAGAAAAGCAGCAGGTTAATTTTGATATGTAATACTGTTGGCACACAAGGGGAAATTGTTATTATTAGCAGCATCCTAAAGAAGTTGAGTCAGTACTGAAAGGAAATGCATGTTTGTAGCTGGGAAATGGTCCTTGCAGCTGGGCTCCTTTGAATGTGGGTGCTTCCCTTTCCCTTTAGTGTAGATCTGTGGATCCTCCAGCCTAATGAGTTGGTTAACTGCTTGCAGATCTCCCACACAGGACTGGAAAGGCTGGAGTCCTGTGGGTATCTGTGGGAAAAGGCTGCACTGAGTGAGCTGTGTGAGCTTTACAGCTCTGCTGTGAAAACAGATGCCCTTTCTAAAGGGCTCGTGAGTTCTTCACTAAGGGATTGAGCTCAGGGGCAGAGAACCACTTCCTTCAACAGAGCCAAACAAAGGGCTCTGTAGACTTTTGTTGCTCAGTCTTTATGTATCCAAAATCTACTCATTAATTTATGTCTCCACTACACTTTGAACTTTCACCCCAACAAAGAACACACTCTACCTTTGTAGTTGGTCTTACACAACTCTCCGTGTCTTGTAAAGCCAGGTTCTAGCTCTGGCTCCATTATTCCTCTCCAACAGCATCACTATTCTCCTCACTTAACAAAATTTCTGCATTCCCATGTCCCAACATATGATATATGTTCTCTTTAGCATAATCCCTTCTAGAATAATCTAACCCACAGTGCTGTCAAAGGACCCAATGCCTTTGGTTTCTCTTTGTGGACCTTCCAGAATCAATATCCTCCACGTGCAGCTCAAAGCTATGCAAAACTGCAGAAACCATGTTGCAAGAGCCACATCTCACCAGGTTTCAGATCCTCAGCCTCTCCCTCACTCCCCTGGGGACCCCGGTGCTGGGGACACAGTCCCTGGTCCCCAGCCAGCCTTGTACACAGGATCCCCAAACAGCAGCTGGCAAAGAGAGCAAAAGAAATGTTCTGTGTGCTGCAGGAGGGCAGTGACCAAAGGTGAATTCTGGTGGCTCTGCTGTGTCTTGTTTCTCCCAGAGCTGTCCCCTTTTTTGCTGACCGTGCACTCCCGCCATACAGCCCAGTTTGGATCCTCCTTCTGGGTACTGGGACTGGGGGCATGGAGCTGTTCAGCAGTGCTTGGCCTCTTTGGAAGCCCGTGTGGCTTGTGAGCTGTGCTTTGGCCACCACCACATGCTGTCCAGAGAGGGGTTTGTCCTTTAGTCCTCGAGATGATACCTGGTTTAAATCCAACCTTACTGCTAAATGGGTTTGCCAGCAAACTTTTCCTACAATTCCTAATTACCTTAAAGTCTCATTACAGCAGGCACCTGGTGCTTGCCATCACATCTAAGGTTGCAAAATGGTTTCCATAGCAACAGCTGTCTCTGCACACCATAATTTTGTTGAGCGTTTCCCTATTGGCTAAGGGAAAAATCCACACTTGCTTTCTGTCCAAGATTTAATTTTCCCATCCATCAATTCTAAATTAATTGAAGGTGAAATAATATATTATTCCTCATTAGAAAAAAACCCCTCCAAACACAACAACAAACCCTGTTTTCTTCTCGGAAAAACTATTGCAAAAATAGACAGGCTGAGGACTATTAGTATTGCCTAGACTGAGAAAAATTTTGGTTTTAATTTAGTTTTAATGAAAGTAAGATAATACCTGGGCCATGTGATGCAGTGATTTGTTTTTTATTTGTACTGTCTGTCCTTTTGCTTAACTTGTTTGCCAGCTTTAAACACTTATACATTTTTCAAAAGTAAGAGCTCTCTGTCTGAAAGATTTGCTGGTTTTTGGCACATATTGTACTTTGAATCTTAGCTGTCCAAACAGTAAAAATGGCCTGCTGTATTCAGGCTTTATCCCTTTCACACTAATGTAGGTGTATTGTTAGAACAGGTCAAATCTAAAGTCATGCTGGAAGATTTGGAGCCTCTAGCTTTGAATTTATCCACTTGGACATGTACCCAGAATTTGCTGCTTTAAATGTTTTTAACTTAAATTGGCAAATTAATTTTCATCAAACAGTCTTAAACTGACTCCTGAAGAAATTTACAAAACAAATCTAATTTCAAGAAAAATACCATGTTAGTTCTAAAGTTATTTGCATTGAACAAAATGAATTGTAAAATGATAATCTTAGTACTGTTGCTTCAGATCATGCTATGTATGCTCAACCATTGCTTCTTAGTTTTATCATTCTTGGATTTCTTTGATTTCTCAAGCTTTATGTAAGCTCTTTGGATTGTCTTTTTGGAATATTCTGCACAGTCTGCTTTGTTCAGTTTGGTAGATTTTAATCGATAGAAGTCCCATTTAAACCCTTTGAAGGACTTGGATCATGGGCATGTATAAAGACCTAATTGGGGGGGTAGAAAAATGTATTAGAAGTCAAGACATATTTTTGATCCTTTTAACAGTATATATACTATCAATATAAATCTGGAAATGCACAGTCAGCTCTCAGAGTTATTGACAATTTCTTCTGCATCACCTTTGTGTCCACAGCAGCTGCAACAGAATTACAGGCATTCCTTTACACTTTCTGGTTGCCAGCTTGACCCCAAATGCCCTCTTTTCCAACAGACTACAGCCCAGGAGGAGTATTTTTCCTTTAAAAAATGTAGTACAGGTTAATTGCATATATACATCTTGGGAGATCAGAAGAAAATACCAATGTTATGTTTAAAGTACTTTTATTCTTTGTGTATATTATAATAATCTTCACTAATTGAAGATATCAGTTTTATCGATGTCATGCAACAACTTCCTATTCAGACTAAATATATTTGTATCAGTTTTTATACTGCTATCCTTTTTGTGTGATAGAATGAGTTGATAGAAATTACTTAAGTATAAGCAGAAAATTAAAAGCATTGAACAGTGCAAAAGGTTTGAATACTAAAGCTGGTAATGTTAATGTAATGTGATCATATTTTTTTTCATTAAGAATTAAAATGAATATCGCTGCAATTTCAATGTAGTCAAAATAATAGGCTTTAAGTCTGAGATGAATTCAGTGTTTTTGAAAGCTGTTAAAATAATGATAGATATTATTGGAAGGAAATACATTTTACAACATACTTGTGGTCTGGGAACAAATTCTGCTCTTAAGAGAACAAAACATACTGACTTTAGAAAAGGCAAGTGGTCTAAATCTTATTCAAATAAGTATCTCATCAATTTGTCACTATCGTATTCTAATAGGACTAATGAATGTTGTATTCTGGACAGTCACATGGGAAATTGCACAGGAAATACCTATTTTAACCATTTACATTAAAGAACATATCTCCTAAAGTGTCAGAGATATTTACTTAATTCTATTAAAATGCAATTCTTTCCATGATTTTGAGCCATACCCCTTTAAACTGGTAGGTCTGCAGCAGATTAGCACAAAGGCACATTTGCATTCACTTTATCATCCTTTTTTGCATCCTCATCCATCAAGTTCACACCCTCTCAGTTTTTATTTTTATTAAAATGTTGATGTATAATGTGAGAGTGCAAACAGCTCGAATATGTGGAGGGAAAAAAAATATAAAATAACACCCAGAGTAATTGAAAAGAGTACATGGATCTTTTGCTGCTGCTGTTCAGACCCTGACTTTTAGAAGCTAATAATATTACTAAGCATCTGCTGAATGTGTCTTGTTTCTTGAGCCTGGTGGGTTATTATTTTTCCATTATAGTTGTGTTCCTGGGCTCTTCTATAACAGTAACACAGTTTTTGCAGACTAACACTACAAATTATGTGGCAATATTAAACTGTCTTTACTCTGGGTGTTTGAATAACATAAGGAGGTCAATAAAACAGATGGAAGCTGAGGTTTATAGAGACAGGTCTAGCTGGAAAAGCAAAATGACCTGTTTCACAGTCAACAGCAGGCAGAGTGTTCCTATGAAAATGAATATTCAGAGATGCCTTTGTTAATGAGACAGCTCATCAAACTAAATAGCAAAACAACACATTTTTCCTGCAAAAGAAGTAATTTCCTGGGTGTGTAGGCAGTTTCTGCAATTTCCTTTATTTTCAGTACTACGTTTTTTGTAGTGTATTTCCAAACACTTTTTGTAAGGTGATTTCTCTTGGAATGATAGTCTATTAGAGTTTGCAGCTTGACATTGGTGTTTGGTGTCTGATGTAGCAGTACAATTTTCTGACAACAGCTTTTGAGGAATGAGAACCACTTCTATAACATTATTTTAAAACTAAAATCTCCCATATAATCAGAAAAAACCCACATTCTTTTGATTTAAAAGCCAGCCAACATGCTGACCTGAGCATGGCCCTCCAGATTATTATTTGCTACCTACAAACAGCTCACTCTTGGTATTTTGGACAAACTCTAAACTGTCGATCGAGCCCTTGTTGGGTGGTAAAGAGCAGAATAACTGCTGGAAATAGGTAGGTGTGTCTACCCTTTGTGAGGAATCTGTGTCAGGGGCATAGCTGGTACAGCCAGCTCAATACCAGCT
>WEIV01014379.1:95232-127920 GCA_013390005.1 Calyptomena viridis | reverse complement strand
GTTCTTAACCCAAAGGATGGTTGGGTACTGGAACAGGTTCCCTAGGGAAGTGGTCACAGCACCAAATCTGACAGAGTTCAACAAGTGTTTGGACAATGTACTCAGGCACATGGTATGATACTTGGGGCTGTCCTGTAAAGGGCCAGGAGTTGAACTGGATGATCCTTGTGGGTCCCTTCCAAGTCAAGATATTCTATTCTATGATTCTATGAAAATAACAGTTCAAATGGCAGAATGTGCAATTACTCTTTCAATAAAATTGAGACAATTCTGCTAATAATTTTCTTACACTATATAATTAATAATTTTATTATCTGGAGTGTTTTAAACCACTCCTTCCTCATAGCCTTCAAATAAACTGTGTTTTATCACCAGAGTCAAAGTACTCTAGAAGTGAAAGTAGCAACACGTTACTGGATCCCTTCCCTATGACTTTAAAGCAGACCAGAATACACTTTTTCAAATCTGCAGACAATATTGAAAATTTCACTTCAATTGAAAATAGACAATTTTATCTCCACAAATTTAATGAAAAAATAAAATTACTTTAGCAATATGTATCAGAAGGGACATGCATAACTAACTTTGAATAATGCTTGGAAAACAATTAACCTATGAAGTAATATCTTGTTATATTGTGTTTGTGTGGTAGTGGGGGAGCTATAGGGATGTCTTCTGTGAGAAGCTGCTAGGAGCTTCCCCCAGGTCTAATAGAGCCAATGCCAGCAGCTCCAGGAGGCACTGGCCGCTGGCTAAGGCTGGGCCCATCAAAAACAGTGGTAGCACCTCTGGGATAACAAATTTAACAAGGGTTAAAAAGTTGCTGTGCAAGAGCAGGCTGGATAGAGGAGGTAGAACATGTGAGTGAAACAGTCCTGCAGACATCAAGAGGGAGGAGATTCTCCAGATACTGGGGTTGGGATACCCTTGCAGCCCAAAGTGAAGCAGGGTGTCCTCCTGCAGCCCATGGAGGTACACAAATGAGCACAGATCCACTTGCAGCCCATGGAAAACTCCATGCTGCAGCAGATGGGGACCCAAAGGAGGCTGTGACTCCATGGGAAGCCTGTGCTAGAGCAGGGTCCTGACAGGACCTTAATACAGAGAAGCCCACAGTGGAGCAGGTTTGCTGGCAGGACTTGTGACCTTGGGGGGGACCCATGCTGGAGCAGTCTGTTCCTGAAGGACTACACCCTGTGGTAGGGACCCATGCTGGGGCAGTTTGTGAAGAACTGCAGACTATGGGAAGGTCTCATATTGGAGAATTTCATGGAGGTCTGTCTTCCCACACTGGAGCAGAGGCAGACTGTGAGGAGTCCTCCCCCTGAGGAAGAAGGAGTGACAAACACAATGTGTGACGAACTGACCACAGCCCTGACTTCTCACTCCCCTGTGCTGCTGGGGGAAGAGATTAGGGAAAACAGGGAGTGAGGCTGGCCTGGGAAGAATGAGGGGTGAGGGAGAGTTGTGATAAGATTTGGTTTTATTTTCCATTATCCTAATCTGATTTAATTGTTGATAAAATTAATTTCCCCAAGTTCAATCTGTTTTGCCTGTGATGGTGACTGCTGAGTGATATCTCTCTATCCTTATCCACAAGCCTTTGAATACTTTCAATCCTTTATTCTGTCCAGCTCAGAAGAGGAGTGATAGAGCATCTTTGGCGGGCACCTGGCATCTAGACAGGGTCAGCCCACAACACTTGCTAAAGTCTTTTACTCATGTACTTGAAACAAATCTCAGAAGACAGAAACTTCTGATTATTCAGTGTTGACTAATAGATTATGACTGTTTACCATAACATACCTTTGCTTTTCATGCAGTCTAACACAAACTATCTATTTTTTTCCAAAGCCTGTGTTTTGATTTATATTGAGCTTGTTATTAACCACAATCAAATATGCAAAGTCATATTCTAAATTTGTACCTTTTTTCCTCAATGACTGTTATTTTCCCATTAGTCATATTGGTATAATCAAGATTTTGTCAAATTATGTTTTGATTAATGAATTTTTTTCAGCTATACTTAATAAGCACACAATGGCAATCATCACTGAGAGAAACCTTCTCCCATCTGGATTTTCATATTATAAAGAATGAATGTGTTATTAGCTAGCTACAATTTTGCTCAGAAACCAACAGATATTATGAAGCACAGTCAAAAAGTATGTATAATGACTGTTTGCATGTTGAAACACAAGTGGGTACTTTGCAGCATCATTTTATGATTGTTAGCCTAACTCTGAAGATAGTCTTCCGGTAGTCTTTGAACATATGTTTGAGGAACTAGCAGAGATAGTGCATTTCTTGAAATAGTTTCCTCAAAAATGAGCAAGTTCAATTTTAAAGACATGGATTCCTTTCATGTTCCTATCTAGCGTGTTTACAGGAAATAAAGTGGGAGTGGAAAATGCAATTAGAAAGTTCTTTCACAACCTTCTTAACTTCTTGACAAAGAAGATCAAATAATGATCAAATAATGGCCGGAATTGCTTCTTCTGAAGGCTTAGTTTCAAATTGCTTTTCAGAAAACTGGATATATTCATTCAAAGTAATGTTGCAGGCCTTACATTGCTGCTGTCTGAGGTTCCAATTTGCTTCTCTCAAAAGATACAGTTAAAAGGTTTAGACTGGGTACTTTGTGATCTTGGTGTGGGGTTTGTTTGGTTCGTTTTTTTCAGAACAGAAACTGAACAAATGGTACTGACAAGTGCAAACATCTGTGGATCAAAAGCAAAGATAATTTATATCCAAACCCATAAATAAAAAAAGTTGCTGAATTTCATAGTGTTCTGTTCATTTTCTCCCATCAGAATTATTTCTGTAATTTATGTCTGCTTTAATTGAAATTTACCTGACCTATTGAAATTTTACCAGAACCGACATACTTCCACGAGAAGTACCTGATACACTAAATACAGCAAAAAGACGTTTTACCAGAAAGTTCTCTATCAGATGTAAAAGTAAGGTCCTTGAATTTCACTATAATGTTAGAGTAGAAGCTCCGCGTAGTTGACATGAAATATATAGATGTGCCGGATACTGTGTGCTTTATGAAGAGCTGGCATGCTCTTTACCATTCACTCTTCTGAAACAGATACTTTAATCTTATATATATTACTACAAGCTCTTAGGGGGCAATCATTTGTCTGCAGTTAAGACATGGTTTTGTAGTTCAACGCAGCATTCTATCTGGGCTACAAACAAATTAGGGCTTAAAAGAGCATTTCACAGCTGGCCAAATCAAGATATTTAAACACCTGAGGATATAGATAGACATTAAGAAAAATTTCCACAGTAGCACATGCAAATGACAGTTCTGTTGCTTTACTACCAGAACTAGTTAATAAATTACATCTGAAGTGAATTGAACTCAGTAAATATAAGACTTCTGGAAATCACAGATTCACAGAATGGGTAAGGTTGGAAAGGACAACAGTAGGTCATCCAGTCCAAGCTTCTGGTTTAAGTAGGGTCATCCTAGAACACATTTTATAGGATTGTGTCCAGAGGGTTCTTGAATAGCTCCAGTGAGGGAGACTTCACAAACTCTGGGCAATTTGTTCCAGTATGAAGTCACATATAAAGTAAAGAAATCCTTTCTCATGTTCAGGTGGAACTTCCTGTCCATCAACTTCTTCCTGTTGCTGCTTGTCCTATTGCTTGGCATCACTGAGAAGAGCCTGGATCTATCTCCTTAACAGCCTCCTTTCAGATATTTATGCACATTAATGAGGTCTTCTTCTAGTTCTCAAGGCTGAAGATGTTCATCCAAGTAATTGATTAATAAATTAAAAAATACTGTGCCCAGCAGTGAACCTTGAGGGACACTACTACTGACAGGCCGCCAACTAGAATGTATAGAAATCAAATAATGAGAACAAAGTAGCAAGAACATGTTCTCTATAAACAAACAATTTATATTGGGTGTATAAACAAGACTGCAAGTGTAAGTGTGTGAATCACTGAACAGTCTTTCCAAAACACTGCTGTTAGTGTGGTGTTACTAGAGTTTACTAACACACTGTCTCTATAACTCCTGCTCAGAGTACTACTGTTATGGTTTGACTCTGGCTACATGCCGAGAGCCCACACACAGATCCAAAATTTTCTCAGAGAAGAAAAAAAACACTTCGACTTTTGTGATAAGGATTACAAGCAACTGTTTATTAACTATTTCGCAAGCAAAACAGGCTCTAACTTAGAATATTAACTACTACTAAATATTAAGTATTCACTACTACTACTAAAATCAGAGCTTAAGAGTTTAAGAGTGAGAAGTTTGATAGATGTTACAGACACCTTTCTCCCCCCAACCCTCTCTTTTAAGACTCTTCACCTTCCCTCAGCAGCATGGGAAGGCAGGTGTGTGTGTGGGGGGGTTACAGTCAGATGTTGTCTTTGCTGCTCTTCAGAAGAAAGAGAGAGTCCCACCCCAGCTTTCCTCGTGGGGTCTTCTCCATGGAAACAGTCTGTTACAAACTGCTTCTTAGTGGATTTGTTACTAACGACAGCTTTTTTTCAGGTGTTGTTGTCACATAAGTCACTTTACCATAGGTGCAGTCATTCAGGTGCTGCTTGGCTGCTTCAACGTGGGTTCTTCCAGGCCACCAGTCCTCCCAAGAAATGCTGCTCTGCTACTCCAGCGTGGTTCTCTTCTTCCCATGGCCCACAGGACTCTATCAAGCCCCTCTGCTCCAGACATGGACATCAAACGTCCCACAGGATCACAGCCTCTCTCCTCCAGCACTTCTCTGCTCCAGTGTGAAATCTTCCAATCTTTCCACCGTTGTGCATGCGAATCTTCGCTCCTGTGATCTGCCACAGGTTGCTGGGGCCCTATTCCAGTGTTTAAAGCATCTCCTCTTTTGCCTCTCTCCGACCTTGGTGTTAATCAAACTTCTCACTCTCCTCTCTCTTAAGTGGCCATGATGTTCTGCCTAGCATTTTTTTTTCTCTGCTTCTTCTTAAATATGTTATCACAGAGGCATTACCAGTTGACCTTGACTAGCTGGGAGCTAAAAAATCTCCAGCAGCTTCTTAAAGAAGCCTCTCTCCTAGCCCCCCCCCAGCTAATATAAAACTCTGTCTACTTAAAACCACAACAACTACTAAACAACTAGTATAACGGAGTACTTGCAGTAACTGAGGATGGGATACATTTCCAATTTGTGACTATATATTTATGACTATATTGTAGACATTACCACTAATTGGAAATGGGATTCCTATCACTGTCTTTCAAGTGATACACTGCTCTGTCATTTCTGTGGTTGTTCAAATGTAATGGTAATATCATTGGATGGTAATATCATTTGATTGTAATCAAAATCAGCTTTCATGAAAATAGAATTTGGCTTTATCATAGCATATTGAGAATTACTAATAAAAAAATCTAACTTGATACCTTGTTTCTTTTTCTTTGGTTGATAAATTAAGATATAACCCATCGTATTTTCAAATGCGAGAGTATCTGATAAAATGAACAGACAGACTTTATGGCTGAAGGCTTTTATTCTGATCAACAGATGAATGACAACAAGGATATAAATAGAAAGCACATATCCATACTGTCGTTTACCATTCTGTGTTAAAATGAGACAGCTCACATTTGAGTAAGTGAAGGAACTCAATGTTCCATCGGAGAAGTGGAAAAAATTATTCTTAGATGAATCTTAATACACATACATCTGAAGCAGATTACGAATTTAGCAAGCAGCTTTCATTCTTTCAACATGTTATAATTGTAATTAACATGACTCTGATGGAGAGATGTTCTGAACATTTTTTTTCTCTCTTTGTGAAAGACACATGGGGATAGAAAGCTTTGTTAGGCTAAAATCAGTAATAGCTGTCCTCAAAGTAACGAGTGTCAATTTGGGCAGGGTGAAAACCATCAGTTTCAGAGAAGCCAAATAAGCATACAATAGAAATCTTCAACTTTCAAGGTTTGCTTGAACCTTTAAATAAAATGTGCAAAATCATATAGTTTTCTCCTCTTCTTTTACAAGACAGCTATACTGTCCTCTTTATCTTCTGTTGTGAAGGCACTAACAGAAAAATGAATGGGAGAGCAGGAATGTTCCTCATGATTCTTTTGCTGTTTTTTAACCTTAACGGATATAATGGTATCATGATGATATAATGGTGCATTCTATTTTACATGATTGTGGTTTCTCTGACATTGGGACTGGAGTGCTCTATCAGATGCTGCCCAAAACAATTATCTTCATCTTGAACAAAGATTATTGGCTCATGAGCTATTGAAGCAAAACAGGATGCTGACCTTTACATCCAGCTAAACTGTGGTTATAATGCCCTTTTAAAGTCACACTGTCAGATCTTATAAGCTACTGCTTACTTAGAAGTTACAGTCTGAACATATTGAATGCAGCAGGTACAATGAAGAACCTCCTTGCCTACAGGTGCACATTAATTAATCACCGAGTAACAGAACAAATACCCTTCTCATAATAGGTAACACCAAAAATCCTGGGTGAGGCTTTCTTGGTTCTGTCAGTATGAGAGATATTTACAGAATAAAACAGAACCCATGAACTCTGTCTACAACATAGAGAAGCTATGCTACGACTGCATCTGTACTGGTGAGATAAATAAAATAATTCCAGAGGCAAGATCATTTTTGCCTGCTATGTTGCCAGTATAGACCCTAGTATAAATCTGATTTATGCCAATCTGAACTCTTTCAGACAATGCCTAGGAATGATTTGGGGTATTGAGTGATGGACTGTTCCCAGGACACATGAGACTCTGGATAGTGGGTGGGAAGTCAGCTACATGAACACTATCTAAGCTGTGTTATTTGTTCTCAGAACAAGAAAATTATGTTTGAACTATTTTAATTACTGGTTTAGATGTAGCTACTAGGACCATAGTCAATGGGTGTAAAAGTTTATGTAAGACAAACAAGTAAATTGATGCTTAATTTCTAAATCTTTGTTCCCTCTAAAGTTGTTCCATTACTAATAAACTTATGATTTAGATAGATTTCTAATCATCATACCTTACATTTTCCAGACAAAAGTATATGCATCCAAAATAAAGGCTCTGCTTTGTCAGTAATAGAGACCTGTATTCCTTCCATGTATTTACAAAATTACTCATCTGCAAAAGCTAACTCAACTCTTGAGTTTAGCCACCTTTTGTATGTCCCACTATGCTTTCATGCTTTTCGTTATGTGTTGAGCAAATAAGCCCTAGATGTTCCTTCTTTGCATTGCATTTGATTCGGAAACTAACTTAGAACTTTGAACGGTGAAACATCTCTTTCAAAAATCTCCTTCTAGATTATGTGGATTAGTGTTAGATTATGCAGGAACAAAGAGATAGACAAATGTCTGCATTTTTAGAACTTTATAGGGAAGCAACAGTAACACAGACAGGGTGTGATGTTCCCTGGCACAGTATTCAGAACATAGTGATCACAACTTTTCATAAATGCTATGGATTTCAACTGGTAATATAATAGGTCTTTAATGGTCTCTCAGTAAAAGATATTAATCCAAAACACCATTATGGTGTTTTTTTGTTTGTTTGTTTGTTTTTAATGTAAGAGAAGATCCAGAACAAACTCTTGAGATTCCAGTTAGAAGTAGGAGATACCAGAAGTTTGTGCTGAAATGCAGTCATCAGAGACAATTCAAAATTCTGACTCCAAACTGGGGCATGATCAAACATGGGATATCATCACAAAAGTTAAAACATCCATACTGCGGCCTCTTTCCTTTGACTTTTTACACTCCTGCCCAATATAGTCCCTTCTTTCTTGTTTTCACTATGTATACCCACTTTGGCACTTACACATATTTGCATTTCTCTTTAAAACAGCTTTAAAAAAAATCTATTTAAGGATTACTATTATTGGGGGAAATGCAGAAAAATATAGTTTCACCTTGAACAAGTAAAGAATGGTAGTCTTTCATTTGGTTGTGTGAGCTGCCTGTTCATAACATAGCTAGAGGCTTTGAAGTGGGAGGAATATTTATACATGTCCACCAAACTCATCAGCTTAGCTATCTTTATTCAAGATGACTGCATACTCCTAGTCATAGACAATGACAGACTAACACAGATTCACACAACCTGTAATACCTGTGAGCATTCTTCCACACTCTGTTAGTCAGGTCAAAGTGCAAAAAAAAGGAGAAGAGAAATGTTACAGTAAGAAAGACCATTCTAAATTTCCTCTAGCACCTTTGGTTTGGTAAGCATAATTACAAGACAAATTTCTGTTTTATTTGAAACAATTCTTTTATTTTAATATTATTTATTATCCAAATTAAAAGGGAATGAAAAATTTAGCCTAGGAATTGGCAAATTTGGGGTTTTTTTGTGTTTTTTTAACTGATGGTAAGTTGGAAATTTTCATACTTCTACATAATAAATCTATTATTGAGCAAAAATTAATTTAATAATTTGTACAGTGGAAGAAAAAAGATTATGTCAACCAAGAAGGAACGTAGAATAGAAATGAATTAACTGAAATGTTGCTTAACTGTAGAGATCAATGACAATAAGATTAGTCAGGGACAGAAATGAGTATTAGCCTAAAAATCGCTAACAAAAGAATTTGAATTATTTAACATACACTTAAGATATGTAGATGTATTAGTAGGAGAGTATTTTTATTTTTTATATCTACTTTTTAAGGTTAACATCTAGGAAAAATGGCCAAGCAAAAACACAAAAGGAGTTAAAAAAAGTAAATTAAAATGGCAATAAACTGGCAATCACAGAATCATAGAATCACAGAATCACAGAAGCACATAATGTGATGAGTTGGAAGGGACCCACAAGGATCATTGAGTCCAGCTCTTAGTCCTGGATAGGACAATCCCAAAGAGTCACACCATGTGCCTGAGAGCATTGTCCAAATGCTTCTTGAACTGGGGAGCCTGTTCCAGCCTAACCACTCTCTGGATAGACCAACCTAAACATTCCTTGACACAACTTCAGGCCATAACATCAGGCAATAGGTAACTCTGTGTGTGTATGTGTGAGTACATACTTCTCTTTATACAAAAAGAAAAATACATTTTCCAACAAATAATTATAAAAAATCCAACCGTTCATTCTACCGAGGACTGAGAAATTGTATTGATCAAAGACGATAAATTGCATTCCTGTGTTTTTTGAGGTATGATTACTGCTAACTGACTTCAGAACTGAAAACAAACTCTAAAACAACAGAATGTGCAATAATCTTTTGTCTTTACTTGGACCAAGTACCGATGCCAAAAGCGTAGTCAAATTTACCAATCAAGATCTCTTGCTTCCAGTTAATCCATCCCAACAGCATTCTCCCTTCAGAGCTATCATTAATACTGACTTTGAAACTGTTTAAGAGCAAACAAAAACTTGAAGCCTCATGAAATCCATTAAGAACCTCACAAAATATATCTTTTTCTTTCCTAGTGAAAAACTGATTGTAACAGTTCTGTTCTAAAACCCTAAATTAAATAAACATCTCTGAAATCACTTTGAAGGCAAAGAAAAGGTCAGGATGATAAAATCTGTGAGTTGTCTTGCATTTTTTCATAGTCTACTGGTATACTTGAATTAGTGATAAAAA
Organism: Calyptomena viridis; assembly: GCA_013390005.1. Classification (NCBI taxonomy): domain Eukaryota; kingdom Metazoa; phylum Chordata; class Aves; order Passeriformes; family Eurylaimidae; genus Calyptomena; species Calyptomena viridis. The sequence continues at coordinate 118,328 of WEIV01014379.1, read as the reverse complement.
GACACATATATTTCTTTATTGTTTAGATAGAACTAACATAAAATGTTCAGAGAGAGTCATCCTGTTTCCTACATTAATGCTCTGTATTTCAGATCTTGGCCATATGCAACATAGTTCCAAGAGCAATTAACTTTGTGTCCCTTATTGCTCGAAACTGTGGGTTTTTAAAATTTTTTTTTTTTTTAAATATATTAAAAAAGCAAGGAAGACTGCATGTGCAGGTAGGCACTTTTGCAGTTTTAGTCAAATCCTTTACAACCTCTCCTGTGCTGGAGATTTTGGATAACACAGTTGATACACCATAAATGATAGTGTGAGCACAATATATAATCTTGTATCATAAAAAAGTTCAGTCTAATCACCACAGGAGGGTGATTTAAGTTAATTTGTTTTATGAACAAGAAGAGATTTCCTAACGACATAGTGCTCAGAATGCAGAAGTAGTAATTGAACAGATGGGGACAGTAATGCTTTATATCACTTTGGCCAGCTTGGCAAAAATATGTTTTTGCATAGCCTATGTAAGCCGTATATTTTGATTCCTGCCTTATACAATAAAGGAGGAACAGTTAAGAATATGCTGCTCTGTAGAATTTATTCCTAGCTGACCAATAGGTAATTTAAAAGTTGTTATTGTGAAAAAGTCACATTTGCATAATCGGTATTCTTATGGAAAGGCAAAAAGTGAAATTTTCTAAGGGAAAATTTATGCAGTAAATATACCAAAGGTTATTAAATACAAAGATATGTTCTCTAGCTCCAGAAACCCACAGATGCCAATTGCTGGAAGCCATGACTATGTTCTGGAGAAGTAGTCCTACATACTGACCTGTTCTTAGGCTCCCCTGTGGACATTTACTGTTGACTGTTGGAAAGAGGATATTGGGCTCCACATTCTTAATTTCTTCAAAGCTAGAACAACTTCTTGAAGGTCAGCCTTTCCCTGAGCACTGACAAAAACTGCTGATAACTTGTCCCTGTTAATGGCTCATGCAACCATTATCGTTTTACAGACAGAATAATGAAGATCACAAGCCTTTAAATGAATGGATGAAGGTAAAATATAGATACTGGTTTTCTGAGCAAATATAGCCATAAAGCACTACTACTTTCATTCACATTAACAGCATTCTCTTCTGGATAGTACTAACATTAGTCTGCCACTCTAAACTGCAGTATGCAAGTCCAAGCATGTGACCAGAGTAAAAATAAATCCCAATTTTTATTGCATTATGTGGGTCCATAATTCCATTTGTAGAGTTCAACTACTTTATTAACTTGTCTGTTTTGCACCTTCTTCTATTCTGTAATAAGCATAATGATATGTAGCTTTTAGGGAAGGTTATATAAAACAGAAGAAATTTCTTACTATCTAGATCTTATTTACAGCATTATAACTGCATGTAGAAAGACTTACTCAGGTACAAAACCTGTTGGAAAAAGCAATGCATTGAAGGACCATTGCAGCAGGTCCATAGAATTAAAAATACTGCCTGGACTTTACTACAGTTCCACTAGAGATTAGTTCAACTTCAGATTAGTTATTAAACCAACTCATACACAGAAAAATCTTGTAAGTACTTCACAAGTTGCTCAGGCATGCAGTTCTCAATGGCACACTCATGATTTAGTTAGCAGGATTTCATATAAAGTGCAACGCTGCTTCACAGAGATTCAACATACTAAAACACATGCTAAATCATCTGTAAGGTGTCAGACTTATTCAGGTAAATATTAGATAAATTTGTTAAATGGGAGGTTGTGAGAAATGTTGCTCATTAGAAAAAGCTACAAAGCTTTTAGTGTGAATCCAAAAATATTAGCTAGTGTCTGAGTATTATTTTCTTTAAACATTTAATTGGCTGTCTGAAATTCCTTAGAATTTCTTCCAGGCAATTATGTACTTTCGAAAATTCATGTCTTATTTGGAAGTAAGCTTACTTTACAAGAGTCAAAAGACAAAATCACTTGTCATTGTGTGCTGCCTAGAAAAAATGCTATTTCACCACAGCTTTTTTTGATTGATTGTGTGCTTAAATTTAGAAATACATGTATGGTTTACACTTTTTAAGCTTTAAAACCTGAGTTTGTTTTTCTTTTGTGTCCTATTACTCACAACAATAATTGTGCATTCATTCTGTTTCTTCTAATAGAGAAGTAGATCTCATATAAGAAAATTTAGCTTAAACCTCTTTGTTTCTAACCATAAAAGTTTTCAAGGCTTGAGTTCCAATGTTTAGCCCCTTGTAGTCCAAAATGACAAACCAGGGTTCATAGACAGTTTATTCCCTGTCTGATGAGGTCAACCAATAGTATTACACAGAGGAAAATGCAAAACACAGCATTGTTTGTAAGGACTATTGTGTTTAGTTTCTGGGTTCATTCATTTGCCTGAATTTCAAAGCTTTTCTGTTTACACAAAAGCAACAGTTTGAAATTTTTAAAATAATTTTAAGAAAGACCTATCATCTACACTTAAATAATATTTCCAATATTTCTGCTTCCATAAGAGCAATTTACTATTGCAAGGAGTCATATTGCACCAATTTGGTATCTTATCAGCTAGCAATACAACAAAACTTTCTCATTTTCTATAAATTTAAAAGTATGTCTTACTTCTATTGTGTTACAAGTAATTAAAATTCTTTACCAGTTTTGAGAAACAGCAATGTCATTTTTCATTAATATTCTTCAAAAAGTAATCTTATCCTTCTAAATCCTTTTTTTTTGTTTGTTTGTTTGGGTTTTTTTGGTGGGTTTTTTTGTTTGTTTTGTTTTGTTTGGTTTGGTTTGTTTTTTTTGTTAGGAAGGAATTTATCTAGAACAAGTAATTATTAACAGTGCCCTGTAGTGTCAGGAATGTCTGTGTCCACCAAGTGGTTTTGAGAATCAGACTGGCATGTCCCTTTCATCACTAAGTTTTCTGATGGTTATTATGTGCCAATCTCAAAAGTAGTTTTTTCTCTTGCTTTCCTCACACTCATAGGACAATTTAGCATTAAATTATGACTACATTAAGATGCTTCTTCATTCAGATTACCAGGAAGGGCTTCTAATCTCTGAATGCCAAGAACAGAGCTTCATGACTGGGACCCACATCTATATTGTTATGAAAACATTTTTTCAGAATATTCATTGGTGTGTAGAAAGATTTCTATACCATGTTCTTGAAATATATCTACTAAATCATTCAAAGTACTTTGCTTTTAATATTTTTCCTCAGATCTATTTGCCATGGATAAAAACGTGCCCTAATTTTTTTCTAGATAAAATTTTCTGCACTATAACCAATAAGGATAGCTCTTCACTGAATCCATGTGTCCTCTGCTTTCCAGTTCAAATTTGATTATATCATGAACTGATCAATAGAGCTACATTGATATTTATGTACTTTGAAGATTTCAGCAATCATTTTTCTTTATTGGCTGAGTTATTTTCCTCACATAAATGTTCTTACTAATAAATCCCCTTGAATTATGAAGACAGTAACCTGAAAGCTCTGTAACTTATTTAATTTTTCACTATATAACTCAGTGAAAATCCTTGCAAACCGATTATAAAAAAACAGAGCTTGAAAGAGGAACTAATGCATACTATGAATTATTGTTTATTAGAGAAAAAAAAGTTGTCTTATAATAATTTCCTTATAGAAGTGTGAGGAAACAGCTCCATTTTGTTGTTTGTGATATGTCCTCATTCTGCTTCTCCGCATATGCAGAAAAGACCTAATTCTGATATTATCAAAGATAAAGAAAACAAAACATTAGCTACTGCACTGCATAGCTTCCTATTATCTCATCAGTCCAATCTCTTCTTTGGTTAAAAGGTAATGTTTCTGGTAAGACTAGAAGAATCCAAAATTTTGTGAATGTTTTGAATTCTGCTTAAAAAAAAAAAAGATTAATTTAAATACGCTTTAGAGCATGTGTTTTCTGGCTTCATGAAAATACACTATTTCTACAAGTCTGTAGTTCTGTATTCGTTAGTATATTGCAAAAGTCACTTGTTAACATTAAAATAATATAATTATTAGGAGGATAAAGAATTATTTACATCACTTAGCAATCTGTGTTTTGCACTCGTAATTTTTAAACAAGAGTGAGAAAGGATAAAAAAATAAGAGGTGAATGTAGAAAACTCAATGCTTACTTGTATTTTTAAAATATAGAAACAAGTTCTAAACATTCTGAAGGTCAAAAAACCATAATACTCAAATAAACTAACTGCTAGAAATCAGGAAAAGAAACCCCACATGTAAAGACAGGAAAACATAGCACTGATATGCATATAATTGTACTATTCTTTTTATCTCTAAAGTAGAGGAAATCATTAGAAAACATAAGTAAGGATTACAAAAGTTCTGGAAACACATGAAAGGAGGATATATTGTAGAAAGCAAAGAAAGAATATATGTATGTAATCTGGGAAATAGTGGGCACCATATGTCGCTGATTCAAATGATATCAACAAGTAGCAGAAACGTAGCTGTGAGATACAGAAAATGTGTGAACCTTACAAATTTCACCTTTTGTATACTAAACTTCTATAAAAATATTATTTACAGTAGAAAACAAACAAACAGTTACCACAAAGCAAGTATTTGACAAATCTACCTCTACCATTGCTGTTCATGTACAGGTTATGAATGTTTCTTGTGAAGTGTTAGTTGGCTTTGAAAAGCAAACATCATAGAAGTGTTAAATGAAAGTGGCCCTGATAATGACATATCTACTTTAAACTGTTATTACCATAATATGCCAAGCTGCAGTAAAGAACAGTTATGGAACCGAATAACCATTTATGCAAATTAACCCTATGCTATAAGACAAGCAGAAATTGCAATATCAAATTATTATTCTATTAACTTTCATTTGATCCTTTCCTTGGGGAAAAAAAAAAAGAAAAAAAGAAAAAAGAAAACAAACACACAAACAAAAACCCCTAACTCCCGAAAGAAATATTTATGGAGGGCAAATAGTTTCTTGACACAATTGTGCTACATCAAATCAATATCAAACAACTTCTGTTAGTAAACAAGGCTCTTCAATTTCCCCTTCACAAGTCTTCATGATCTCCATTGAAAACTCATTAGGTCCCTATACTGTGGAATGCATCAACACAAAACAGATCTCTAGGACACAGAATTAACTAACTAGGTTGGCAAAGATCTCTGAGATCATCAAGTCCAACCTATGACCTAACATCACCTCATCAACTAAACCATGGCATTAAGTGCCACATCCAGTCTTTTTTTAAACACCTCCGGGGACGGTGACTCCAACACCTCCCTGGGCAGCCCATTCTAAAGGCCAATCACTCTTTCAGTGAAGAATTTTTTCCTAATATCCAGCTTAAACTTCCCCTGGCACAGCTTAAGACTGTGTCCTCTCATTCTGTCGCTGGTTGCCTGGGAGAAGAGATCGAGCCCCACCTGGCTACAACCTCCTTTCAGGCAATTGTAGAGAGTGATAAAGTCTCCCCTGAGTCTCCTTCTCTCCAGGCTAAACAACCCCAGCTCCCTCAGCTGCCCTTCATAGGGCTTGTGTTCCAGACCCCTCACCAGCCTTGTTGCCCTTTGCTGGACACTTTCCAGCACCTCAACATCCTTCCTAAACTGAAGGGCCCAGAAGTGGACACAGCACTTAAGGTGCCACCTAAGCAGTGCCGAGTACAGGAGAAGAATCAGTTCCCCGGTCCTGCTGGCCACTCTATTTCTGATACAGACCAGGATGCCATGGGCCTTCTTGGCCACCTGGGCACACTGCTGGCTCATGTTTAGTTTCCTTTCAATCAGTACCCTCAGGTCCCTTTCTGCCTGGCCACTCTTCAGCCACTCTTTCCCCAGCCTGTAGCATTGCAGGGGGTCATTGTGGCCAAACTGTAGGACCCAGCACTTGGACCATGATACGTAGTTCTAGTCAAAATACCTGTTATCAAATAAATAAATTATTTAAAAGGTTGTATTGAAGTAAATACTTGCTACAGACAAAACACCGAAACCAAAATATAGTTGCCAATTTTTGGATTTCTGATCAGACAAGTTATATGGTACTATTTCTATTCCTGGAAGGAATAAATAAGGAACTATAGACCACATTTTTCTGTTTTAAACTTTGGATATTATGGTTTATGAATATTTGTGCATACAAAACTATCAGATGAATGTCAATAGATAAACAATCCAAAAGTGCAGCAGGCATAGACGAAGCATAGTCTAATTACTGGTCACAGTCAATATGTAGAGTATGACCTGCTTTTGAACATATCTAAAGTGTACTCTCTTCAAATAGCAGTGCAGTTCAAGCATTTTTTAAGTATTGAAATTGAATATTGCTGAATGGAGTGTTATAACATGTAGAGTAACCATTTGGCTGTATTTTGTCCTGTGAATCTCAGAATTTGTACTTTACTTTTTCCACCTCCCAGAAAGACACTATATCCATGGAGTGGGTAAAAACACAGGAAAATCTACAAGATGAATCTTACAGATAGCTTAATTGCTATACTATTTTTTTTTTCTGTAACAAAAGCATGTAGTGTCAGAACAAAAGGCACTAGTTTCAAACTGACAAAGAGTACATTTAGATTAGATATTAGGATGAAATTCTTTAGTGTGAAGGTGGTGAGCTGCTGAAAGAGGTTGCCCAGAAAAGTTGTGGATGCTCCACCCCTGGAACTGTTCAAGGCCAGGTTGGATGGGACTCTGAGCAACCTGGTCTAGTGAAAAGTTTTCCTGCCCAGAGAGGGTGGTGGGAGGCTGAGTTGGAACTAGATGTTCTTTAAGGTCCAAATCAGTCTATGATTTTATGATTCTATGACAAAGTGCTCATTGCCTTAAGCATAACATGACCTGGCTGTCCATTACTGTTATTGTGAAAACAGGAATAGTAGAAAAAGGACTTCATGGCTGTGTTCTCAAAATCCTAAGATCTAGATTCATTTGAATGAAGACTTTAAATGAGACATCTAAGTGACATTTCTTAGGTGAAGAGAAAGAAATTGATAGAGAAATTAGTTTGGCTCACTTCAGGTATGTATGCATTTGAAGCTGGATCGGATCAATTTGTGCCTAAGTCCTTGGGCTAAAAAAGTCCGTAAATCTCAATATATTAGTTTATTACCTGGAGTCCATTGACACCTATGTCACAGAGTCCTGTCAGACCAAATCCTGACGTTTTACCCTTTTTATAGTCAATGTCACTCAATTACTTTACCTTTGAATTTAATGTGAGATTGCTCAAGTAAAAATGAGAGTCACAATAATATCTATGTGATTTGCATCACTGATAGCAGCAGCAGAAAATTTCTGAGAAGCAGAACTGTTGAACTGACCTGGTATGAATTAAAATAAAATTGAATATATGAAAAGTATTATACATTTGCTTTTACTGTTTCACAGACACAAAAGAAGCATTAATTAGAGAAGCATAGAAAAGGAAAGAGCATGCTTTTCTTTCTCTTTTTTTTCAGTTGTGCTCACTGTGCTACTGTCTTCAAAAGCAGCAAATAAAATATGATGAAATACAGTATTATTGTCATAAACTGCAGATTGTTATGGTACCCATTCAAGCAGGTACCTTCACTGCCAAGAAAATAGTTTGCAGGGCAAGAAACTGAAGGTTAAATACAAAGGGATGATAGGCTTAGGCTTCTAGAAAGACATTCACTGTTTCTCATTGAATTCCTCTGATAAACAAGGATTTCAAGTTGTGCCAAAGTTGTTTGCAACTGAAAGTAGGAAATTTTCATTCTTTTTTTTTGATCACTTACACAAAAAGATGGTAAGCTAAAGTACTTACATCTGCTTCATGAACACAGGAAATATGTAAAAATGAAAGTAGGTTTTTTTCTTGCAATGAACCTGGATACTGAAAGTTGAATAAATCTAAAAAACTGCAAAATTTTTGGAGATTGTAAATTTTGAAAGAAGAACTTCCCAAGAAGCTCTACCTTGAAAATCCCTTTGAAGTTGTAAATTAATCTAATAATTTTGCCATTATTTATAGATGAAAGGCATTGATTTATGACTTAAGAACTTCGCGAAACCCATAGCTGAATACAGATAGACTTCCATGTTAGAATTTGTGCAAGATTAGATCTCTCAATAGGTCTAAGATCAAGAAACACACCACAGAAATGTATAAACTTCTCTGACGTAACACAAAGATACTTTCATCCAGCCATGCAGTACTATTGAAGTAAGTGGAAAGTAGACATGAAACTAAGAATTGACATTGCAACACCTCCCGTTGCCTCCAAGAAGACTTGGTTCTTTTACACCCCCATTAAAACACAGGTAAGAAATATTTAACGTATCGAAATGAAATAAATCTGCAAAAATTAAGATTTTTGTAAAATTCATAGTCCACTGTTCATGTTTTATAGATCTCTCAGAAGAAAAAGTTGTGTGTCTCAGAAAAATGTGATCTTTTCTAAAAAATATACTAGAAAATATTTGCATGGATTATAGTATACACCCAAAAGTATTTCTGTTATCTTACTAAACAAATGTACATCAATATGATATTCAAAGCTAATTTAATTACCTAAGTGTTAAACTGGAATATTTCTTTGTTCAGGTCTTCAGTCCTGGAGGTCAGAAAAGGAAAGACATTTAGTAATATCCAAAATTAAAATTCTTTATCCTGCAATTCTGCTTTTATAGTTTGCTTAAGTTATGGTTCCATTTTTTTCTACCACTTTACATCTTACTTTCACTACATGTGTGAATAGTACTTTTATATTAAAGCAGAACAATTTGTAGTAGATAATAGGACTTAGTGCAGCAGTGATATTACAGTTAAAAGATAACTGTACACAGTATTTCTTAACACTGAGACAGGTTAGAGGCTATATTCAAGTTTTAGGGCATGGAATAGTCAGAATTTTAGAAAAATAGAATTGAGAACCATTATTTTCTGTTCAGCTGAACTATACTGAAAGAGAGTTTTATATTGGAGAAGTGTTGCAAAGAAAATCTAGTGGATAATCTGGTGCCCATCAGAAATTGGAAAAGAAAATTCAATTAGCAAATATAAAATAAGTACTGATGCTTTTGAAATTAGAACTTCATCATCCACTCAAAATTACCTAACAGTCTATGGACTAATCTATGGGGAATTCTCCTTATTGTCTGGATGATTCTTCATATTTTCACTTCAGTATAGGGAATATCAGTAACTATAGTAACACTACCATTTGAGAATGCATTTGCTTTCTGAATAGTTTTGTATATTTTGCATATTTGTATACAAATTGCTGATCCTCACCTTTCAAATTGAATATGACACTGTCCTGAATTCAAAAGGACAAGGAACAAACTATAATGCATAAAAGAAGAGAAAAAAAATTAATTCTCCCAAATACACAAAGAAATTTCCACCAAAAGCTTGTTCTTCTGTCCTATCTGTTCATTATTCTGCCTCTCCATTGAAGGAGGTTTCAACCCTGATTTTCATTTCAGTTAGTCTGAATCCATAGTAAACAAATGAAATGTACTATAACATTTGTTGTATAATCAGTATAGGTTATAAAGAGAGAAAAGCCTACGTATAATAATAAGCACTTTGATAATTGGGAAGAAAGATGATGCTTAATAAAATATACATATCACAACTATTTAATCTATTGAGCAATGATATTGTGAAATACAGTTTATCAACTATATAACTTTTGCTAGAAACTCTAAAATGAATCAGAGGGACAGAATTAAGCAACTAGCTGACAAGATCAAATTTTTTGCAATCTAGCTCTCCAGAAAATTTGAATAATACCAGGTAAAATTTTATGGAGTTTAAGTTGAAATCTTTGCTAAACTTCGCTAAAAGATGATAGAAAACTCCCAGAATTGTTTGTTTAATTCTGTTAATATTTTAAAGCACAATCTTTCAAGCTACTACAGAGATATTTACTAAACCAGTGTAATCTTTACTGGATTACAAACATAGATAACTGAATGCACCTATATATGAGATATGTGAAGTTAAACAAACTTTCTTAAGCCTCAGAATCCACACAAATGGTCATTTCACACTCACTGCTTCTATCATATTGCTGGGCTCAGAATATTGTAATTCATGGACTAATAATTCTGTTGAGCTACAACAGTACTTTATTGCAAAGACTAAATAGTGCAGTGCTGTGTCTCAAGATTCTACTCATTCAATTCTGGAAAAGGTTGCTAAACACAAAAAAAATTATAAACTAAAACTATAATGATCCCATATATCAAGTCAGTGCCAGTTCTAAAACTGGTAAACAATACACTTAACCATGATGAGTCTGAGGTGGGGACACCCTTTCCCAGGTATTTTTGAGGTCTCTGTGAGGAGAATTTTAAGAGAAGGTTATCTGTGGAATGGAAAGTGGTACATCAATTGTCTCCAAAATAAAAATTACTTTTATTATCAAAGCGTTTATTTTCCGAAAGCACAGATGGTGTCAACATGCTTCAGTAACCACCTTCCAGTAGCTGAGAACAGAATGAAATTGGAAAGTATTGGAATAGGCCATGTACAGAAAGCAGAGCTGTGCAATTTTGATTAAAAAAAATGGAGTTATTTTCATTAAGATCAAGAAGAAAAAGTTTGAGTTCTTTCTTTCCGTTGTTTTAATTTATAAAATTTTAAAACAAAACTATTCTTGCATTTCATAATGGTTTTATGACCTTTTTCCAATTCTCCTTGGGCAATAATAATTGCTCAAAGCCTGAGTTTAAAAATAATTTTGCTACCTCTAAAACTATTCTTAGCTTTCTGGTTATTATCTTCAATCATACATCTTATTGAATCCTTCACTCTCAGAAATTAGATGGTTAAGTCCTTTCCAATCAAGCCTATAAGTCAGAGAGAAATAGATATTGCCACTGCACATAATCAGGCACGATTCTCTCCTGAAGATAGTGGGGTTCAATTTCAACAGAGTTTTACAGACTTCAATAAAATTTTCTTGGAAGTTATACCTTAGCAGAGCAGTGACATGGAGGTCTAGGAGAACAAATCATAACAAAATACAGAGGATTCTGTGTAGGTTATTAATTTCCAAGGTAATATAAATAGGGCCAAAATGTTTAACTGTTATAAGGTAGAAAAAGAAAAAATGGACATTACCTTTCAAAGGACATTTTCATTTTGTCCTATATTCTCTCTTTCATGAAATTGCTACTGAAGGTTTATGACCATACATATTTTCATTTATCACCTACTGGTGCAAAAGTGAAGTGAAAAGAACATATCTTGAGAGTTGGTCTTGGTCAGCCCCTCTACCTGCAAGCTTGTATTTTCAAAGTACATGAAAACGTCCCACTGCAGTCAGAGGTGATTTCTCTGATTACTCAGGCTTGCAGAGATGAACATGAAGCAGCTGTGGCTGCATAGGAACAGAGAGGCACAGGAAAAAGTTACAAGGTCCTTTACAAAGTCATAAGAAGTTTTAATCTTTTCCAGCATGTAACAGTTAAATATTTTTACCTTGTTAATGTTATTTTATTATCTTAAAAATCAATAAAACTATAGCATTGTTTTTTTCTAGTAAGCTGTACTCTTAATTTTCCCCTACAACACACACACATATTCAAGTGCAGACACACAGACAAAATGTAAACCAATTTACTAAAATATTATTCTTAATATTCCTATCAGCTAAAAGCCACTAAGGCTACCACTGAACAAAATATTCCACAAACCTATCTTTACCATACCAACTATGATGTGTAAAATTACACCTAATCTTGCACACTCACTCCTGCATCCCAAATCCAAATACTAAGCCATGAACTCCCCCACCTGCACAAAAAGACTTTTTTCCCCAAAACCTGCAAGTGCATTGACTTTATTTGCATGACTCCCTTTGCAAAGCTGTATAATCAACACCTCCCCTTAACCCTTGAATGAGAGTATGTTGAAAAGCTCTCACAAATAAAACCACAAAACTTCTCCTCAAGGTATTGAGTTTTATGCTCAACATTTGTACCTGACTCTAAGATGCTTGTTCATGTAGGACTTTCAAAGACCTCCTTGAAAAGGCTGGCTGACAGATTTTTACACTAATAGGATCTTAATTAAGCCAGGACATAAAAGGACCTGTAAGGAAAAATATTCATGGTCCTCAACTCATCTGACCTGAAAGACCACACCACAAGCCAGAGAGAAAATTATTCTTAGCAGTGATTAAAAACTATGCAAACATTAAAGAGAAAAAAGTTAAAATTGTTTAGATATAAAATCACCAGAAAAGGAACATGATGAAAAAGCTACAGCTGATAGTCCCCTCCTTCCCTCTCCCATTACCATCTACCACTTTCTTTCACCTGCTCTGGCAGATGGTATCCCTCACAGCACTAGTCATGAGAAAAAAAAGGCCTTTTCCACTGCTGGAGGGTATTTGGTCTGTCTCTCTGGCGTACTAATGTTGATGCTGTCATTCAGGATAATCACACCAGTGACAAGACTAAAGGGTGATTGATAATGTTTTCAGAAAGTTTGCAAGTGAAGTATAAGTTAAAAATACTCCTCATGGAGCATTTTTTTTCCTTTACTATTGTGAGGTGGTTTTAAAAAGTTGAGCACTGCAGTAAGCAGTATCTCAAGAAATGCACTGATGTACAGCTGGACAACAACATCAGAAGAATTAGGGATATTCAGGTCTTTTCACAAGGACAAACAGGTTTAATTCATAAAACTGGTGGCCCCAGTGCCTTTCGCACCTGCAGTTATCGTAATTTTTCTCCAAAAAACTTTCTGAATTAAATTCTTTTGCTTTTATGTTGCAACCCTGAGTGCCTTTTTAGAGACACGGAGACTTTTTAAAAGTACAAGAAATTGTATTTCTCCTTAATTTTTCTGCTGGTAAAAGGAAAGTGATCCACCATTTAACCCACAAGAAATAAAGTATGCATTCATAGAAGGCAACTGAAATGGCTGTAGAGGATAAAGATGGTATTATTTTTGGCTTAAGTTGGATTATAAGAGATTTGGGTTAGAAAGGAAGGGGAAAGCATAATTCTGTAACTTTAGCTTGCTTATTTAAATTCATGCTTATGTCAATTCTGATGCTCCCAACATTGTTTTCCACAAATACTAATGAAAAAATCCAAAGAAATGGATTTGCATTCTTGGGTGACAGAAAGAGAATCCTGAAAACAGCAGTATGTGAACTTCATACAGGCCTAATTTTCTGCACTGGGGCTATTTTGTTCTTAACATTAGGGTAACATTAGTTGATATTGCATACTTCAAATAGTACTGAAATATTAAAATTTTAATGCTACTGCATTTGTACCAACTAAATAGGTAAGGAAAGTATCTGCATCATTATATAGTTATAATTTTATTGTATAAGTAAGATGTTTTTAATTTGAGACAATTAAATAGTCTTAATTTTTGCATTGCTGCCCTTACGACAAGAGAAACTAAGAAAAAAAGACAATGCAGTTGTTGTGAGAACCATTGCCTGTCTCCTTTGTGTCATCTCTTATGAACCTGAAATCAAATTTTTCCAACAGCATGAGCAGATCCATAGGTGTAATTGGGATCTTGCTGTTTCCATAGCATTATATGAAGTCTCAGTTTACTATGAGTTGCTAGTCTCTAGTTTGCTACAAGAGTGCATGACTCTCCCCTGGCTAAAGACAGGATGTAAAGATATTTTAGAGCTAATTATGTGCTGAAGACCTTTTGTGAGGACTGAAGCCTAACCTCTTAGTCTTAGACATGTCCTTAGTGAAAAGAAAATGACCAAAACCCCACCCTGGGGGCACTCTAGACTAAAGTACATGAATAGAATACGTATAATTAAACATGCATACCAGTACAGGGTTTCCCATCACCATTGCTCATTACTTAGTAAAATAACTTCACAGGATAAGAAATAAGAATAGAATACTTTCTGTATTAACCTTTCTGTCTCAATTTCCTACCCTTCTAACCTGCAGCAGGGGCCATCTCAAGTTTTTTAAATGCCTTTAGAAATTTGTGGTTTCTTTCCTGGTCCGTGGATTTTTTCTATCACATCTAATTTTTTCCTGACTTCAGCTGTCTAGTTATGTCAGGCTATTTCTGACCTTGTTCAAAGCTCCTTGTGTTCTGAACAGTGCTTGCCTCTTAAAGAGTCTTGTTTGTTTTTCCTCTCTCTCTGCCCTTTCTTGATGAAGCTTCTACTGGCATACAACACCCAGCAGACTTCTCTGTTCTGCTTTGGGTAACTTTCCATTGTTTCAAAATAAACTCTTCCCCACAGGCAGAGAAGAGAACACTAGCTCTCCTGGGCTTCTGCTAACCCATCATTCCCAACTCGCTTTTAACTACTCTCTGGTCTGGAGGGACACAGAATTTTCATTCTCAGCAATACTACATGGACTTAACCATGGAAGAATTTTAAAAGAAAAAAAAAAAAAGGACAAAACCCCCAAAATCTCCAACCCCCCCAAAAATGAGGATTTTTGTAATACTTCTACCTCATGAAACAGAGTCTGTAAATGCAATTATTCAAACCATCACAGCCAATTAACTGATTTGCATTTGATACATTTTTTTTCTCCCAGTGGAACTATTGAGTTCACTAGTAGGAGGAGTCCTCCTGGGACAGAAAATAATATGAGATACAGATAGTCTCTTTGCAAAAACCCCATGGCACTTTCATCTCTCTAAGTTACTTATACACAATGAACTACAATGACTGTGGCACACCACGCTAACAAAACACTCAGATTTTCATCCTTCACTCTTCTTCTGTCCCACATAGCACAAGGGAGAGCATAACGCTGTGCATTTTCTGTTATTATGGAAAGGGCCATGCATAGTCATTATTTATAATCCACAATAATAGTGAGATTTAGCATTTTGTAGATCTGCATTTTGTTAGCATTCTTCATCATTGCTACAAGAGATTTACTGATCAGAATTTGGATGGATCATGTTAATATATATTTATCCAAACACATATATACGTCAATGCAAACCAGAACGTATAAAACTATCCATACAAAATGGATGAAACATAGCTGGGTTTTCAGTCTAATCTTAATAAAGCAAGTTATAACTCACTGAAAATTAGCTTTCACAGTAGCCATTAATAGGAGTTAATATAGCCAAGTTGCTCTGAGATAACACTTTCACAGAATCATTAAGACTTCAAGTTACATACTATTTTGCCCTTGAAACTCACCAGTGTCATATGGACTGCAGAATGAATTTTAGTTGGAAAATAACAGGTCAGTGAACTAGAACTAGATCTGTAGCTCCATTTTGCACAGAGGTTAAGTGACAAAAAAAAAAAAAGAAAGGAAATAATAATTTTCCCTCCTTCTCTGTGAGTCTTTTTTTTCCTGGGAATAGAAAACAAATAATACCATGGTCTTGCTTTCCAAAAAGTAAACAAGGTGATAAAAGCAACAGCCATTCCATTAAACTTTCCCTCATACAGAAGGAATTTTGAGATCCTGTAGATTTCTGCCAAGTACCTTTGCTTCGCTGCAACAAAAAGGGCAAATGAATGCACCATAGTTAGTCCCTAACTCAGCAGGAGGGATCACAGAGCGAGGACGCTGACTGGCAAGCGATGACAAATCTTGCGACAGCCCCCAGCTGGCGACTCTGCCCTTCTGACAAGGGTCAACAGCAGAGTCAGCAGAGATAATGCGGGCCAGCTTGTCAGCTGCCTCAGCACAAAGTCCTTTGCTGGCAGCCTAAACCAAGACTTCCAGCTTTACATTTACATCTCTGAGAGGGTGAGAGTTTGTGATAAAGCTGAACCAATCTAACGGCTCACTTCCAGCAAAATTGGCTGCCCTTTTCTCCCACATTCTCTCCTCCTAGGTGCTGACTTTGGCACTCATCTGACCACAAAATGAGACAGTTCAACTTTCTTAGCCAATGGAAGGCTGACAACATTAAAACGGGAACGGACACCATGTGTAGGTGGCTCAAAGGAGGAAAGAAAACCATGCCTTTACATGACCTAAGGAGGACTGCTCCCTTTGGTGCAAACAGTTTATGTATCGGCTCATTCACACAGTAGAGCCTCACCCTACGGAGGGGAAATGGAGAATTTGTCTCATACACCAGCTGCAATGGATAGTGACTGTCACCAAACATAAAGTAGTCATGGATGGTAAGGCAGCCACAGCACAATCTGCTAGAATAATGTGCTGCCTGGGGTTATCGAGTGTTCAGATTACATAAGAGTTAGCCGTTAAACCAGCAAATTTCTGGAATTTTTCACTGCTACAATCTAGCATTGTCGGTCATGCATCCAGCATGCTGCACCATTATTGTGCTACTATCTAAAGCCCCAGCACTTGAATTCCAACTACTCCCACAAACAAACCAGTTAGGATGAAACCAAAGCATCACTTAGACTTGTGCATGCTGTAATTATGAAATGCAATCACATGTGCAGGGTACTTGAATTAGCTTTAATCTGGCTAATTGCATCTGTTAAAAAGAACAAAACTGAAGTGCTACGGCTTCTGCAAGAGATATGTAAGGCTGTCTAGGACCCTGCCTACTTATTTAGTTGTGTTATAAATGTTTGCTGAACCCAGAGCAACTGAAGACCCTTTTACGCTTACCAAAGCTTAATATAAGCTTAGGAGCACAGAAATCAGCCTCAAAATACAATGCAGATACCACCTTCATTCGAACTTTTCCAAAACAAATCGCTCCTCATGAAAACAATTGCTCCTCATGAAATATCAAGAAAGCTCTGCTTGCAGGTTCTCAGAGCTGAATATGGCTCCAAGAAAAGGAAAAGCTTGGAAGGCTTGCCTGCTTTCTACCAATTTTCTTCAGCAAATTAAAAGCATTCTAAAGAAAAGTGCCTATTTAATCCAGTCATTATAACTGGACAAATAATTTCTGACTAATTTCAGATTATTTCTATTGGTTAACTGGCATTTGGCCCTTGATTACAACAACAACAGAATTATCCTCTTAAGTACAACTTTCAAAGCAGATGTGGTTTTGGAGCTCAGAACACAACACAGCCCGAGTCCTAGGATGCAAAAATACTGCCACAGAAAAACACAACAAAAGCCAGGAAACATCACTAAATCTGAGTAGTTCTTACTTTAATTTTACTGGCATCAAACCCAATTATTTAACAAATTTATGATTATCTGTTTTGGATTGTAACCAGGCAATTGAAGCAATATTTACAGGAAGGATGGGGGATGATGGGGTGGGAAAGAGAAGGCAGTCAAGTTTGCTCTGAACATTCTGTTCAGCTTCATGAGTCTAAACTATTTACGTTCTGATGATTTTATGTCATTCAGATTTTCACTGTGAATGTCAAATACTGCCACAAGCTACAGCAGATCATTTTTCCATTCATACATCTCAGGCTAACCAAACAAAGGACTAAATCCATGTCAAAGCCTTGCATCAATTTTGGTCACACCAGTAAAGAAATGTCATGTATTTCTAGTTGAGTATCATCTCCAAATCCTAGGATTAATTAGCTATCATGTTAGCACACAGGGCTAGAAGCTAGAAGCTGCCTCTGGAGGAAGGACCTCATTTAAAGTGATGAGAGTATTCTGGTGAAAAATAGAAAACTTTAGAGCAAATGGCCTGGCCCAGGCTAATATGCTCAGTTAGCTGTCCGAGCTTGCATCTCAGTGAATTATGAAAAAATAAATGACATGCATAACATCAGCCTCTATTTTCTTATCAAATCAGTCTAGCTACAGAAAAAAAAGACTTCCTAAACACTTCGTTTCAAGTGTTTTCATACCTACTTTATAAAAGGTCATGATTCTATGTGTCCTTCCCATGTCTACGACAAACATGCCAACAAGAAACTGGGAGAAGAACATTTTATTTAAAAGCCAAACAAAATCAGATGAATTAAAATATGCCTTCTATAAAATTGGTTCCTTTCTTCAAGAAAGCAGAGTATTCAGAATAATCTGAACAGGAATATATTTTCTTCCTTCTATTTTAATATAATAAAAAATGCATTATTATTGCTTTCTGTTACTGTGCAAGATGAGCAGCATAGTATCTTCTTCATCACTCCAAAGAACAAGAGACAAATGTCACATGGATACAGTACAAATATTGCTTGTCAATTGCAGTATTAATTAACACTAAAAATAAACAATGAATAGCCCAGCTAGATATATATAAACATCTATTTGCTATTAAGTTGTACAATTTAAAGTCCTAATCAACATTTTTTACAAAGATCTTATGAAACAAAACCTACTGAAGAATCCAGCTTCTCTTTCTGTCAGTACACTATTTCAGGAGAATGCATCAGGAACTAGATACAACAAGAAAGAGCAGCGAGTTCAAGCTAAACTATATTAAAAGTATGAAGCAAAAAGTCACTGAGAGTAATTTGTATGATCCCTACATGCAAGTAATAATTATCTTCTCTGCAAGAAGTTTCCGAATCTCCAATCCTTTTTCCTTTAACTTGTACAATGTAAATAGTAAGTTGTATGAAATAGAATACAAATCCAGGCATGTTTGTTTTAATAGCAATAGATCTTCGTTTACACTTCCATTAATGAAGCTTTTTTCCTTGCTTTGTTGCTGCATCTCATGTTTAGTTGTGCTTAAAATTTATGCAAGAAAAAAGTTAGAAGAGGAAGCCTTGCAGGCAAAGCATTCACTTTTCTTAAATTACTGTATTTAAAATAGTTCGACTGCTTACAAAATCTAGGGAAAAGATCTAGTGAACACAGAAAGGAATGATTGGGATTTAGCAAAATTCAGGCATTTTCCAGAACTCAAAAACAGGTAGAAGAGGTGTTGTGATTGAAAAGGCCATGCAGAAAAGTCTTCACAGCATAGAATGGCCTTCCTTCTCATGGTCCATAGCCCAAAAGGAAGAAATTACAGGTTGGTTCAGGGAAGATATAAAGAATGGAATTTGGAGAAGGGGTTAGTAGAAACAGGCAGATGCTACAGTGGCAAAGCTGGTGTTTTTTGTAATACCATTCTGTGCCTGCCAATCTCCAGATAGTTTTACTAATGCTTTGTATTAAAGCAGCAGACTGACAGCAGCATAGATTACAGCTGTCAGAGATGGCCTCTGTCTGTCTTGTTGCTGCAGGGCCTGTTGGAGGGTGATGCTACATTAAATCTCTGCTGGGAGTTTATGTCATTAAACAGTATGCATAATACTAAGAAGGAAAAAAACTATTGGCAAAAGGGCTATGTAGTTGCCTTTGTAGAATGCAATATTCAGCACTTATATACATAGATTTGTTCACATATAAAATTATGCAGCATATTTTTGAGGCTATTGTCTTTCCATTGATTTAATTAAAAAGTTGGAATTATCCTTAAATCTTAGCAAAGTGTTGTGCTTTTAAGTAGCCAGAGTTTTTTATTAGCTGGGGGGGGGCTAGGAGAGAGGCTTCTTTAAGAAGCTGCTGGAATTCTCTCAGCTCTAAGTTAGCCCAAGGTCAGCCGACAACGCCTCTGTGATAACATATTTAAGAAGGAGAAGAAAAAAAAAGCTAGGCAGAACATCATGGCCACTTAAGAGAGAGGAGAGTGAGAAGTTTGATTAACACCAAAGTTGGAGAGAGGAGAAAAAGATGTCTTAAACACTGGAATAGGGCCCCAGCAACTTGTGAGGGANGAGGGGTGGGGGAGGAAAGGTGAAAGGAGAAAACTCTAAAGCTCTGATTTTAGTAGTAGTAGTGAATACTTAATATTTAGTAGTAGTTAATACTTAATATTCTAAGTTAGAGCCTGTTTTGCTTGTGAAATAGTTAATAAACAATTGCTTGTAATCCTTATCACAAAAGTCAAAGTTTTTTTTCCTTTCCTGAGAAATTTTGGATCTGTGTGTGAGCTCTTGGCATTTAGCCAGAGATCAAACCATAACACACAGTCATCTCTCCAAGGATGTAAAAAGCACTTTCTTCTTGCTCAGCAACTCAGCCACCACTACAGCATAATTGCTAATAAAGTTCAAGGAGAGTTTCTGTTAGATAGCAATAAGAAATATGAATTTATCCCCACCAAAAGTTTTAACAGCAGAGGCTTCACCTTCCTCTCAAATGCACTAATATAGCAGATATGTCACCTAAATATGCTTCCTTAAAGAATCAGCTGTTTTACTGAAATCTTCATGACAAAGCTAGCTAAGCACCAGATTTTTTAAGAGCATTTAAGGACATGGAGATACAAACAAGCCTTTAGGGAGTATTTTTTTCAAATCATGTCATTCTCCATCAGATCAGAGGATGTCAGATCCTTTATGGCAGAAGCCATCACCTGGTGTGTTTTTAAGCAGCTCTCAAGTAGCTTGCTTACAGGTCTCTTGTGTTGCTTCTCAGCTGAAGTGGTGACACACATTCAGCAACAGACCTGAGCTGGCACACAGACTTTTTGGTAATTTGAATATTTGACTCTTTATCTCCCAATAATCAAACCCCCTCTCCCACACTTCAGAGCCTTCTCAGCTGAGGTTTATGTCTTCACAGAGGGTTTTGATACATGACACTTGAATCAGGAAGATTGGTCACCTCTGCATTGGAAAGATTTTCAAAATGAAGCTAGGGTCCCAGTATATCCATGTTTTCCAATCTCTGGAAGAGCATATCTCACCACTGTGATGAGGTTGTTTTTGCCAGTTTTCAAGTACATCTCAAGTGCAGATTCACAAAGGTCTTGATTTTCTGTGGAGTCATCAGCTCTTGGCTCAGATGCCACATCCCTGGGACAGCCTTGAAAATCTGGGTTGAAATCTTTTGAAAAGCACATTTATTAAAGACAATTTATCAGGTAATATGATGCTGCTGTAGGCAATACGCTCAATCCTTGGGAACTGGACTGCATGCCTCTGAAATGGGGGAGCCACTCTTTCTAGAAAGCTCCTAAAGATAACAACCACTCTCCGTGGAAGTATAGGGACCATCATTGCCATACAAACAGTATGTACAGTTTGGTACAGTAATCTTTTTTTTTCATTATTAGACTGTTCTTAACCACATAATACTCCAAAATTCAGTCTGAAGTTAATAGATCTATATTTAGCTGCTGTTTCATTTATTTAAAAAAAAAGTTTCTAAAAAAGTCCATCATTAGGTTTAAAACTATATTTTGTGGACTTCAATGGCTTCTGTAATGCAGAAGGTTGTGCGATACTGTGGATAAAGCAAAACCTCTTCTTAGAAAAATCATCTGCTTTTAGTGAGAACAGATGCTTCAAATTGACTTTCAGATTGAAACATAAACTCCTCTAAATCAGGGTCATGTTTAACTGTAGGGAAGCTGAACTGCTTTTCTATTGCATATGGAGGGAGTAAATGGAGCTAAGCTTTTTTTGAAGCGATGATGTTTTGTTTTTCAGAACTATATTCAGTCTGCAGGGAAATTTTTCAAATAATTCTAATCACTCAGATGAAATGTTGACCATTTATGTGAGTAAATATGCATTAAGTGCAGCAGCTGAATGCTGCTGGAAATTTATATTCACTTCACTCTTCATTTTTCTTGTGAAGCAATTCTTCTGTAAATGGTTCAGGTTCCATCATTTAGTTTAAATGCTGTTAGATGCTGTGTTAATTTAAAACTAATGCTTTGGTTTGACTAATCAAAATACTATTGCTTCAAAGTCAAATGTTAATGGCCAAAATGAAGGGCACATGTAAGTGAAATAATATAAGAAGCCTTAAAATAATTTGGAGTTTGTGTAATTGACCCTATAATTTTTGTTTCATGAATCACTAAGTCAAACCTCCGAAATGCATAGTAATGAAAGTGATACTTATTGTGAGAAAGCAGTAAAAAGATACTGGTTTAAGTATATTGTGTAGTTCTCTACCCTTAAATAGCATTGTCTTATTCAAATATCTCAGCTAAAATATCTCAGTATCCAGAGGAGTTGGAGACAGCTACAACACACTGTTGCAATCTCACTGTTAAGAAGTTTCTACTAGCTTTATCTTGGTGGCAAAATGATGTGTTTGTGGTTTATATAGGAGACAGCTGTGTACTTTGATAAAAAACTAGATTTTGATCTGGTTTTGTAAAGGAAAAATTATATAAGTGAAACTTGTTCAAAGTAAGCTGTTGACTCCTTCCTATTATCATACTTCTGATACATTTTTGCAAAATGCTAATGAGCTATAGCTGCTGCATTCATTCGGAGCAAGAATACTCCAACTTCTGCTTGAAATGCAACTATGTGACCCCTAGAGAAGAGTATACACCTTAAACCATTGCAACAACTAAACTGAGAGACTGGACTTCCATTTAGCCAAGGGCTTTCCACAGCACAGCAGGACATAAATTTTAGCAGAAGAGGATGATTCATCCCAATCTCAGTCCCCATCAATGTGTTTCTAAATACCTCAAACTCATTTTTAATTTGTTGTTTTCTAAGAATCCATAAAGCTTACACAATCCCCACAGTGGCACTTTACTACAAAGCAGCAGAAGTTTTTGGAACTGATTTTGTAATAGCATGCTTGCATGGGCTGGCATTTGAAGCAGAAAAGGCCNCTTCGTTGATGCTTTCCTGGACTGACTGAGCTAGCAGAAGATCAAGAACCAACCCAGGCATCGCATCAAGCCCTGACATTAATCAAATCAGAAATATATCAGAGTGGCCAGAGTCTTTTTCTCTCTTTATTTCTCACTTTTTCTCCCTCTTCAACCCTTTCTTTCTCTCTCTTTCCCATGGTTTTCCATAGAAAGAAAGAAGCATGTAAAAAAGATCCTGAGCTGCACGTTTCTTCTGACTCATCACTTACAGACCAAGTCAGTATAGGACAAGAGGTGACAATGTTAAGTTGCTTTCTTCATAGAAGAAGAAAAGGAAGATGTAAACCTGATGGACTCTTGTCTTACCTGACTCAGAGCAGCAGAACGTCTTTGCTCCTGATCTGGATTAAGGGAACATTTTATTGTTTCATATTAAAGGCAAAATGTTAAGATGTCCTGCAAGACCTATTCCAGGAGTGAGGTGCTAGCAATTCTGTAGAAGCTGTGATGTGTTTAGGGATTCCTTCACTAAATTCAACACTATTTTATTTTTTTAAAAGGATAAGTTGCAGTTCATATAATTATTTATAATTATAATAGTGAATGGGGTAACATCAGACTGGTGATCTGTCACTAGTGGGGTTCCAC
>WEIV01014379.1:84669-95169 GCA_013390005.1 Calyptomena viridis | reverse complement strand
CTGAGAGGAGACCTCATTGCAGTCTACAACTTCCTTGTGAGGGGAAGAGGAGGGGCAGGCACTGATCTCTTCTGTATGGTGCCTAGTTACAGGACCTGATGTTATGGCCTGAAGTTGTATCAGGGGAGGTTTAGGTTGGATATTAGAAAAAGGTTCTTCACCTAGAAGGTAGTTGGTTATTGGAACAGGCTCCCCAGAGAAGTGGTCACAGCACCAAGCCTGATAGAGTTCAAGATGCATTTGGACGATACTCTCAGGCACATGGCATGACTCTTGAGGATGGTCCTGTGCAGGGCTAAGGGTTGGACTTGATCCCTGTGGGTCCCTTCCAACTCAGCATATTCTATGACACTGTGATTCTGTGATTTTAATCATGCTGCAATTGATCCAGATTGAGAAAATAAAACATCCAGAAGAACTTCTGCAAGCTCAATCTAGAAACATTTCCAGATCCACATAATTTTTATTTGCTGACATACAGATATTTTTTATTATGTTTTCAATAATATTTGAGAACAATTTCTTGTATCAATGAGAATCAATGCGTACCCCTTGAAAGCCTGATCTCAGCTTATTGCTTTCATTTAAAGCTCAACTCATCTTTATACAGATCCAGAAACTTAGGACATTACCAAGAGGTAATGAAATTTCTTTCCATATGCCATTCATGTCCAAGTAAGGATCACGTTTAACATTGTTAGATATCACGATAAAACTAGCAACCTTGACAACTTCTCTCCAGATGTTTTTAAACCAAAGTAAATAGGCTTTACATAGGTTTGAACTAGAAGCCTATTGTTATGAGCCATTATATTTCACAATCCTATCCATAAATTTAGTGAACTATGTTAGCCCTGTTTAACTGAGTCAGAAGGTTGTTGTCCTTGCTTCCCTCACCCAACTTTGTTATTTGAGTGGTCAGAAACTTTTTTCTCGCCTAGATTTATTCAGGATCTGTGTGTAATTATTTCTTCTTATACAAAAATTACCTGTTGTGTATGTGTTCATTCTCCCTCACAAGTGTTGTGTCCCTGAAGAATTTACAAAGAACAGTCATATCCATTCCTAGTTACTCTCTTGCTAAAGTACAAAACATAGAACTTGGCATTTGAGAAAATAAAACATCCAGACTCTTATTTAGGCCTCACACTGCCACTGAAACTAATTACTTCAGTGGGGATTTGGCTACTCAGTAGGAGTTCAGTGTCTAAATACTTGGGAAGGCTGAACTGAAGCACTTCTGCATTTCTTTCCTTATCTTTCTTTGACAGCACTTCACCAAAGATAGCAACTTCTCAGTGACTTATAGAAAGCTATTAATATTTTCCCAAGCCTTTAGGTTAACTTTGCCTTTATCTCATGTTGAATTTGTCTTTTTGCAGGCTGAATCATACTTGAGGTACTGTGTCCAGCTTGTGTAATCAAGCCTTTCTACCCATAGTCATTGCCAGTAACTGACCTATGGTAAAATTATTGTTACTGGTCTTTAGTTACATACCTGTAACTATAATATTTCATCCTAGTACACCTATGTCACTTGAGGACACTCAGTTCCTCCTACATATTGTTTCTGGCTATACATACCCTCTAGCTTAACATTTCCACAGCTTGATGTCATCAGTGAAATTCCTATCCCTCTCAGTTCTGGTCTTTAATTCCACTAGTAGCATCTCTCCAGTCTTGTGATTCAGCTTTCCACATATCTCATTGGCGTTTGCTCCAAGATGGGCAGTTGTTTTGAGCAAGATTTGGAACCCAGGAAAATACAGAGCTGCATGGCTGACACTTTGTTTGGTCATGCGCTGATCATTGCTTCATAATTCTTGTGCTACTGCTCTTTTTCCTAGCCCAGCTAGTGTTTTCCCATGTGCTACAATAGCACTGCTTTACCAAAGTCTCTGTAGATTAGACTATTTGGAAGATCAGTTATCAAAGATAAAAACAAGCTTAATCTGACATGATCTATCTTTGGTTTACTTCCATTGTCAATGACTTTAATTGCTCTTTTCATTTGATCTGCTTGACCTAAAATGTAAGTGATCTTCTGAATGGTAGATTTATCTGCATCTTCTTCCCCAGTACATTGACTCCAAATTGAGAGCGATTCATCTATCTGAAACTGTCACCCTAGAGTAGTGGCTCTTCTGACTATTCCATGCCTTCAGACCACCTTAAACATGCACAACTTGCTGCTATCTGAAAGCAGCCAGACTCAACCTTGTAGCTGCTCTGTTTTAATATAGTAATGAGTTGCTAAAGATTTAACTGCATCAGTCAAGCAAAAGCATTTGTGCCACTGTTGTCTTGATAAAGGTTAGAAAAATTGTCCCTCCATTAAAAATACAACTGTAAAGTGCACTTAAATCCTGACCAAGTTGTTATACGGATGAAACTTAATTACCTGTTGTCCATGAAATGTAGTATGCTGCAGGAAAGAAACCAATCACTGAGGCACAGTCAACTCTGTTCATGCATACCAAATACATAAACTGGATCCTAAAGGACTTTCACTATGTCCTTGTCTATAT
Organism: Calyptomena viridis; assembly: GCA_013390005.1. Classification (NCBI taxonomy): domain Eukaryota; kingdom Metazoa; phylum Chordata; class Aves; order Passeriformes; family Eurylaimidae; genus Calyptomena; species Calyptomena viridis. The sequence goes on along the minus strand of WEIV01014379.1, from coordinate 92,641 downwards.
GATCATCAAACCAAAAAGGAAAATGTTTGTATGCTGGTCCAAAGAATATTCCAAAGGTCAGCTTGAATTCCTAATTTGAATGCACATTACAGAAGATTTTGTCTTTACGTTTAATATTATAAACCTATGGTGCTTCTCTCCTATTTGCCAGTGAAAAATGTCTGGTATGACAGTCTTTCACCACCTAAGTCCAAGCATCATATATAAGAAGCTGGATGCTTTTCCTGTTCTTACAATATCCTTTCTTATGTAAGTATGAACAACGCTCTTAGCTATATTTTACAAACACCAAAAAACCCCAGTTTTTTTACTCCCATTATCACAGAATCAAGAATCAGAGAATGACCAAAGTTGGAAGGTACCTCTGGAGGTTATCTGGTCCAACTTCCTTGCTCAAACAGGGTCACCTGAAGCTGATTTTCTAGGACCATGTACAGATGGCTTTTGACTAACTCAAAGGATGGAGACTCCACAACCTCTCTGGACAACCTGTGCCAGTTCTCGATCACCATCACAATGAAAAAGTTTTTCTTTATGGTCTTATGGAACACCCTGTGTTCCTGATTGTTCCAAATATCTCTTGAAGTGTGATGAAGGATTGACACAGGAGTTTTGGGGTTATTTTTGTTTGGTGATTGGTGGGTTTTTTGCTCGGGTTTGTTGTTTTTTTGGGGTTTTTTTCCACATATTATTGAGACATAAAAAACAGCATGAAATTGTCTTGTTCTTCAGGAAAGTTTCTCCTGAAGTGCTGAAGTGATAAAATGCTGGATTTCTCAGTGTGTGATCATACCTACCATACAGGTTTACAGGGCTTCTCCTGAAAGTAACTTCTTACATGAGCACCAGGTAACCCAGGGGAATTTCAGGGGACAGTATAAGAACCAGGGTACAAAATATCCCCTTGTTCTGTCTGTTACTCTAACTTGCCAGACATGAGTAGGGGCATTGATGAAACATCAGAGAGTCTGTCAAATCCCTTGTAAACAGAAACGGTGCCTGTTTTTGTCAGCTGCTTTTCTATTTAATAACTGATAAATCTCATGAATAATTAATTTTAAATTTTGTTAACTCAAACCCTAGAACTTAGGCTAATAATCTTACAGCTAGCATCTATGGAATACATTTTAGATGTTTATTTAGTAGGGACAGAGCAAACCAGAAACTTATTTGAAAGTAAGTTTATGACTTTTATAGCTCCATGAAGAAAAATATATTAAGAAACAAAGAAAATGTTGATGTATATGCTACTTTTTATTTTTACATTCTTTCCATAGTTAATTTTAAAAAGTTTGATTTTTAATAGTGCTTTGAGCTGGCTACTAATAAATAGTGTGGATAATTAAGTATATTGCCATCACTAAGTCAAATGTGAGTTTTAGCACAAGTAATCCAGCAGATCTGCAGTTTTTTTCTCCCCACTCCTTTCTCCCTACCCCCCTTTCCCACTAAAATAGCCTTTAATGAGCTCTCAACATCTGATGACTGCAGGAGACTGATATCTCATTAATAAAATATTGTAACTAGTGTTGTAAGGAAGGCAGAGCAGATTAAAGTAAAAAGATTTGCAAAGCTTCTTCTTGGACAATCATCAGTTTTGAATATACCCATTTAGATTTAGCAAGGGTAGCAGGAGCAAACTATGCAACTACCTCTTATTATAATTTGTTCATTTACACTTTAATGAATAAATTATTATGCTGTATCAGTTCTGTTCTGCTGTCATGATAAAACTTGCATTTATATAACCTGTAATCAGTTTCACTATGGGCACAAGGGAAAAACTGATTTTGAGATGACAACCACAAATATTTTTTTTACATAGAGATTGGTTTTGAGACTTTACAAATGGTTTGTAGCAATATGCAAAAGGAAAAGTGCTTTTGGAGGTGTGTCTACAGCAATTTTTACTGTGCTGAGAGCTAAAATGGATGGAATGAATAGTCTGTGCAATCCCTGTTTCACTTTCCTGAGCTATAGCACAGATTTTGCTTCTTGTGATTTACTTTGCTGCTACTTTGTTTTCTCAGAAAAAACCCCCCAACTTTTCTATATCTACACAAGATAAAAAAGTGTATTTCAATATGAGATCAGTTAATTCCAGCAAGCCTGAGATATTTTGCTAAATGGTCTTCATGCATTTTCATTATATAGGTATCACTTTCTCCATTGAGAGTATTTAATGTCTATAAATAAAGACATTAAATATAATTTGTCTCCATCCTTGGGAGTCTTTTAAGACCTAATTTTTCAGGTCTTCAGTGAAAACAGAAAAACTATATTAAATCTCACTTTGTCTTCTCCTTCATAGAACACTTGCTGGTTTTCTTTTTGTATTGACAATTGACAGTTACTCAAAGCAGTTGAAAAATTTGAAGGTTAACTTCAGATTATAAGGGAGAGGCATCTAACTTCCTACATATCATGCTTAAGACTTTTAAGTCACACATTTTTTTTCCACATTAGGAAAAACTAAAACTTATTTAGATCTGTAGCTTTATCTTCATCTTCATAAATTTATTGTGCTGACTGAATGATACAGTTCTCCTAGTGGCAGAGCAAATATCCTCAACATATCTCTGTAGAAGTACCTACAGTGGCAAGAAGTTGGATAGAAAAATCCAGATGTACAGTTTTTCCAGCTTCTTTTATGGCAGGATAACCTGGTATACTTTAGTATCCAACATTTTTTCAGCACCTACCTAACCTTTCATTCATTATATTTACAACTTATCATAACCAATAGGTTCAGAAAAGAGCTTCAGTGGCACAGCCAAGCAAGAGGTAGGAGAAGAATAGAAAGCCTAAGTTCTTTCAATTTATCTTTAAAACATTCCCATGAAGTAATATAACTCCCAGTCCCTACACAGATCCCAGAAACCTGGGACTCACTTCACCTACAGCTTGGGATGATTTGGAAGAAGTAAGAAGGTGGAAATTGCTTACATATAGATACTTCTCATTCACAGTCAGAAAAACTTAATTGATGCTGAAATACAACTTTTGAAAGCTGCTTTACCAAACTGGGACGTAAGTAGCCTGAAACATTTCCTACACGCCAATTTTCATAAGGACTCAAAAAAATCTAGCTCCTTATTTAACTTTATCTTATGAATTGACTTTTCTAACATCTTGTTGATTATAAGAATCGATAAATTTCCATACATAGTCATACTGAACTCCTCTTCCACCAGTTCAATAGTATCCTAGTAAAATGTTAATGTTAAATTCTGGTCATATCAATATAATCTCATTTTGTTGCTTCTTTAATAAAAATGCTAGACTTAAAACTATAGAACTTTGCTTTGCTTATTTTACTTATGCACAGTACAGTGTCAAAATCTGACTGTATGTATCATATTTATGTATAACTGCCATTTTTTATTATTAAATTTGCTTAAATTTTCTGTTCTTTTATTTAAATTCAGAGTGCTTGCTGGAAAACTAAGATTTGGTAATTAACAGCAATTACCATAGAATAACCTGCTGTTGATCAACTTTTCTTGGAATCTGCATGCCCCATTCTGAAGCATTTTTTAAGCTAATTTTTATAATTTTAAATTCATAAAATGTTGACTAGCTCAGTTTTAAATACAAATTATCAAACACAGTGTGAACTCATGGTAACAGAGAGAACCCACAAAGATTTAGCATTCAGACAGTGGTAGTTTCACGTCATGCAGCAAACATTCTTTACTTAAATTCCATTTCCATGGCTAGTAATATTTCAGTGATTCAAATCATATCAACTGCTGCCACGGTGGCCCTCTTGAGATGAGAGGGGTGTAATAAGGTTTTCAGTTTGTCTGCACTGGTTTAGCTGAGTAGAAACATCAAGTAAGACTTTCACATTTATAATGAATATGATTAAAGAATGCATTTGTAAAAATGCATACTCGAAATATGAAAATAAGATTAAAACCAATGTTGTGAGTATTGAACCATATTTCAGTTTAGATGTTTCAGCTATATGTTTTACTGAGATCAGAAGGCTACTACTTACATTTAAGTCTCTCGAGTATATTTATAATTTATTTTTCTGTGTATGTTGATTAACATCTGGCAAGCACATCCACATTTATTTTCAGACAAGACGTGTGTTGTCCAGTAGTGAGTAATCTTTGCTTTTGTGGTTTAGTTCTTCCGAAGAATTGCCTTTGAGGGCCAGGACAAGAAGAACTGTGATACCAGGCAAAATTAAATTGGTTTGCATATCTGCCAACTTGGCTGATCTTGGAAATTCAAAACAGAAAAACATGCAAAGCTGTTGTCCTCTTTTGAAATTTAAATCTGAAAGGTGATAGGACACGTATCTAAGGACACAATATCATTGTCTGAGGCACAAGACAGTTTTTAATTTTTCTGGCTGTGCTTCATTAACCATACCCGGTATATGTTAAAGAGTATTGGTAAGGCAGAGATGATTGATCATCTGAATTATGAATGATCATTTGAATTAATTATTTACACTAGTGAGGTATTTGGGTCACATGGACAAAATTCTAGGTTTAGCCATAGTCCTTCACTGGGGCTTCAGGGACTTGTCCTCCCCTGCTAGGAATATTTTTGTGAGGTTTTCTTCCCACTTCAGTTTTTTAGCACCAACACAGCCCTGTGCCTTGGAAGTGAAGTATTAAAGTAAAGTTGCATCAGTGGTCTGAAATCATTAATACAAGGAGTAGTGAGGAGGCCGGAAAATGATAATCAGAAAGGAACACAAAAAGCATGTAAAGAATAAATGGATTTGGTTTACTCTATTATCTCTTCAATAACACTAAAAAAAGATATTTGGGAATGCAATGCAGAGCTTGCATTTATGCTACTTGTTCTAGAAATTACTCCACATGCTTCCTTCAGAATATTACCTTTGCAAGAATCCATAAAGAGAGTAATAAGAAACTGATGTTCAGTTGCAATAGCCTGCCTTCCTTCTGTTCCCAAGCCTTGCAGAGGATACATTTAAATTTGATGAGGTGATGTAAATTGTGACATGTCCCCAGAAAATCAGAAGAGGACTAAAATACTGTAGAATTTTCTTAGCCATATTTATTTTCATCATTCTGAACAGATTAACCTTATCAAATAATTTAAGCTATCAATTATCACACTTCTTGCTTTATTTCCTCCTGCCATTACTGAAAGATCTTGAATGTGAAATTCCACTTAAAACAAGAAAGTAACTTAATTAAGCTACAGAGTCATTACTTGGTAACTCAGAGCAACCTTAAGCTATTTATATAGCAACCTTAAACTATCCCCAAATTCAGGTAAATAATACAACAGAAGCCAAAACAAGACATGACCTGATTTTTTTCTTTCCCTCTTAATTTCTATGCAAATGATAGAAAGACAAATAGAGACTATATTCACTAAACATCCTTCTCCCTACTGCATAAGCATAAGTTGACTGCAGGGCCATATTTTATTCCAGAGGTAGAACCACACAAAATTTTGATCTCAAACATATACATGTTTTCCCACAATTTTCATCTTCTCTTCCTGAGAGCATTCACTACCATTACCTGCTAAGCGCCTTCCAGCCTTGAGACAAGTATCCAAGAAATTCTGGCAACACCTCCCCATGCACCTCTCTCTCACAAGGTTCTTTACTGTGGGTCCTCTTCTACCCACTCCCCCCTGCTAGGGTCCTAATCACAGACAAAACCAGACTCTGAAAGACAGAATAATTTTTTAGGAAACCTTTGCTTTTAGAGATGTCAATTCTTCATTCAATTTGTTACCATCTGTTAAGAAGGGAATAATCCTTTTAGACATTTATCATTAAAGAAAACTTTACATCTTTATTCTCTTAGAAGATACATGGAATATTATCTTACCTAGTAAAGGGTATTTATTTTTAAAACATTTTTTCAGCTTCTCCTGAAAGAGATTGAAATCTTTTTACTTAGTGTTGGAATTTACCTGAATTACATGAAGATTGAAATAAATTAAAAGTGAGTTTATGAGCAAGAAGGTTTTGGTGATACAATTCAATATAAAATTGTAATTGTTTATTGCAAAACCACACCAGCATTCGCTTCTTCTCCCCTCTTCCCATTCAGTTGGAAGCCCAAAAGGCAATGGTCATGGGTTGAGATAAGAAAAATTTACTGGAAACAACAATGAGATAAGAAAACAAACAGTAATAGCAAAAATACTAATAACAAAAGTGTACAAAGAAAGAGGGTGATTTACCTGCAAAAAGATCACCAAGCCTAGGACAAAAAAAAACAATGGCAGTCAGATCATCTGCTCACCACACTTTTCCCCCAAGGCCAAACCCAGCCCACTTTCTTCTGAGAAGTGAGAATCCCTTGGTGTGAAATGGTATATACCCCTACATGGCTCCAGGCTCCACCCCCTCAAGGCTACTGCCAAAACATTAACTCTGCCTTGGCTGAAACCAGGACATTGTTTCATAAACTAGATAAGCTGAAAGAAAAAAAAACCCTGCTTTTTATTATAATAGAACTCCCCTCTCCAGGTAGCAGGAAATTTTCTAAGGAATTTGAAAACATACTACTCGTGGATGATAACACTTGAAATTTTTCAGTTTCGTTTGTCACATTTGGAGTATGTAGATCTTATTCCAGTTGATATAGAAGAAAGCAAATCTAAAAGGCTTGCTTGCTTTGGAAGTATTTGAACTTCTTTTTTTTCCTCTTCTCTTCCCTCTCCGTCCCCCATTGTTTTAACCTTTAAATAATATCAGAAGGCAACCTAATAACTTGATGTTTGTTTGGGGGGTTTTCCAAATTTGCATTCATATAGTAGCTTTTATGCAATGCAAACACATTAGTATTAGAAAAGATTCTATGCTTTTTTAAAAGAATAGATAGATTGGGATGCATGTCAAAGGCAAATGATTTCCGGATGCTGAAAATCATTAGAACACAAGCACATCTATAGTCTGATCTAGAGTTGTCTGAATTGATTTTTCTGTTGGCAGGTAAAAAAGAGAAAAATATAATATATAAAACTGTTTCAGGTTGAACGCTAAATATTTTTTGGGATGCTTTTTGTTTTCTTTTCCAAAGACACAAAAAATTTGAAAAGGCTTCTTTTTATCAAACATAGCATTCTATTTAAGCCGGAAAGAAACATTTGTCTATTTGTAACATAAGAAATACTAATCTAAAAATTTAATACTATTTCATTTTACTGAAACCCAGAAGTTATGGGATATAGAAACCCCAGGCTCAGTTCCTTCTTCTGCCTGAGACATATCTACCATCTTCTACAAGAATATTCTAGTTCAAATTATTTTTTGAGAGAGGAATGCATTCATCCTTGGCTCTCTTTCAAAACCAATCTGTGCTAATTGAGCTACCCTCTTCTGCTTTCTCACTGCATAAACACTTAAGAGTTTAATAGAAGTGACAGAGCTCCAGCAGGAAGAAAACAAGATTACCCATACCAGACTACTTCATAACTGCAAGATATAACTTTCGGATGACAACTGTAGTGATTTGTTCAACTTGCAGATTAAGGCTACTCTTAAATTTTAGAGTTGGAAGGAGTGTCACGATTTCTCTTCCACTATATTGACAGTGTTTTTGCATTACTGATTAGTAAAAGAGTATAAGAGTGCAAAACAACTTAGTCTTTCAACTTTATTCTTTTTCCTAGATGAGATGTTCTGGTAAATTTAATATTAATTTGATCACATTTTGGCATAATTAAAACTACCTCTCAGTGAGTACTTTAATTGCTGAAATAAAAATCATGCTTAATTCAATTTTTTTGTAAAGAAGGTCTTCATATACAGTGTTACTTTATGTCAAATTTGTGACAAACATTGTATTAAAAAAAATTGAATCCATAGCTGAAATATGTATGATCATAATTGTCATAGTTACAGGGGCTGGGAGTGGTTTACCACTATGAGGATAAACCAAAAACTGTATATTCTATACCCTCTATGTCATTCCTGATGGGCCGTAAATAATGGATCGTTGGTAACAGCTGCCCA
>WEIV01014379.1:19708-84630 GCA_013390005.1 Calyptomena viridis | reverse complement strand
GTTTTGTTATCTTGTGTCATTATATGTATTGTGATCTTTTTAGTAAAATTGTAGTTCTGACTTGTGGTGTCTCCAAATTGGGTTCATTTCTCCCACCAGCTTACTCCTAAACCAGCACAATAATAATTTAATTTCTATAGCATTCAGGCAATATAGAAATTCTGTTACAGAACAAAATGACTGCTATAGGCCTTTCACAAATGTGATAGATTACATGGAATTCTAACAAAATGGAATCAGTACTCACTAGAATGAAAATAAATTAGTGCTATATCTTTTAATATATGATCAATCTAACGTGACAAATATTAAAAAAAAATAAAAAGCCATGGGATAAAGAAACACCTGAATATATCCTTGTATAAAAAAATGTGTATGAAATATGTACACATTTTTATTATTTCCATATAAATAATGACATCTCTTAGGCAACACTGAACTTCTCATCTCCATGAGTGAGCTGCACCCTTAACATTTTCAAGTGCCCCCAAAGTGTCTGTTCTAGATAGCTCATTGTACATTAAACATCAGAGCTATTTTTACCTTACTGACAGGAGCAGTATTGCACTAGTCCTAAATAAATAGTTTCTCTGCAGTGAGGCAGAAGAGGGGAAAAAAAGAGAGAAAAAAGTCCTTTCAATTTCATTAATTTCTATCAAACAAATTTTCTGATTTCTTAAATCTTTTCTGTTCTTTATTATCTTACATAATTTTACACTGAGTGAGCAAAGGTTTCTAACAACATATCACAGACTGAAAATGTCATGTCTCCACCTGATGCTTGAAGAACATCTATGTGCAGAAAGCTCTTTGACCCCAGTTACCCTGGAGTTTACATGAACTCACAATGAAAATAAATCACTACCTATTTATTCATTGACAGGAAACTGATGGATTTATCCACAGTGAGTAAAGGTAACCTTTGCATTACTCTGGTTTGAAGATGAGGTGAGGAAACATTTTTTCATGTCTATAGAGCAGCATGAAATCAACAGATATGAAGAAACAGAAGATCTGGAAGTAAGCTGGGGAACCAAGGCAAAACAAGTGCAAAAGGACAGACAACTACTAGAGGATTTTTAAACCACATCTTCCAAGGTTTTGATTTTGTTTGGTTTGGGGTTTTTGGTTTATTATTTTGTGGTCAGAATTTGAATCCTGATACTTTTCTGCTTACAGAACACAAGACTAGTTTCCAATGTTGGTACAGTAATCACAGTTGGCCAAGACTGAAAATCTGGTTCCCCGTAGGATGCATGATAAGGTGAATTAACAAAATGCTTAAGCAAAGCAGCCTATGATCAGAATGTGGTAGTTTAGGATACGATGGCTAAACAAAACATGCTCAAGCTATTGATAGCTTGTAGTTGACAGGGACGTTGGAAAAGGAAATCCATATATGGACAAAGGCCTTGACCAGAACAGGACAATGGAAACACACTATGTTTGGGGAAGTTGCATGAACACCAAGTGACCAAATCCCTGATTGGACCAGAAGGCGTGTGCACAGCTTATGGACTTTTAAAGCCTCAGATGATTCGTTAGGAACTGATCTATGACTAGAGTTATAGATATCTAACAGGAATAAACATTTAGAAAACATAAACCATTTTATAGTATAAAAAATGATGCTTTGTCACAATAAAACGATTCTCATGATTCCCTATTGCATGGCTATGAGAGTCCATGAATCCCTCGCCTGCCACAGTTCACATTTTCAGTAAATTGGAATTTGAGAAAGAGACCAGCTATCGATATGTATAGCAAATATTTTCAACAGCTGGCTGTGACATGCATCTGGCTGCAAAAGCTACAATGTACTCTAAAAGACCTTTTTTCTCTTTTAGATTTCAGCTCTAGAAATTAATTCCTCCATAACTTTATCAAAGTAAACCTACAAAAGTCAACAAGTTCACTTATGACTGGAAGTACTGGCCCAGTGGGATCAGGAGAATATTTAGTAGTCCAATGCCTTCTGTGTTTTATGCTTTGGCTAATTTTGTTTTGATGTGTACATGAGTGAACAGACATATATACAACTTGTTTGAAAGCCATGATAGCTCACTGAATGCCATAAAGTAAACCTGATGAGTGATAACCAGAAAATATCCATGACAATAACCTCGTTGGAAACAGCAGCGTCTTTTAAATGGAATGAAATTGAGTTAAAACAAGTAACATGTTTAAGTTCCCGAAGATAAAATCTGCAATGCAGCAGTAAATCCCAGTGATTGTTTCTTCAAAATCACTCAAAGTTTCTAAGTAAAATGCAATGAAAAACAGAAAAGGAAGAAAAAGCATTTTTATGCCTCATATTACAGTTCTTTTCCTTATAGTATAAGTTACAGGGTAACTATTAGTTGTATGACTATAAGTAAAGTTACAGGGTGTCCATTATTGCTGTGTTCCTCATTCTGGTTTTGGCCTTTTTTTTATTACATCTTCTTTGCAGAGTCAGGGAAAACATTACATTTGGGATGACTAACAGAAATTTCAGGAAAATAACTATGAACTTTTGGAGATATGGGAGAATGAGGGCAAATAATTCTTCAAACTTGAAAAAAAATACCATGAAGAAGCTTAGTTTTCTTGGGATTTGTTTGTTCGTAAACAGCAAAGAACAGGAGCCTTTTATGACTCTTGTACACAAGAGTCTCAACAACATTACAGATACTAGAAATTGAAATCTCTGTCATGTCATAGCATTTACATACTATTACATGCTATGCCCTCCACTTGTAAAAAACAAGGAAAAAGTCAGGAAGTGTTGGAATTAGTTTTGTGAGAAGCTGCTCAGCATAATTCAAATTTTTGTCATGTGAACCTAATTGAAAAAGCAGAAGGGAGATTTTTGCATTTTATGAACTGGATAAGTAGGGAATGTAAGAGATGACTCTAAGGTCTCTGTTCTAAATAACATTCTGTATTGCTTGGGCAAGTTTCTAAGACTACCTGAGTTTAAACTCTTTCTTTAAAAAGACAGCTAACAATGCTTCCTGTACACCTTCCTTCTCGCTCTTGTCTACTTAGAACATAAGCTTTTCAGACTTGGGAACACCTCTTGCTGCAATCTCTCTGGGATCTCTTTGAAGGTTTCTAGAGAAATGATACCTAATGTATAGCAAATATTCTGCCAAATTGGAACCAAAAGGATGAATGTAAGCACAAAGAACACAGATCTTTCGATAACAGCATTTGAGAAAATATTTCTGAAGAATAGAAGACAGTAAGAGAGTATAAAGGAAGGAATTAATGACGAAAAATGTTCTGAGGAAGGCCAGAAAGAATGTTGAGGTAATATGAATGAATTGGAGAACTTTTTTTATCTTCATTTCAGGTTCTACATAAAACTGCTAAGCAAAAAATGAATAGGAAAAAGAAGCTGAGATGTGGTTAACATTTCTCAATATCAACCCTTGTATTCTGACTGCCGCACTATCAGAGGAAAAAACTGTTATGTGACCTATTTGCTGTGCTGCAGGCAGAGAATACAAGCAGCATGCTGAAGAGACATAGTTCTTTCTAAATGTGTGCATGCATGTACCTATTCAGTTTCTTTTCAAGACACATAGAAACTGAGAACCTTCCATAACAGTCTCAATTAAAAAAAAAGGAAACCAAACAACTAAAAAACCACACATACAAAAATAAAATTGACTCAATTTCTGTTGTCTAACCACCACAATTTAATGAAAGAATTCAAGCACAGTGAAGTACAGGGAAACACAGAGCAGTTTGCAAGTGCTCTTTTGACAGTTTTGCATCTACACAGTTTCAAACTTGCCCTCTGAGGCTTGTTTAGGTCCCATGGAACATGCAAGCAAGTCTTGCAGTGAAGTCCATGACTTGGACCCCTCTTCTTCCTCATGTTGTTCACTGACTGCCAAATTACAGAAGCATTTCCCTTTTGTTTGAATCTGGGTTATTTCTGTTGCTATTGATAGCATTTATTATTCAAACTGGCACAAAGAATAGTGAGCATTCAGAACGCATGGCTATACCCCGGCTCAGCTAAAGGCAAAGGTTAAGGTGCTGCTCTAAGGAAAGTGTAGGAGAATCAAATTACAAGTAGGAAGACAGAGAACTCAGTTCTCCCAAATGCTGGATTAGTGCAGTAATTACAGTTACTTCAACAGTAGTGCTCTATCTAAAATCATAAGTGAAATTAGTATGGTCATTCCTAGTGGATGTTGTACAGCACTTAGTTAATATTTATTAGGGAAAATCTGAGCACACCAAATATGTATATATCTCTGGATATATAAGAAATGAGAATGCAAATCTAATTGGAGGATCTTAAAGCAAAAGAGCTATTGAGCTGCTCAGTGATCTCAGGATGGTTATTTCTGTATAAAGACTGATGATCCTTAAGCATAGAGTGAATTTAGCAGTAGAATCTTAGACAGCTAGAATCTGGGTATATGTTTTTAAGACCATAGTCTTGGACTTAGACGTATAAATTTGACATACTATCAGTTTAAGTGCCTTTCTAAATCAGCATCTGTAGCAACACAGTAGCATTTCCAGTAACAGGTGATTCTCTGTGATTCCCCCTGGTGACAAACCTGTTTACTTTACATGTCAACCCTCCAGTGTGGCATCGGTTCATTGCACCATTTGATCCATGCATCATCTCCAAAAACAAGATCTGCATGTGCTGCTGCAGATTTTCAGTTATCTTGTTCTTTCTTGAGGTAAACCCTAGCTGTTTTTTTCTTGAAGATTTCTTCCTAAAGAAAATTCTGAAGAACTGCTTTTACGATAAAACAAAATGTCATTAACAGTACCATATTATCATACCAAAAAGTATAAGGAATAAGACTATAACAGACAGGTCTTTTTTCCATAACCAGACCTAGTAAAAATTATATCTTTCCTCCTAAAGAATTGCAACTTGAAAGAAGTCTCAATTTAAGTTGACTTTCAGCAATTTGTGGAAACAACTCTTCACACTACTGTAGGCAGGTAATAAAATTATATGTGTCTGCTATCTGGGCCTCTAAATTATTCTCAAGAGCCACTCATAAAATTTTTCAGAACAGATTTGTAGTTTTCCTGAACCATATCATGTCTACTTCTACAATATTTCCATCAATGTCAGATTTTGTACGCAAGAAAAACAAAACATCATATCCACAATATTTGTAAAGGATAGCCAGATACAGAAGTTAAAAAACTGAGTGTCCTCGTTTGGAACAAATATGTTCAGAGGGATAAATATTCTCTGACAAAAAGCAGGCCGCAGCTCCCCCTCCCCCACGGTGGGAAGAGAGAACCTGGAAGATTCAGAGCCCTTTTGTTGATATCATCTCCTTCTCCCTTTGACATGGAGAGGAAAACGTGGANTTTCTTTTTCTTTTTTTTTAACCTAAAACATAAGATTAGCTAGGACAATGTGCCTGGATCTGAGCAAAAGCCTTGAAACAAAAATGTTCTTTAACATTGTTAGATGACAGAACGATGTTCTGCTCCTATGGAACTGATTTGCTTCCCCTTTCCTCCTCTGTCATAAGACTTCCAAGGAGAAACAGCTCTCTTCCTTCTTTATCAGAAGTTTCCACTGTTAGTAATCTGGCTTAAATGTATTGACTTCTACAGGACACTCTCTTAAAATGAACTCTGTTGGTATAAATTACTTCTACTTATTTGGTCCTCAGAGAAGTTTTACTCAATTACATAGCAGAAAGTTTTGTCTGCAGATTATTAAGGAAAGAGTGAGTTCAATAAAAAAAGAACAGTCTGTATCATTTACCTTTAATCCTTCTCTTCTTAAGTAGCATCAGAAACACAAGTAGTGCTGTGGGTAATGAAGAGAACTCACTAAGAAATGAGATTTAAACAATTTGAGAATGAAGAATGGGTTGAATAGGTAAACTGCAATACAATATTTATTATCATCTTGTAAGGATGGCATTAAAAAAAGTTAGAATGAAAAAGCATTAGTTTATTTCATTTTTGTTGGTCTATTTGCTTATAAACTATCATATTTAGATATAAGTCTGACATCCCAGTTTATAATTTGCAAGTCAAATAAGAAATCTATCAGTAAAGACACTAAAAGTTTGTGTAGTATACCCAGATATGCTGGGATTATGAGTAGCTGGAGCATATTTTTGTTGCTTCTCATTTTGATCGCTGTAAAAAATTTTAAACCTATATTTTTTAAAAAGAAAGGAAAAGGGTCAACTCTCTGATTATTGTATTCCTTGTTTGCTTGTAGGCAATTTGTAATTGCCCTTTCCATAAAACTTTGAAGTACTTCAAAGTGTCTTAAAGTGTCTTAAAACTCAGAACACTCTGACTGTAACATACCATCAAAGCATAGAGGCATGGAGTGTGAAAAGATAAGAGAGTTGATATGTCGTATCTATCAGGTCCTGTAAAAGCTAATACTTAGATATTGATGTAATATATCCTTTTTGTGTGTCTTTTGTGCCAAGATTGTACTACAAAATTCACATATTTTTGACAACAGCAGGAGAAAAAAGCAAATTGACCTTTTGAGAAGGCAATTATTTTAGAAATGTTAAATTGTGTAAATATTTATGTACATATTATATATATATATGTCTGTATACCTAGCTATATATAAAGAACTGTTGTCATACATAAATCAGTTGTCACCTGGGGAAATAAAAGAAAATAAGGCTAATCTGTGCTTTCAACTTTTAAAGAAGATATTTGTGATATCTTTAAGGCTTGCAGCTGTACCTGTCTCCAGGTAGGCTCAATTTCAAATTATTTCAAAATGACAACTGGTTATTTAATTCCCTAAGTTATTAAAAGCAGCTACTAATTTATGTTGAGAACGGAACAATCAATCAGAACAATGTCCTATGCGGTAAAGGCATAATACTTACACTGGAATTACCGTACTTAGCGAATAGTTTATGACTGTACAGGAAAAGATTTTCAATTTGGTTTTGAAGAGAACAAGAAGTAGAAATTTTGTCATAGGCTGATTCAGCCTTCTCTCTCTCTCTCTCTCTTGATCACACTTTTTCTGTTGATTTTGTTTTTGTCTATACAGTTGAAGAATCTTCTAGCACTCAATAACTTCTCCCTACATGAACATATTTTCAACTCCCATTCTCTGAACCTCTTCTGGGTTTTTTCATAATAGAATGCATGATGAAAGGAACATGAACCTTAATCTGCAGCCTGGCATTGTAGTTTTCCTTCCCAAATAACAGAACAATATTAGTTAATGGCTATAAAGTTTTAGCTATATATTTATTGATGGGTTTTTTTTAATTGTCTGTTGTAACACAAAGGGTATGAAGTGCTGATGGAATTGAAGTCTTGCAAATGCACCTTGCATTTTATTTCTGGCCTTACCAGTAAAAATAGACTGGATACAAACCATACTGAAATCTCTAAGAAATGGATTTTTTTTCTATCAACTTAAAAGAAATTGTTCCAGGCTTTAGATCTCTCCTGTCAAGCTGTAGTAACCAGACACTGAAAAAGATCTGAGAATTTTTTTTCTGTTTTTCAGTTTTTCAGTAAGCTGACAGCTTCCACTTGCATCCACTTCACAAATACAATACAAAAGAGTACCTATTCGTGGCTGTAGATGTCCAAAACTTTCTTTTATTGTACGAAAACTGCCAAAAAAAAGTTATGCTCTAAGGAGTATACAAACATGTGATACTTCTACAACATTGAAAGAAATAAATAGTAAATGCAGGTTTCATTTTGCTTGTCAAAAATATACACACATGGCAGTTGCCAGGGTACTTCATTGTTAGTAGGTTGAGGGAATGAAGGGAAGATTTTGAGTATGCATACAATTCTTTCAAGCAAAGTTGAGTCCTGATGTTTTTCATTACTCAGCAGTGATAAAATCTTCAGAATTACACATAGTTTATCTTTAATACTTCAACAAACCATTCTCTACTTCATCTGATTGTGTATCGCTGTCTGCTTGTCTGCTGCTGCTTTCTGCATTTGATATAAATGCTTCAAGATGAAAAGCTGCCCAAAAGTCCATGGAGTTTCACTAAAAATGCACAGGGTGGTATAGTAAAACTTTCTGCAGTTCAAGCTGAAGAGCACAATGCTACAAACATCAAGGTTCTAATTACTGAGATTTAACACCTAGAAATAAGCCTTTAAGAAAGGCTTTAAGACCGAGAAAACAAGTATGCATCCGACAAACCATTAGCTCATACAATCATTGTTTCCATGCATTTGTGCATGCAATTATGCAATGTATGTGTGCAGATGCATAAAATTTACTCACATGGTTGCCATGGTTGCTATCCTGATTTGCAATTTCAAAATTTTGCTCTTAAAAAGAGGTCTTTGCTGGATTTTTTGCTTTAATTTAAGAGTGTGGTTTGATGTTTTTAATTCTTTGCTTTGTAATGTGATTCAGTATTGCATTCAGAGGATTCTCATGGGGATATATCCAGATTAGATTAAAGACAAATTTATGTTATAAAATTTGCAGGAAAACAGGACGTTTATATACCTATACAAGTAAAATAAGCATAGTTAAATTAAGAGGAATATTTATAAAATTCAATAATAATTACTTCTATCATGATGAAATTAAAGTCTAGTTTCACCTGGCCTACTTGTAAATGGTTTACATTTTTCTCAAGTATTTATTAAGATGTTTTACAAAATAGTTTCTTAAAGTAATTGAGGTAGGAGATTCAAATAGACATTGTAATGAATAGTTCTCAGTTGACATAAACATCAGAAAATTCCCCCACACAACAGAGAAAACATTTATGCTTTGAAACATTAATTTTGCTTTCCCATAGAGATCTCTGGTATGTGACTGATAGATTCTGGAGCTAATTAATTCGCTAGAATATTTACAAGAGTTGAACACATAATAAATCCCATAATAATTTTTGGTAATAACTTTTCAAAACAGACAGAATAGAGCCATTAAGTTCTACCTTGGTTTAATGGTATATGCTTTTCCAGTTGTCACATCTGTTTCGTAACTGCCAGAAACCCAGTGTGTCACAGGGGCACAGGAGGACACCAAACCCTCATCAAACATATACATACTAAAAGGAGAGTTTAACATTATCTAGTTTAAGAAGTTAGTTTGTGCAAGTTAGAAAGCTTGTTTGCTGATACTCACAACAGAAATCTTCAGAAAAGACTTTTCCATCCAATATTTAATGCCATGAACTAAGGTATAGGATTCTTCTCAGAATCACTTTTAAAAGAGCCATCTCTTTTCCATCAGGTATGAACAAAGTGTAGAGAGATTAGTCTCTTGACTAGGATGCATAAGAAATTTCTTTCAAATTAGGTAGCATGCGTACCTCCTAACCTATAAAATCATTACTAGTACAGACAAAGAGAGAGAATGGAGAGGACAACAGCAATTTTTAAAGTCTGAGACTGTTAAATTCATTATTATGTCATGGATATAAAATCATGCCACAGTCCAGGAACCAGAACAGAATCTCTAATTTTCTCCATCCAGAAGCCCCAAGATTCTCCAGACCCAGGGAAAAGTCATGCAGAAATGTGAATTGAGGAAGTGATGTAGGGNCTTTAATATATGTTTATAGCTAACTCTAATAAACTATCACTCTTACCAAGCTAGTGATTGCTCATAATGACAATTCACCGACAAAATTCTCATAACCACTTCTGCAATCCTATAGAAATAAATTAATTTTGAGGGAAATATGTGAGGAAAATAATAAAAAACATGTTCCTTGTAGGTTGAAATCCAGTGTCAGAAACATTAATCTTCTATCCCCAGAATTTTTTTTACAACATAAAAATGACAAAGTTGTTAGCTTTTCTAGTCTAAGCGAGTTTAAAGAAAACAGTGGTAGACGGCAAACATTTTATCAGAAAGATGTGTTAGGCGATCAAACAGAGCTTTTACATTTCTATCTTTTCTAACTTTACAACTTCCTATGAGGTAGGCTTCCACTTTGTTACACTGCAAAGCTCCAAGTAATAGCTTTATAATTCAAGCTGTGACTGTTGTGATAATAGGGGCAGTTTGCATAACAGGTTATTGCCCTTTGCTCATTTATTCTGTAACTGAAAAGAAGAATCAGACAAACTTTAGGAGCACTTCAGTAAATCTGAACAGCATGGTGAATGTCTTGTTTTGGTATAACATATGTAAACTTAGATTTATCAGTCTTTACAGTAAGTAACACAAGAAAATACCCAAACCTAAGTAAATAACTGTGTTCTCAGTGAAAGAATCTAACTTCTTGCACAAAGAATAAAGAAATAAGATGCCATATTTTAACGACTATTTAATACTAAATTCTGAAGCAGCTACCTCTGTCAAAACTCAATTTTTTTATTTGTGCTTTTCTGTTCAAGGTGCCCTTTTTTAAGTACAAAATTGAACATATGTGATATATGGACTTGTCTCAGTTATCAAACAGCTTCAGAAAAGAAAAAAGTGTCTGGATATTGAAAGCATGAAGGAATTCCTTTGCACTTTCAAAGATCCCTCTGAGATAGTTCAGAGGAAGATGGCATCATCAATAATGCCTAAATAATTTAACAGAATAAGAGAAAATAGCTAGGTCATTTTTAAACACACATTTAAAGAGAATTTCTGATATAAAATAAAATAGAAGTCCCTAGGCTGCTCCCACCACATTTTCTCTGTGAAGAAAAAAATAATTTTATCAGCTTTTCATCAGAAAAAAGGCTATTTTTTCTTAGTGACAGTGTCTCCTTCTGGTATTAAGAATATGAGAGAGATTTATTATAGTCAAGAGGACATTGTTGGCAAATTTGGTAAAAAATCCACACTGGTTTGTTCCTAATTTAACTGAAACCAGTGGAATTTTCTACACTGATTTTGATGTAATAGGATTAAGACTTCAATTTTATCAAGCTATTAAAATTTGGGAGATTGATTCTGAATTCTCTTACTCAAGTAGTGGCCACATCTCTATGGAATTATGCAGAAGATGACCACCTAATGCGTATTCAAGGCCAATAAACTGCTTTTGTTAATGTTGTTCACCTTCATTTTTTATCCAGTGAGAAACCACCTAGACTGGGAAAAAAACAAAACAAAACCTAAACAGAAAGAAAAGCAATTTTTTGCCTTATGTGCTTGAAGTCAAAACTACAGTATTGTGCATTTCAAGTGCAGACTTGAAAAACACTGCATAGTGATTTGAAGTAAAAATCAAGTTACTCTTTTTAATTTTACTTTCCCAGACTGAGAGAAGTGCAAATGCTATGAAGAACATGTCTGAAATAAACTGATAAATAAGATATTACTGTCTATTTAAAACATCTTTTATGCTGTACTAGTACTCAAAACAAGGCTAAGAAGCCAGTAATATTATTACTTTTTCTCTTTCCCTGTCACTTCCTCTTTCCCTATCACTAGCTGCCTGGGAGAAGAGACCTACACCCACCTCGTTACCACTTCCTTTCAGGTAGCTGGAGAGAGTAATAAGGTCTTCCCTGAGCCTCCTTTCCTCCAGGGTAAACAACCCCAGCTCCCTCAGCCACTACTCATAGGACTTACTCTCTAGATCCTTTATCAGCTTCGTTGCCCTTCTCCAGATTTGCTCCAACACTTCGATGACTCTTAAAGTCAGGGACCCAAAACTGGACACAGGGTTCAAAGTGTGGCCTCAGCTGCGCCAAGTACAAGGGAGTAATCACTTCCCTATTCCTGCTGGCCACACTATTTTCAAAACAGTCCAGGATGTCATTTGTCTTCTTGGTCTATAAGTGCTTTTCTGACAGGCAGCTTTACAGCCACTCTTCCCCCAGCCTGTAGCATTGAGTGGAGTNTCCTCCTTCCAAAACTTCTTGTAGTTGGACATCACCTGGAACCTGCACAGTTAGCCAAGACTGTTGGTAAATGATGGAGAGTGGCTTGGCAAGCTCTTCTGAATGAGCAATGATAAAAATATGCATTTTGTATTACCATTGTGTCTCATCTTGCCTTGAAATAAATCCAAAATTGTTGAAGTAATTAATCTTTAAAACAATCTTAGATTACGTAGATCAATTAAATTTTCATATTCAATTTGAAATCAATTTGAAATAAACATTGCTTCAGCAAGACAAGAGGTGGCACCACCACTACCACCAACACTTAAGACTATTTCATTCCCAGGATGTGAGAGCTTACAAGACTTTCCTTAGAATTGCTCATTCTAGCTTCTCTGTAACTACACAGAAATTAATCTTCCTGAGATGAGGTCTGAGATCCTCCTCTCATGCTCTCAGTGACAGTCTTGCGGATGTTTTCACTGTGAAGAGGAAGATAACATAAAAAGATAAAGGAAACGTCATATATGCAAAGGAGAAAGGATAGTGGCCCACTTTGGAAACGTATTAGTATTGTGCAGTCCTATTTATTGCAGGCCCTGGAGAAAGTATTGTTTGTGGGGTAATGATTTCAGGGAAAAAAAGGAAAATAATTTTCTGTGTGTCTGATTTCATGTATGAGACAAATGAACAGCATAGCTGGATCTCTTCGCAACAGTATTGACCTGGTGATGAGCAAGCTACCAAGATTTTTAGAAATGCTTACTAATACTTTTTTGTTTTCTTGATTAGCAACGTTGGTTTTAGTAATTTAGTAATGTGAAATCATTATTCCTATCATATTATGGTTACTTAGAAAAGAAAAGAAATTCATCATAACCATTGGTTTTGTTCCTTCTGATATTTGATGCTTAAATAATAGGTTTTTAACCAGTGATAATTATCTCTTTCATTCATTGCTAATGGAAACAATTAACACCCTTAGATGGCAATTTGACACAATCTAAGAAAGGTGCACTGCACCTCTGCATTGACAACAGAGGGCGGTGAAATGACAAGCTTAGGCTAAATACACAAGTGTTAGGTAGATACTGTAAGACAGAGTAATTCAACAGTGATTCATAAGTTTGGAAAATCATTAAATCATTATTAAAATAAAATAATTTCTCTAAAAGATTTTTTTTGTAATAATGATGTCTGAACTTCTGTATAAAAAGTATCATTTACTCTAACAAAGACCCTGGAAAGGTAAATATTTTAGAGTTTTTAAATAAGTAAGATACTGGGCTAGAATTATTACCACCTCCTGAAAAAAAAATCCCAATGTAAATTTTATATTTGCCCATGAATTTTGGGAATAAATAAAAACACTGATCACTGAAAATGTGAATCCTAATGGTTTGCAGGAAAAATGAGTATCTAACTATAATTAGATCGTTTCTTGTAATGTTTAGGTAGAGATAAGTATAGTTTTCTGAATATTTGAAAAAACAAGGTTATAAAAGCTCCTGGAATCCTTTTGTACTTTTTGGTGGGGAATAAAAGGCTCAATTGGAGGACTATGCTAAAAAAAATAAAACCAGTAACTGCTGAAATGTAATATTTGAAAATGTGTCTCTGACCCTGTGACTTTCCCATGCAAGTCCAATGACCTTCTCTGAAGGTACAGTTATTCCACATGCAGAATATATGTGACTTTGTGATAAAACAAAAAAGCTGCTGCCCAGCTAGGGGCAGAACAAAGCAAACAATATTTTTCTGAAGCACGCTGCTGAGCAGAGTCACTATGCAGATTCTTTAAACAAACTTTTAAAATAATCTTTTAAAAGACACAAATGCCATTGCTAATTAAGAACTACCACAAATGCCGTGATAAATTAAGTTTTGGAATCAGATACATATTCAGTAATATGAAAACATGACAGGATTCCTATACATGCCCACCTGGATAAGCTAATTGGTGGTTTTCCCTTTCCTTACCCTGCTGAGATTGATGTCATCTGTTTCATTTGAACTGCTCTCTGACATATGCCTTTTGCTGGTTACCAGGCAACCAGCATCGAGAAGGCTAAACATGTGCACCAACTATTATTCACACCAATGCTTTATTTCAGAGTACCTCAAAACATCTTTGCCAATTCACAAGTTTAGTTCCCCAGACTACAGAGCCTGAGGAATGGCTTCACATCACTAAGTTCAGGAGGAAATGAGAATGCAACTTCTATGAGCAAATTAAATTATCTGAAAATGTTATTGAAAATACAAACATAGATCTAGAATTCTGAGGTTTTGATTTATTTTTTTTTCTTTAAACCCAACAAACAAAACCTTAAAACTTCACTATTTATTT
Source organism: Calyptomena viridis (assembly GCA_013390005.1). Lineage (NCBI taxonomy): Eukaryota > Metazoa > Chordata > Aves > Passeriformes > Eurylaimidae > Calyptomena > Calyptomena viridis. The sequence continues at coordinate 70,526 of WEIV01014379.1, read as the reverse complement.
AGATCTTTTCAAGAAATTTGTAACAAAAAACCACATCTGAAGTATATATAAAGATTTACACTCTTTCTCACAGGGATGAGCCATTTTCTAATGGTCCTGTAGAGGTTGTGAGAAGTGTGAAAAGTAGCATCAATATTGAGCTATTACGAATAAGTAGGGAAAGTCTGAGGTAATGAGCTGAATATATCATGGCATTCACAGACTTTTTTTTCAGATGGAAGAATGAAAGCATAAATTACATCCCCATACAGTTTGATAACACTCATATTCTTTTCTGTAAATCCAATGGCACATACTGAACATGACTGTGATGTCTGGAGGTTGGTTTGGAAAGGTCTGTGTATAGGTCAAATGGCTCCCATGATGAAGCTTACCAATTTTATTTACTGTTTATTTCTGATAGGAAGTGGCTATCATTACAATAATTAGCACAAAAAGTGACAGGATTCTTGCATCAGAAAGATGACATAGTAAAACCACCAATGCATATGTAAAACATAAAAAGAGGTGAATAAAAAATTAAATTAGTAGGCATGGCACCTTGCAAATATACATTTTTTATGGTCTAATGATTTTATAAAAATGAGAAACAGAGTTTTAGACAAACCATAGTCCTTTGAAATGGAACAGCTGACAAATATTTTAACACTTAGTTTTGATAAATGTGCAGTCCTTTCTGATCCAAAGCTGCTAGGGTAATGTTACAACTTCACTTTCGTGTAAGTGGGATCTGTTAAATCATCTCATATTAGGAGAAGAGTAGTTTCATTGAACATTTACATTAAGAAGTAAAGCCTTTCCTAACTGGAAATGCTATTTGTATCATAATAACTATTGCCCCCTCTACTCTGACCTTCTGAGACTCCCCAGTACAAGAGAGGTATGATGCTCCTGGAGTGGGTCCAGTAGAGGGATACAAAGATGAGGAGCGAGTGGAGTGTTTCACTTAAGAGGAAAGCCTGAGGGTGCTGGGCCTGTTTAGCCTGGAGAAGACTGAGAGGGGATCATATTAATGTATATAAGTATCTGAAGGGTGTCAACAGGATGGATCCAGACTCTTCTCAGTGGGGCAATAGGACAAGAGGCAATGGGCAGAAACTGATGCACAGGAAGTTCCACCTGAATATGAGGCATTTAGTGCCATGATTTAGATAAAGGGTCAGTGCTGGGTTATAGCTTGGACTTGATGATCTCAAAGGTCTTTTCCAACCTCGATAATTCTATGATTCTATGAAGAAGAACTTCTTTACTGTGTGGATGACCATACACTGGTACAGATTGCCCAGAGAGAACATGGAATCTCCCTCTATGGTGATATTCAAAAAATATAATTCTGAGTAATGCACCTTGATTGAACAGGGAGCTTGGACTAGGTGACTTTGAGTGTTCCCTTCTAACAATAACCATTCAGTGATTCTGTGATTTATGTCTTGGTTGCAGTTTGTTTATGTTTATGTCTGTATTCACATTTTTTATTGTATTATTTTTATACCTAAAGTTTCTAATAAAGATTTCTTTTTCCTGTGTATGTAATATGGCAGTATACGGTCAGGAAAATTACATAATTGTTTTAATTTTTTCTAAGTAACAATAAAGTGAAATGGAAATTGGAGATGTTTTGTCCCAGTTTTTTACTGTCAGAGAGAGGTCATCAGTGAAAAATAAATACTGTTACAATAGCTTAGTTCATATCAAGTTAGAATAAAAGATGAAAGGATTTGGAAGTTTATTTACCAGTTGTGCTCCACACAAATGAGGATTTTGTCTTCCTAGAACTCTGGTTATATCAAATGGTGATTTTATTTTATTTTTTTAACCTGAATCCTTTTATGAAGATGAGATTAATTACACTGAATAAACATTTCACTAGTAACAACTTTCTAAGATTTTGAAAAGAAAAATGTAGAAAAAGAGTAGGAATAAGAATATTCCTGGCAGAATGTGGGTACAAATATTATGTTTTTATATACACACACACAAATATGCATTTTTATAAATATATTCATACACATGTAGTCTTAGATATGTTTGTTAACAAATATGCCCCTCTCAATATAATAATTCTGTATAAGAGTGCCATTAACTAAGTCAGGGCAGTAACTTTTGTCCTTTATGGATTTTACTGTTCATTTCCTATGAATACAACTCACCATGTCTTTCAGAGAAGTTTAAAAGTTTAGAAATTGCAGAAATGCAAGATAAGCCCCAGAAGATACATAGATGAATGCTTCAGTTCAAGCCTGTATAACTATCAAAATCTTATTTTAAACATTCGTATTTCACTAAAATACTGTACCAATTAAGAGTAGTGCTGTTCTGCAGAGGTTGCTGAAGCTTATTTGTGTAAAGATAAATCCTGGAACAGAACTGGCATTGGAGGATCTGGATGGGTCTTCTGAACCTGATTTTTAATTTTGTGTACTTTTATTTAATGCTAAAAGGAAAATTTAATTCATGGGGTAAAAAATATTCAGTGGCCACACAGTTTATGACAGCTCACAGTGTGACTCACCCAATATAAGCTCATAACTAGGCTAGAAGATGTTCTCAGTTTACCTAATTGCTAAGAAAAATTCATTAGCAATCAATTTGTGCCTGCTGCAATTGTGGAAATAGTTCAAACTTGTTTTATGTTCCCTTGAGTCATACAGTTTTCAGCAGCTGTATCATCCAAATGTCGCTTGGATGCTTGTGAACATATTTGTTGATTTTTTAAAAATAATTTCCTGAAAAAAAAAATAAAATCTATAAAGGTGACCTCACAGATTGTGCATGGAAGTATCCTTGGTAGAAATATTAAGGAACACTAGGAAAGAGAGAAAACTATTCAATTCTAAATATATAAAACATATCTTACTGTCCGTAAAAAAAATCTAAAAGTAAATGAACTGATAAAAATATTTTTAAATTAAAAATTAGGTATCTTGTTTCCCTGGCACTGAGGTCAGGCTGATAGATAGGCCTGTTGTCAAGCCATGTCCATGGGTATAGGTTGTATAAGATGTATAAATTTTTCCAGCATCATAATGGTGTTCAATAAATGGCAGTTTATGAACACTTGAATATATTAATATGAATATATTAACGCAGTCAAGATTTTGAAAACTATTGCATGTGTAAGGATACCAGCATATTCATACCTGCCTTTTTGGAAATACTTAGGAACAGATACTAAACAGACATGTGATATTTGTCATGAAACCAACATGTTTTGCTTTGTTTGTGAAATCTCCACTGAGTGCTCTTCTGTATTCTCACACAAAGAATCTCTATTGAATATTTGTTCCATAGCAAAATTCAGACTAGCTCTGTGATGAAATCCTGGTGGATTTCGAGGCTGGGTGACATCCTGTGAGTGAGGAGCCTGTTCTGGCCACTGTCCTCCAGTACCCAGCACTCCCAGGAGTGGGTTAAGCCAGCTCTGACAAGGAGCCCCTTTCATAGAGAAGAGAGGGTTCAGAGCCTTTTGCAGACCACCACTGCATAAATTATCTCTCTTTATCAGGAAGATTTGAGAAATAAAAGAGGCCTAGCACATCTGTACATTCTCATTTGTTTCTTTTAGGGTGTCTGGCACATGCCAGTTCTGGTACAAGCAGCACAGGAAGAAATAAATGGATTTGGGAATTGTTCAAAAGACAAATGGCATTCTTTTCTCAGCTAATTATTTTCATACAACATAGGGAAGGGGGAATCTTCCTTCTCTTTTACTAAAACCTACACGATTTATAATATATTTCAGGGAAAACCAAGTATTTAAAAGTAATTTTATTTTTTGTTAATACTGGGGAGTTAAGCCTCTAACTTCTTCAGGTTATTTTTAATGAGACTTCACAATCTTTTAGAATTTCATAATAGATTTGAAAGAACAAATGTGCCCTTGCCTATTTCCTGTCCCTTGAGGGAGATCAAGTTTCCAATAAACAGAAATTAGCTAACTCTATATTATATTGCAAAGTTGGAAATAATATCCTTTTTTTCAACAACTTAACATAAAGTACAATTGAGTGTGAATATTATTTAGGAACAGTCACGACCCAACTTGCCAGATTTTGCTTTAAAATAATTATTGTAAAAGAATAAAACCTGCTTCAATTCTGTCAGTTCTGGGAGAGTGCTCATAATATTTAATAGTAAATAAAAAACCCAAATAAAGTAATTAACTTTCCAGGCTCAAGCCCATGATTTTAATGCAGGGAAAATAAATGATAAATACTTCACAAAAAACCTTTATGAGTGATTTAACCGTTTATTAATTGGCATGGCAATTTAATGGTAGCGACAGAAACTGCATTTAACTAACACAGTCCACCTCAGTCCACACCAAACAACCACTAGATCAGTGAACAAGCTGCTTTAAGAACACATAAATTTTTTCAGTCCCAAAGAAAACAGAAGTGGATATCAAAATACTTGTTTTCAAAGAATGACAGAGCTGAAGTCTGTCTTCACCAGAGTTTTTCATTCAGGTTGACTCTCAATTTCCTGTCAGTAGTCTATACAGCAACAATATGTTCGTTTGAACCTTCTGTATCTGTATCAGGAGGAAAACATCCTGTCCAGAACTTCTCACATGTAGATTCAAGCATTCAAATTCATGTTGACAGACATTACCTAATGTGAGTTAAACTCGACAATTTTTTTTTTAAATTTGGTGGTAATCAAAGACCAGACCACATCAGAGAGAACTGCTTTGCATGTCTACACACTGACAAGCTATTCTCTCAAGTGGGAAAATGCCTTTCAGCTGAGATAAACTAATATACCAGTCACATGTGGTCGAACTTTAAATGTATTTGGGTAATTATAAAAGGACCTGATAAAATACACTCAGAAATCTAAACCTTCTTTTAGACCTCCTCTTTTATGGATTTCAGAGATTCAGAACATACCATGTATTCTTTTAATTCTCCTGAATTGGCCAGTAGCTTGGCCAACACAAATGCCCCAAATTCTGTGAACTGATAATTTTGTGTAACATGGACTAAGTGTATAAATCATCTGTATATAGGGATGGTCTCTTTAATTCATGACATGCTTTTCGAAATATATCTCCATGCATCCAACTAAAATTTTTATTTTCCCATTTCAAAGAAGTAGTGCTTAACTGTTTACAATTTTCTGACTTTTAAAGCTCTGCAGGGAAAACTCCCAATGCAACAATTTAAAAAAAGGCACTGGCTACAGATTTCCTTTTCTTCCAATGGTTTCACAGACCCTAAAGGATGCTAACAGCAACAATGAAAACTGACTTAAAGATGTCTTTAAAGGAATGTACCCAATGTCCTATTTCTTTCTGAATTCTCAGATTATTATGTTCAGTCAAGATGAATGAATATTCCTTTTTCCTGCAAGCCACAGTCATCTTCATAAGGTTCCTTTTTGTGGCCAGCAGCATTTATCTTCATCACATTAATGATGAATGACACTTCTTGCTGCACTGAATGAACTAGAAAGTCTCTCATTCTTGATATAAATTGGACAGTTCAGGCCTTTTCTGTTGCCTTTGAGGAATAAAATAGGAGCAGAAGGAGAAAACAGAGGACAGAGATAATTCGTAACATTTTGAACTATACAATATGTGCATTTGCAATTTGCACTAGCATCCAAGGGGGAATAATTTGATAGAATACTATAATCAGCATTAATTACTCCCATATATATATAAAACCAATCATCATTCTGCACGGAAAGCAACTGCCTTTGAAGCAGTCAGCTGTTTTCTTTATGAAACTACTTGTATTCCTGGATATAAAAAAATATGTATCATTGCTTTCAGATAAAAAATACAAAAAACATTTTAAAAACAATTTCTTCACAATGTTCATCACTAAAGTCTAAAATTAAGAGATGTTTCAGTAACCTCCATAAGGGAGTCCAGAATATTTCTAGTGCAATAAAAAATGAAGATTTGTGGGAAGGAGGCAGTGCAGAAAAGGAAAAGGTATGTCCATTTTTCCTATTATTTCTACTATTGTATTGTTCGCCTTTAATGGGAAAACTTACATTGAAATTGTACTAGAACACAAAAGATTTGATTTTGACTTTTGCAGCCATCACAGGTGAAGGATCTGTTGTGCTGGAAGCCTCAGCACATCCTGTAAGTGAAATAATAAGCTTTCACATGGCTCAATTTTCTGAGCTTAGAGAGCTTTCTCTCTCTAATGTAGACAAGATATTTCTTCTTCTATAACTACATGTCTGCTCTATAATCCCATTGAATTTAAGAGGCATTGGATCAATGCTGGAATTCAAACTGTTGTGTTTAATTCCTCCCATCATCATCATCTTGAGAGTAATCATCTTGAGAGCTACTTCCTTTTAACATTCAAACTGGTCTCAGTCTCCAGAAGACATTGGACTCAACTTTACCAGACTAACCTAATGAAATCTACAGATTATGAAATCTACAGATAATGAAATCTATAGATCAGAAATCCATGCAATTCTAATGATATTTTTAGAAAGGCCAAACATTAAAAATGAGATTTACAAAAGCCAGCAAGCTGGGAATGAACTCAACAATGTGTACTGGAAGTGAGTATGACTAACTCTCTCTTGTCAGGGACAATTTAATGATCATCTGGAAGAAAATGTCCATCTCAATTCAGCATTCTGAACTATGAACTGTATTCTTTGTGTTCAGGCATGAAAATTGATAAACTAACCCTGAAACTGCTTCCTATGCAGCAATTCAGCACTAAGAGAACTCATTACTTATGTGGGAAAAACCTGCTTGAAAGCTCCTCTTCTCTGATATTTGCAATAGGTAGCTACATCTAGGTATTTCCACCCAGATCTCTGACTTGGCATATTCAAGGTTTAGGGATTTGGGTCTCTTTCACAATCTCACTTCTAATACAATATATTTGAACACGTCAGTCTCTGGAACTGGGACTATGCCTTTTTTTTATGCAAGGTAATTGATGATTTTCTAGCTAAATATGTAATCTTTTTCATTTTTTCCAAAAAACGAAACCTGATTAAAGCACATGTTTCTGTAAAAAAGTTGAGGAAATATTCAGCAGATAGCCAAAAGAACCCTGACTAAGGAAATGTAATGGGAGAGAGGTGTTTGATTGCTCAACTTCATCAAGATGTGGCTGATCACATACTTTACAAGAAAACTTAAGTACCATTGTCATGGTTTNGCCATGATGTTCTGCGCAGACTTTCTTTCTCTACTCCTTCTTAAATATGTTATCACAGAGGCGTTGTTGCCTGACCTTGGCTAGCTTAGAGCAGAGAAAAACTCTAGCAGCTTCTTAAAGAAGCCTCTCTCCTAGCCCCCCCAGCTAATAAAAAACTCTGGTTACTTAAAACCACAACAACCTTAAAGAAGTTGACCATTTCTAAAGCATTGAGAACTACTCTTGGAATTTGATTTTAAAAGCAGATACCTAAATCCATTTGTGGATTTATGTCCCTTTCCACTCATTCTGGCTTCCAGTGGCTGAACTCACAGCAAAATATAGATTAATTTATGAAATAATTGGAAACCTCTGTTCTTACAAGCTTAGAAAGAAATTAAATAGTAATAGATTGGTTTTTCTTTGTTGTTTTTGTGTGATCATAAATGACATAACATGTGCTCTTTCAGAAGAAAAAAATGTACAGAAATTTTACAAGGACTTTTTCAAATCAGGTGTGAATGCAGTAGCCACCCTCAGTTAGGTAAATCTTTATACATCTAAGATTTTGTACCACAGAATACAATTTGCATTCAAGTATCTATAAAACACGGCCATTCCAAAATGGCTATACCTTGTAAATGACATCCTACATTCCTTTCAGAAACCCCTGCTTTTCCTTTGCTTTCAAGCCAGAGAATAAGTGAGACATCTTGATTCTGGAGCAAGAAGTGTATCTGCTGTTCTCTAAGTAATTACCACTCAGAAAAACCTTAAACTAGATCCTGAATCTGGTTACTGAGATGACCAGCCTTTCATATTAACTCCCTCCTCTCTTGCTATCGATACAACTGTCACCCTTCAAGATGAAGGGCCTTTATGTCTTCTATCAGAACCAGGGTATATTTTTACTGGGCATTTCAAGCTACAGTCCTCTTGCAATTCTTATGCAATCTTTTTACCAAAAACACAACTATAGCTTTTCCTCAGGTATGGTGACAGACAGATCCAGTTTTGAGTTACCCCAGGAGACTCATGGCATTTTTTAATTTTTGTAAAAAATTGAGTAGAAAAAGATTCCTACCCACATTGCATTTTGTACATCAGGGCAGTTTCCCATGTTCAAACTTGAAGAGAAAGTGTTTTTATGGAGAGATATTTTGTTTTCACAAATCTCTGTAAACACTAACTGCATAAATCCCTCATAAACAAATATAAAATAAGCTTATCTTCCAGCTTATAGGAGAGAAGCTTAATATCCACTTCATTCAGATAAGTAGTTTTGGAACTGCACTGGATAAACATTTCAAAAGCAATTAAAAAAAGTAATCCTTGAGTTTCAATAAAGAACTTGAACATCCAGTGACCTGTGAGCATATAAAAATATTTTTTAGTTGAAGAACATTTTATTGCTGACAACTACATGCAATCTACCTGAAAAACAAGTAAAAAATCATTAAACAATGAGAGTGGGCACTTGCTTTACACTTGTTTTAAAGACTTATTTATTTACATAGAAGTGAAAATGGACATTTTTGTCAGCTGCAGTATAAGCAGCAAAATTTTGTTTTGCAAACAAAAGATAACCCTGAAAATACATAGATGGGAACTAAGAGCTGAATATGAAATAAACATTTGGATTCATATAACAATTCCATGGTAGCAGGTCCTAATTTATAAATAAAACATGATTAGAGCTAAGAAAACAATGACTGGTTTTATTTTATTGATACTCAAGATTTAGTGAACAAACACAATGTCTGAAAAGAAGGCAAAACAACATCACAGCTTTAGACAAGGATGAATACAAAATTTGTAGCATAGTCCTTAATTGTATCACAAATGCAGAAACTTGTACTTGGTGGAGTACAGTGGAGTTTGAATTATTTGATTTTTCTTGAGTAAATGAAATAAAAGTATCCCCAGCATTTTAGAGCACACATTGCCTTACTAAAAAAGCACACAGTATCCAATTAAAACAAAATATCTAAAGCTGGTTGGTTACATTTTGTTTAACTGTAAACAAAAGTATTTTTCATAATTATTTCATTATTTAGCTCTGTTTCCAAAGCTTTAGTTGTTTTCTTTTTTTTTCTTTCCTCACTAAATGAGTCAGTCACTTCATATGCATTAGCCATTTCAAAAGAAACAAACAAAAGAAAAAAAAAAACAAAACCCACCATCATCAACAAAAACAATAAGAAAAATCAAAGCCTCTTGTTTTCACTTTGTCTGGCAAAAGAGTTAAACAGAATTCAATGTAAGATTTTATCAGGTTTGGGTGTCTCTGAATGGGATCCTGTATCCAGGTGGCTCCAATGGACTCATCACAGGGCACAGCTGAACCCTTCTGTCAAGTGTGTGGTGCCTCTGAGAAACATATTTAAGAAAGGAGAAAACTGGGGGAAGAAATACAAAGGTTAGAGGAGCAGGAAATGTTTCATGGTAGAGTTGGTAAAACCCCTGAAGAGCCCACAGCCTCCTGTGCTTCACTGAAGAAACTGTGTGCAACTTGCAGTAAAGACAAGGTAGGTAGAGATTGGGTGGTGGGGAGGGGGGGTGCTTTTTGTAATTGCTTGTTTTTGACTTTGTTCCTGAATATTTAAATGTCTATGTCAATCAGCAATAAATTAAACTAAATTCTTAAAATTGAGTCTGTTTTGGCCATGAAAGTATCTAGTGGGTTATTCCCCTATCTTTATTTTGATCTATGAGTTTTTTCACTACTACTCTTTGTATTTTCTTCTCTATCCTGTGGAAGGTAGGAATGAACAACTAGGTGGGTGTTTAGCTGCTAGTCAGGGCCAAAACAATGTGCAAGAAAACCACAGAGGGTTTAATTTTAGGCTTTTGAGGACTGCCCTATTGTGCAAGAATTTGTTAATTCAAAATGAACACAAAAAAACAAAAAAACCTCTGACAGATATGGGATTTTGAAAGGATGGGAACTTTAAATACTTAAAATACTTAAATACTTTAAATGCTTAAATATTTTTTTTGTTTTGTTCATCTGCAAGTGTTTTGTAGATCTTCAAGCTTGTTCAGTTGTGAGATAAATGCAAAAATCACAGGGCAGGCATCCAAATCCTCAGAAAGTACTGTTGCTGGAGAAATCCAGTTATATGCAAAATGAAATTGTACACAGGGGTTTGTTCCAGTAGAAAAACCACAAAAAATAAAGCTAAAAAGAAGTTAACAGTCCTCACACAGGTTTACATCTGACATGTGGAAGCATCTTGCAGTCTATTCCTGGATCCTATGAAGGTGGTTAGTGCTAGTAATGGTTCCAGTTCCTACCATGTAGCTTCATTTTAGATATATATATGTTCAAGAACCATTCTATGTTTATATGAGAATTATCTAAGACAAGTTAATATGCTGTATTTTCAAATATATACTTTATCTTTGGAAAGACTTTACCCTGCTTCTTTCCTTCTGTCCCCTCCTGTGACTATACTTGGGAATTTCTGATTTGCTCTCTTACGTGAAAGCATTTTAGCATAAGCATCTCTTTTGATGCCTCTATTCATTTTTTCTGTAGACATTTTCTAATGACACATGATCAGCAGCTCAGAAGGTCTTGTGAGCCAATCGGACAAGGAGGGGACATATCCAGGAGCATTGTGGGAGATGTAAACAGCTCTAGGGAGTGTGAGCAACTCAGCTCAGTGAACAGGGTGGTGTGTGCAGAATGTGGTGTGTCAGAATGTGCCATGTGGCACGGGCAGGGGATGCAGGGAGGGTGCTGCAGTCTCCAAGCAGCTCCACAGTGCTGTGTGCTCTAGGTCTGTGCTGTAATGGTGGACACTTGACTTAGGGGAGTGTGAGCAACTCCTACTGGGACAGTGCCTGAGGAGTCTGACATTTCCACCCAGACAAAAGGGTATGGAAGTCCATGTAAGGAAGGATATGTCAGTGGAGGTACAGTACAGATGGTAGCTTCAATGGATTCCCAGATACTTCTGCTGGAGAAAAAGCCTGCACAAAGTGTGCACAGCGGATGCCACTGAGCATGAGACACACTGGAACCTGGTGACGCAAAAAAGCGTGGCTCCAATTCAACTTTCACTCTCCAAAATCCAGACTGAAAACAGATATGAAGCTCTAAAGGCTTTAGATATGCTCAAGCAAGGCTGGCAAGGAGAAACTGCATGAGAAGTGCACAGTGGTCACCATAAAAAGTACTCATAGTGGGTGACTTTTGTTGTTGTCTGGAGGTCGGAGTGGCAAAGGAATGATGAGGAGGCAAGGTTTCATGAAGTTTCTCAGGTGTTTATTAAACTACTTTCATGCACTCACATTCCATAGCCCAGCCCAAACTAAACTATCTCTGATATATCTAAGCCTAATCCTATGCCTAGCTCGCCTTGCTAGCAGACTCTATGTCCATGCCCTCAGACAGTGTGTCTGGCTGGGCCTGGACATGTCTGTCTGCCTGCAAGATGACCACCTTCTTCCTACACAGTTACAACTACATACACACTATATTGTTTACACTAATGAACCAATGACCTGAAGGTCGGCTTCTCCTTGTCCAACCACAGGAATCAGGCCATGTCCAGTCACAGCCTCTCTGCCAGACATGCTCGGGTCAAAAGTAGCCTGCTACATCACCCACAACTTTCTATCAAGGAACACTCGGGCATCCATGTTCCAGCCTGAGAAGTATGCTCCCTTCTGGGGGCTAAGATACGTGACGTTGCCAAAAGATTAACCCAACTTGTCAAGAGCACAGACTATTACCTGCTACTACTTTTTCATGTAGGTATGAATGATGTCATAAGCCAAAACATGGGCAGGATCAAGGAAGATTATAAAGCCCTGGCAAAGCAGGTGAAAAAATATTGGTGCCCAAGTTCTCATTTATTTTCCCAGTTAGAGAAACGGGGGCAGCAAGAAGCAGAGGTATAGTGCAGATCAGCATCTGGCTTCATAGCTGGTTGAGAAGGGTTTGGAGGGATAGGATCCACTTGCCTAAAAAAGGCAAGAGAATCTTCGGCAGCAATGTGGCCAATTTGGTGAGACGGGCTTTAAATTCAAGAACTATGTAGAGGGGTGGAGGGAAGGGTGTGTATGAAGTTGCAATGCTCTTGCCATTACTTCATCCTGGGGAATATGTCAATGCACTGGTTGGTATGACCTATGTTCCTTGGCTGCCTTTCAAGACAGCAATCAGAGTGCTAACCACATCCAGGGTGTTTATGACTATGGTGAATCCTCTTACACCCTTTCTAGGGAACCTGAAATGCTTGATACCTCTCTGAAGTGCCTGTACACAAACACACACAACGTGGGAAATAAGAACTAGAAATCTATGTGTGGTCACAGGCCTGTGATCTCATTGCAGTTACAGAGACATGGGTAGCTCACATGACTGGAATGTTGCCATGGATGTCTATGTCTTTTTTAGAAAGGATAGGTCAGCAAGGCAAGTTGGTGAATTTGCTCTTTATTTAAGAGAGCAACTGGAATGTATCAAGCTTTACCCAGAAATGGATGAATGAGTTGAGGGTTTATTGGTAGGAATTAAGGGACAGGCTAATATGAGTGACAGTGTTGTGGATGTTTACTACAGGCCAGCTGGTCAGGAGGAAGTTGATGAGGCTTTCTATGGGCAGCTGAAAGTAGCCCCATGGTCACAGGCCCTGACTCTCCTGAGGGACTTCAACTATCCTGATATTTGTTGAAGAGACAACACTGCTTGGCACACACAGTCCAGGAAGTTCCTGCAGATCACTGATAATAACTTAGAAAGAAGTGGTGGAGGAGTCAGTGAAGAGAGGTGTGTTGCTAGACCTTGTGCTAAGAAACCATGGGAGACTGGTTGAAGTTCAATAAGGGCAAATGTAAGGTCCTGCAGGGTTATAACTGGGGAGTTATAACCCCAAGTACCAGCATGGGCTGGGGTCTGACCTACTAGAGAGCGGCTCTGCAGAGAAGGACTTGGGAGACTTGGTAGATGACAAGCTGACCATGAGCCGCCAGTGTGCTCTTGCTACCAGGAGGCTCAATGGTATCCTGGGGTCCATTGGGAAAAATGTGGCCAGCAGGTCAAGAGAGGTGATCGTCCCCCTTTACTTGAACCTAGTGAAGCAACATCTCAAATACTGTGTCCACTTCTGGTCTCCAGTTCAAGAAAGAGAAGGACATCCTGGAGAGGATTCAGCAGAGAGCCACAAAGATGAGCAGGGATTTGGAGCATCTCTCTTATGAGGAGAGACTGTGGGAGCTGGGGCTATTATTCTAGAGAAGAGAAGACTGAGAGGGGTTCTTACCCATACATATAAATATTTCAAAGGCAAGTGTCAAAAGGGTGATGCCACAGCCTTTTCAGTGGTGCCCAGGGACAGGACGAGTAGTTAATGGCCCTAAACTAAAACAGAAATTCTATCCCAAGACGCGGAAGAGCTTCTTTACATTGAGGGTGACAGAGCACTGGAAAAGGCTACCCAGGGAGGCTGCAGTGTCTTCCTCTCTAGAGACATTCAAAAGCCGACTGGATTTTTGCCTGTGTAACCTGCTCTAGGCAACCCTGCCTTGGCAGGGGGGTTGGACTAGGTGACCTCTAGATGTCCTTTCCAAGCCTAACTATTCTGTGTTTCTGTAATCAGACCAGGAATTGTCTTAGAATGTAAGTCCACAAATTTGCAATCCTTTGAATAGATCAATGGGACACTACATGTGCTTACCTCAGCAGTATAATTTGGGATATGACCCAAAAATGGAAGAACTCGAAATCATAAGACAAAAAACAAATTCTTTAAGCTGCCCAAGAAAAATAATTGTCTTGAAAAGGACTGCATTAATATTGTGAAATTTAAGTGAAACAGCTATGAAGTCTTTGAATTTTAATAGTTGAGTAGCACTGGTGTAAGTCACTATGGAAATTTAATTTATGTCCTAAAATTCTGCAATTATTTCCTAAGGGTCATTGGTATATGCTTTTTCATTGTGTGATTTTACCACATACATTGCCTTTATGGGAATTTTGAACATGTCAACAACTTTTTCTTCTCTTATGGTACTTTGCTTTGCTTCTCTACCTCCACAAGGTTTTACAATGAAGAATCTGTACATAGCCTTTGTAATGAGGAAAACTCAGCAAGCTCAAGTTGTTGTTTCAGTCATTTTTGCGACTCCTGAACTTTCATTATATCCTTTAGCACATATACTACAATCACCATGAATATCTATATTATAAGACTATGTGACTTCTGATGCCTTCATAAATTCAAGCCAACAATTATGGCCACCCTAAGTGTGCAGCGTACTTCAGAAAATGTCAAGACAAGAAAAAAGGAAACCCAGTAAGCTCCTAAATATCATAAAGGCACTGAGCAACTTTATATTCAAGTATGGAAAAAAATTAGGGAAGACAATTGTTTAATTATGATTCAGTTGTGATTTAACAATAAGAGCAAGCAGAGGTGAAACAGTGTAAAACCATGCTGCTTAGCCCATCTTAAATTCTTCATTTTTCAGGTTTTAAATACAAGTACTCAATTTCTTGTATTTTGCTGAATCAAGCAATCAAAGTCATCATAGTATATGGAAAGACAAAGGGGAAATCTGGCCCATTTTTCCATTTATTGACAAAAGTAGTTGCAGTACTGTGAGCAGGAGGGAATATTAAGATTTACAGCTAGGATGACCCTAAAAGAAGGGAATTCCTAAAAGTAGGAATGGAGAAGAAAAGAAATTGATATTCATAGCTGCATTTAAGTTGTTATATTTCCTACACTTACACTTAGCATTCCTGTGTTTGCACNGCTAATATGAGTGACAGTGTTGTGGATGTTTACTACAGGCCAGCTGGTCAGGAGGAAGTTGATGAGGCTTTCTATGGGCAGCTGAAAGTAGCCCCATGGTCACAGGCCCTGACTCTCCTGAGGGACTTCAACTATCCTGATATTTGTTGAAGAGACAACACTGCTTGGCACACACAGTCCAGGAAGTTCCTGCAGATCACTGATAATAACTTAGAAAGAAGTGGTGGAGAGGTGAAGAGAGGTGTGTTGCTAGACCTTGTGCTAAGAAACCATGGGAGACTGGTTGAAGTTCAATAAGGGCAAATGTAAGGTCCTGCAGGGTTATAACTGGGGAGTTATAACCCCAAGTACCAGCATGGGCTGGGGTCTGACCTACTAGAGAGCGGCTCTGCAGAGAAGGACTTGGGAGACTTGGTAGATGACAAGCTGACCATGAGCCGCCAGTGTGCTCTTGCTACCAGGAGGCTCAATGGTATCCTGGGGTCCATTGGGAAAAATGTGGCCAGCAGGTCAAGAGAGGTGATCGTCCCCCTTTACTTGAACCTAGTGAAGCAACATCTCAAATACTGTGTCCACTTCTGGTCTCCAGTTCAAGAAAGAGAAGGACATCCTGGAGAGGATTCAGCAGAGAGCCACAAAGATGAGCAGGGATTTGGAGCATCTCTCTTATGAGGAGAGACTGTGGGAGCTGGGGCTATTATTCTAGAGAAGAGAAGACTGAGAGGGGTTCTTACCCATACATATAAATATTTCAAAGGCAAGTGTCAAAAGGGTGATGCCACAGCCTTTTCAGTGGTGCCCAGGGACAGGACGAGTAGTTAATGGCCCTAAACTAAAACAGAAATTCTATCCCAAGACGCGGAAGAGCTTCTTTACATTGAGGGTGACAGAGCACTGGAAAAGGCTACCCAGGGAGGCTGCAGTGTCTTCCTCTCTAGAGACATTCAAAAGCCGACTGGATTTTTGCCTGTGTAACCTGCTCTAGGCAACCCTGCCTTGGCAGGGGGGTTGGACTAGGTGACCTCTAGATGTCCTTTCCAAGCCTAACTATTCTGTGTTTCTGTAATCAGACCAGGAATTGTCTTAGAATGTAAGTCCACAAATTTGCAATCCTTTGAATAGATCAATGGGACACTACATGTGCTTACCTCAGCAGTATAATTTGGGATATGACCCAAAAATGGAAGAACTCGAAATCATAAGACAAAAAACAAATTCTTTAAGCTGCCCAAGAAAAATAATTGTCTTGAAAAGGACTGCATTAATATTGTGAAATTTAAGTGAAACAGCTATGAAGTCTTTGAATTTTAATAGTTGAGTAGCACTGGTGTAAGTCACTATGGAAATTTAATTTATGTCCTAAAATTCTGCAATTATTTCCTAAGGGTCATTGGTATATGCTTTTTCATTGTGTGATTTTACCACATACATTGCCTTTATGGGAATTTTGAACATGTCAACAACTTTTTCTTCTCTTATGGTACTTTGCTTTGCTTCTCTACCTCCACAAGGTTTTACAATGAAGAATCTGTACATAGCCTTTGTAATGAGGAAAACTCAGCAAGCTCAAGTTGTTGTTTCAGTCATTTTTGCGACTCCTGAACTTTCATTATATCCTTTAGCACATATACTACAATCACCATGAATATCTATATTATAAGACTATGTGACTTCTGATGCCTTCATAAATTCAAGCCAACAATTATGGCCACCCTAAGTGTGCAGCGTACTTCAGAAAATGTCAAGACAAGAAAAAAGGAAACCCAGTAAGCTCCTAAATATCATAAAGGCACTGAGCAACTTTATATTCAAGTATGGAAAAAAATTAGGGAAGACAATTGTTTAATTATGATTCAGTTGTGATTTAACAATAAGAGCAAGCAGAGGTGAAACAGTGTAAAACCATGCTGCTTAGCCCATCTTAAATTCTTCATTTTTCAGGTTTTAAATACAAGTACTCAATTTCTTGTATTTTGCTGAATCAAGCAATCAAAGTCATCATAGTATATGGAAAGACAAAGGGGAAATCTGGCCCATTTTTCCATTTATTGACAAAAGTAGTTGCAGTACTGTGAGCAGGAGGGAATATTAAGATTTACAGCTAGGATGACCCTAAAAGAAGGGAATTCCTAAAAGTAGGAATGGAGAAGAAAAGAAATTGATATTCATAGCTGCATTTAAGTTGTTATATTTCCTACACTTACACTTAGCATTCCTGTGTTTGCACATGCCTAAAGGAAAAATTACGATTTCAATGTTTTTTCATGTATGATATAATATAAACTTAGATATAATATTATATGGTGTATCATATGATATTAGATATTATAGTAGTAAGTTCTTGGGTAATACATGAAGAAATTACAGACCTTCGAGGAGAAAAAAAGTTCTGTCAAAACTGCCCTCTTCTCCCCACATAAGTCAGTCACATAAAATAGCCCACAACATTTTGGGATNAAGGGCAAATGTAAGGTCCTGCAGGGTTATAACTGGGGAGTTATAACCCCAAGTACCAGCATGGGCTGGGGTCTGACCTACTAGAGAGCGGCTCTGCAGAGAAGGACTTGGGAGACTTGGTAGATGACAAGCTGACCATGAGCCGCCAGTGTGCTCTTGCTACCAGGAGGCTCAATGGTATCCTGGGGTCCATTGGGAAAAATGTGGCCAGCAGGTCAAGAGAGGTGATCGTCCCCCTTTACTTGAACCTAGTGAAGCAACATCTCAAATACTGTGTCCACTTCTGGTCTCCAGTTCAAGAAAGAGAAGGACATCCTGGAGAGGATTCAGCAGAGAGCCACAAAGATGAGCAGGGATTTGGAGCATCTCTCTTATGAGGAGAGACTGTGGGAGCTGGGGCTATTATTCTAGAGAAGAGAAGACTGAGAGGGGTTCTTACCCATACATATAAATATTTCAAAGGCAAGTGTCAAAAGGGTGATGCCACAGCCTTTTCAGTGGTGCCCAGGGACAGGACGAGTAGTTAATGGCCCTAAACTAAAACAGAAATTCTATCCCAAGACGCGGCAGAGCTTCTTTACATTGAGGGTGACAGAGCACTGGAAAAGGCTACCCAGGGAGGCTGCAGTGTCTTCCTCTCTAGAGACATTCAAAAGCCGACTGGATTTTTGCCTGTGTAACCTGCTCTAGGCAACCCTGCCTTGGCAGGGGGGTTGGACTAGGTGACCTCTAGATGTCCTTTCCAAGCCTAACTATTCTGTGTTTCTGTAATCAGACCAGGAATTGTCTTAGAATGTAAGTCCACAAATTTGCAATCCTTTGAATAGATCAATGGGACACTACATGTGCTTACCTCAGCAGTATAATTTGGGGTATGACCCAAAAATGGAAGAACTCGAAATCATAAGACAAAAAACAAATTCTTTAAGCTGCCCAAGAAAAATAATTGTCTTGAAAAGGACTGCATTAATATTGTGAAATTTAAGTGAAACAGCTATGAAGTCTTTGAATTTTAATAGTTGAGTAGCACTGGTGTAAGTCACTATGGAAATTTAATTTATGTCCTAAAATTCTGCAATTATTTCCTAAGGGTCATTGGTATATGCTTTTTCATTGTGTGATTTTACCACATACATTGCCTTTATGGGAATTTTGAACATGTCAACAACTTTTTCTTCTCTTATGGTACTTTGCTTTGCTTCTCTACCTCCACAAGGTTTTACAATGAAGAACCTGTACATAGCCTTTGTAATGAGGAAAACTCAGCAAGCTCAAGTTGTTGTTTCAGTCATTTTTGCGACTCCTGAACTTTCATTATATCCTTTAGCACATATACTACAATCACCATGAATATCTATATTATAAGACTATGTGACTTCTGATGCCTTCATAAATTCAAGCCAACAATTATGGCCACCCTAAGTGTGCAGCGTACTTCAGAAAATGTCAAGACAAGAAAAAAGGAAACCCAGTAAGCTCCTAAATATCATAAAGGCACTGAGCAACTTTATATTCAAGTATGGAAAAAAATTAGGGAAGACAATTGTTTAATTATGATTCAGTTGTGATTTAACAATAAGAGCAAGCAGAGGTGAAACAGTGTAAAACCATGCTGCTTAGCCCATCTTAAATTCTTCATTTTTCAGGTTTTAAATACAAGTACTCAATTTCTTGCATTTTGCTGAATCAAGCAATCAAAGTCATCATAGTATATGGAAAGACAAAGGGGAAATCTGGCCCATTTTTCCATTTATTGACAAAAGTAGTTGCAGTACTGTGAGCAGGAGGGAATATTAAGATTTACAGCTAGGATGACCCTAAAAGAAGGGAATTCCTAAAAGTAGGAATGGAGAAGAAAAGAAATTGATATTCATAGCTGCATTTAAGTTGTTATATTTCCTACACTTACACTTAGCATTCCTGTGTTTGCACATGCCTAAAGGAAAAATTACGATTTCAATGTTTTTTCATGTATGATATAATATAAACTTAGATATAATATTATATGGTGTATCATATGATATTAGATATTATAGTAGTAAGTTCTTGGGTAATACATGAAGAAATTACAGACCTTCGAGGAGAAAAAAAGTTCTGTCAAAACTGCCCTCTTCTCCCCACATAAGTCAGTCACATAAAATAGCCCACAACATTTTGGGATATTATTTCGGTGGAAAAATCCCATATCACTAATGTTTCACGCAGAGAGCTTAATATATACATTATATATCTAACTCATATTTACACATACTGGGGGGAAGGAAGAAGGACAAACCTATCTGTTTGGTGCAAGTATTTCCCAGTCTCCACAAAGGAAAAGATAACATGAAAGCAGTACCTTTTTTTTTTTTAATTAATCTAAAAATCAGGAGTTAATTTACATGTATTGGGGAAGATGATGCTTCTCTATAGAGGTAAAAAGGACTTCTTGAGCAGCTTATAAAGGGACTTTGGATTCAGTACAATCAGGGGAGTAACAAGATATTAGAACACAAAATGACAGATGAAACCAACGTCAATGAAAGTACATGGTTATTCAGCAGGATTAGTGCAGGGCATGATGTAGGAAGAGCATTGCATTCTGCCTTCCATTAGGAATAAAGGCATTAGCTAGCTATTTTCTCTATGGTTTTAAGGAAGAAAATTATTCTAAGGAGAGAAACGAGCTAAGAGAGTAGATTTTGTGTTTTATGTTCAAAAAAGAAGACAGAAAAATGTTTTCTTATACCACCATAATTTTTTTCTGATTAACATGGGATTTTGCTGCATATCAATGACAAATCAAAATTTCTAATCTCTTTTTCTAGATAAATGACAAAGAAATCACTATATTTTCCACCCAAATGTTTTGTTTGAAAAATTTCACATACCATAAGAAATATATATTACAATATTGTCTAGGAGCAGAAATTAAGGTGGCAAGATGATCAACTACTTTCATCACAAGAAGAAAAATAAAATATTGCTGGATACATGGTCAATACCTTTTAATGACGCTATATAGCTGCTCCCCTTTCAAAATACAGTATGTAACAGTGAAGCAATCATACGTAAAAGTGAAACTTGAGATACATAATAACTTAGATAATAGGTTATGTTATTGTGGAATGACAGCTCAGGATATATAATAATTCAAAAGTAGTTGTACACTAACATACTTATTGCACTTTTTTTCTCTCCCTACACTTAGATCAGATGAGAAGGTTCAGCAATAGGAATGTAGAAAATTTGGCGTGCACTCCATGTGGCTTATGTGAAGTGTGTTTTTTCAAGATGAAATATAAACAGAGAAGCAATAAACATACTCTTGAAATATAGACAAATGTTTCTTAGTGAAGAAGACAGTATGGTATAAGGTATTAAGAAAAAAAAAATAGCATTTTTCAAGCAGTTTGAGATATGCACTAGGGATGGGTTGTAAGGCTGGTGTAAGTGTAGAAGACTCTTCTGCAAGATTTATTACAACGATGTTAGGCTTTTTTTTGCTTAGGTAAACTTTCCTGCCTGGAAGAGGCATCTTTCCAGAGACAGTTTTAGATGTTTTCTCCTCCTGCATTCCAGAGAATTTCTCCCAGGTATGTGGAAAATGCAAGTTCTCGCAGACATGTTTGAAGGCACTCACAGCCGGGGGGCTGGCAAGTATAAAAACCCAGACAAGAGTAGGGTGTGTGTCTTTCCTCAGGCCCAGTGTTATTTGACACCATTAATGTTTAGTGTTCTTGCCTTTGAAAATAAAGTTTCCTTCCACTGCCTGGCATTTTGAGGGTACCTGTGCATAATCTTTCTTCACACTGGATTCTTCAGGCTGCTTGGGGATGCTGTGCAAGCTCCATCCTTGTAGGTTTTCATGACCCAACTGAACAGAGACCTGACCAGTCTGGTCTGATCTCACAGCTGGTTCTGCTCTGTGTAGGGGTGTACTAGAGACTCCAGAGGTCCCTAACAGCCTGAAGGGTCATATGACACCATCTCTGTCTCCAGCTTGTCTTGTCACTCTTTTCCTAACCTTGTGCATGAAATGAGGATCATTACTATTCCTTATCATGTAATATTCTGTGCTTTACTATGTAGGATATAATGATGAAATTGCTATTGAAATCAAAAGGAATGCTAAGGGAATAGTAAATAAAAGATATGCAAAATTCTTTTTTTTTTAAATACAAATGTGTATATGCATTTTATTTCAATTTATCGATATTTGTGGAATATGAATTTGAAAATTTTGCATTCACAGGTGTGAATGGAAATATAATTCTGCTCCTGTAAGCAAAGAATACTTAATCTTGTTCTTGTTGCTGTGTCTTAACCGCTATTTTTAATAAGTGAAAAACAGTATCATATGGCTTGTCTCCTGAGGATTACTTGTTCCCATTACCTACCTCAAAACTCTCTGGGTGCCTAAAGAAATGTTGATGCAAATACCTTTCCCCAGTTAGATCTTATTCTGCTTGCAGATATTCCAGGATCACCAAAAGTTTCTAAATTTATTGGATTAATTACTCATTGTAAGGTATTTTGAACATCACTCTTTAATATTATTTATTGTTATTATCATCATCAATGACAACAACTTATAATTACTATTTCCATTGCTCTTATGCCTCAGCTTTCACTGCTGGATGTCATGTCCATATATTTTTGTGGTGAACTGATTAAAGAGATAATTAAATTTCTTCTGAAAAAAATCTTCCTATTCCCTAAAATAGTTACTTTCATCAGAACATGTTAGAAGCTGTGACTGCTGATAATATACTGTCTAAGAAGGCAGAAAGGAAAAAGATGATTTGGTGATTTGCTTAAAGATCCTTTCTCACCGACTAGTAAAAGATATTAAGTAAGTTTCTGTGTGTTGGATCCAGAAAGGAAAAAGTAGTTTCAGGGAATAAAGACAAGCAGTCAGTTTTCAAGGGTGACTGCCAGAGAATATTAACAATGTATCCAGCTTTAAAAGTCATGAGAAAAATAGAGAAAAAAAAACCCTTCAAAAAACTCCACCTCCCCTACAACCCCTCCCTCAAGTTTCTTGGAAGTTTAACTGTTTTACATTCTCTTTACTTCAATTACTTCAGCTCAAAACATAGTAATATTAAAAAGTCTGTGTCGAAAAAAAAAAGGTCAGTTGGAAGTATTTCAATAACCTTATAGTATTGATTAGACAGGGTACATAGCTGAATAGAAATTCATTCAGGTCAAAATTTTGTAATCTTGTTTTTATTGGGAAAAGAGCAGAATGCAGATGAACAGCATAAGGATTTCTTAGCAACAGATATAGGTAACTCCTGACAGTCAAAGCAGAGTTTTTCTTCATCTTTTTAACTTTTTTTTTTAATTGGCTTAATCTTTTATATGAAACACGTATGTCCTCTTTGCTGAAGTTAACTCAAGACTGCTCTCTATTACTGTAATTTAGCTATCTTCATCCATGCAGTCTAGTGGCTAGTCAGGCTGTTCCTTGCACCCAGTCAGTGCAGTTTGTCCTCTCTTCTTGCTGAATTAATTTCCAATTCCTTTCCTGCATGAGAGGACTTTTCAGTGCACATGTGTGTGTGGAGCTCTGTATGCTGCATGCCAGCAACAGGAATCGGACCAGAAGGTCTCTGCCTGGTTTTCTGTCTGTCTCTGGTACCAGCAACTACAGAGTCCAAGCCTGCGTGTTGAGTTGGGGTGTATGCATTAGGTGGACTAGCTGGCAAATAGGATAAAAGGTTTTGAAGCCAGATATTGGAATGACCATAAATCTGGGCCTACGTGGAAGAAAAAAGGGATCAGCAAGCTGACTACTGGAAGACTGCAGGAATTCTGGGTCAGCTAATGGGGACGCCATAGAGATAGAAGTCATCTGCAAGTAAGCATATAGGTTCCATCCAACTACTGACAAGAATCATTTGTAAATGAGTCCCTGTGTGTGAGGAGATAAGAGGACTTCGCTACAGTTATCCAATCTGTACCTATCTGCAGTGTGTGTGTGTGCATGTGCACACAGGTCTGAGCTTCTAGCAACAGCAGAGGGGCTGTGGACTTCAGCGGTTGGCATGTCCAGATACCAGTAACTGGGGAGAAAATGGAGACCCAGGAACCAGATATGCTATACAGCTACTGGGGACTGAGTCAGTTTTCTGACTGGAGAAAAATGTCAGAGTGTTTTGGAGTTCAGTAGCAGAAACCAAAAAGAAACAGACTCTTCCATCTTCCATTAATAAAGTATGTTTTCATCTCATGGCTGTGTCAAAACGACTGAGGCTTGCCTGCTTCAATCCACCTCAAAGAGATGGGGAGACCACACTAAAGCATGGTGCATGTGATAAAGCCAGAATTCTTCCCTCATGGTGGCTATTTCATGACGTGAGAACTACAATTTTATTTTCTTAGATGAAATGCTGTAATTGATAGTTCTATTATAAAAGCACTTGCAGGCCCTTCTTTAGGACTGGAGGGTGGTTGTGAAAGGAATTGCCTTTGGAGAGAGAGAGAGATTTAGCCCCTGCCTAAAGAGACTGTGGTAAAAGGACAGGCTGGTAGCTGTAGAAAGCTATTACTGATCTCAAAATTACTTAACCCCTTTTCAAACAGTTTTGCCTTTAAGCACACAGAAGCTTCTGTGCAACATGTGCTTGCAGTCAGAAAGCCAACCATGTTCTGGGCTGCATCACAAGCAGCATGGGCAGCAGCTTGAGAGAGGTGATCCTGTGACCCTCTGTTCTACTCTGGTGAGACCCCACCTGGAGTTCTGTGTCTAGCTCTGGGGTTCTTAGCACAGGAAAGACATGAACCTGTTGAAGTGAGCCTAGAGGAGGGCCACCAAGATGATCAGAGGGATGGAGAACCTTTCATATGAGGAAAGGCTGAAAGAACTTTGGGTTTGTTCAGGCTGGAAAAGAGGTGGCTTTGGGTGACTTCCAGTACCTGGGGAAGCCTACAAGAAAGATGGAGAAAGACATTTTACAGAATCACAGAATCAACTAGGTTGGAAAAGACCTCTGAAATCATCGAGTCCAACCTTTGACCTAACACCACATTGTTAACTAGACCATGGCACTCAGTGCCACATCCAGTCTCTTCTTAAAAATCTCCAGGGATGGTGACTCCAACACCTCCCTGGGCAGCCTACTCCAATGCCCAATCACTCTTTCTGTAAAGAATGTTTTCCTAATGTCTAACCTAAACCTCCCCTTCCACAGCCTGTGTCCTCTCATTCTGTCGCTGGTTGCCTGGGAGAAGAGATCGAGCCCCACCTGGCTACAACCTCCTTTCAGGCAGTTGTAGAGAGTGATAAAGTCTCCCCTGAGCCTCCTCCAGGCTAAACAACCCCAGCTCCCTCAGTCGCTCTTCACAGGGCTTGTGTTCCAGACCCCTCACCAGCCTTGTTGCCCTTCTTTGGACACGCCCGGGCATCTCAACATCTATCTTAAATTGAGGGGCCCAGAACAAGATGTAGGGACAGGACAAGGGAGAACGGATTCAAACTGAAGAAGAGTAGGTTTAGATTAGATACTAGGAAGAAATTCTTTACTGTGAGTGTAGTGAGGCACAGAAACAAGCTGCCCAGAGAAGCTGTGGATGCTCCATTCCTGGCAGTATTCAAGGCTGGGTTGGATACAGCCCTGAGCAACTTGGCATAGTGAAATGGTTTTGATTTTATATTTATGTTTAATGGTTTAGTTTCTTTATTTGTTGCACTATGCTAGAATTAGAAAAAGGAGGACATGATTATGATTCATGTTATACTGGTCGATTTTCACTTAAGGATATTAACATTTATTTTTGATACTATAACTCATGATTTGCAATATGATATATATTATTTTACAAAGTCAGTCAAGGTATTTGGTGTAAGATTGGCCATTATGTTTTTCAAATTTGCACATTAATTTGCTACCATTTACTATAAAAATGACACTTAAAATGAAATACTATAGTCATTTTATCATTGCTAATTAGAGACGTTAGGAAAAGGCCAAAAGAGCAGGGGAGAAAAAAGGTTTAATGCTGAACAGTGTGAGCCAACAGCATGATGCACAGCTAAATGGAAAGCCTGTGCAGAATCTGAGTAGTCTGAATCGAAGGCCACAGGATGGGAAAAGTGACATATGCTTATGCAGGTGAACTGGCAGAGCTTGCAGCATGTGAAAACACCTTCTTGAGCTAGCTAAGAAATCCCATTAACAATCTCTCAGCTCCAGGGCTGTGAAAAGATGAGGTACAATAAGCACTGATGGGAAATCTTAGGAAAAAATTATTCTACAGTGAGGAGTCAGATGACCCATTTAATAGACAGTGTTTTAGCCAGCTTTCTTGAACAAATGGAACAGAACCAATAATTTATCATTGTTCTGCCTCCTTGTCTCTCTTGTGAACCTGCATGTATTAGAGCTCTCTGATTCTCTCCTGCATGACTACATTAGGACATGAAACTTCATTATTCATGCATGAAATTTTAGTTTTAATTTATGGAATATCTTTTGCTGTACCAATGCTGTGATTAAAACAGCTTTTCACTGAATAAAGTAAAAGGGCTTAAACTTGATCATGCTATAATTAACACCTGAATGTATACCGGTATAACTGTATCAAACAGAGCTATGTGGCAATGATGCCATTTACACCAGCTGTCTAAACTGTATGGGAATTTTCTCCTTCATTCCGTTTTGGAAGATGCCTGTTCATACAAATCAAATAATTCTGTGAAAACTCATCCATTTTAAGAAAAAAAATCCTTGGCATATGTTTCTTAGCTCCATAGTAAATATTTCTTATACATTAAGACATTTCTTTTCACACTCAGCTAATAACAAGATAAACAGAAGACATAAGTCTTTCCTTTCAGTCTCTCTGAAGAGGGAGCTGAAAAAGATATTCTGTACCTCAGTTAAGCCTTCTGCATTTTTCTTTTATACCTTGAAATTTTTATCACTATTATACATAACAAGAATATTTTTTAAAATATGAAAGTTTCATGGATGTGAAAATGATTCTCTATTCACTTCCAAATCAACCAAGTATTGAGACTTGCTAGAATTGAAAGATAGCCTGCTACAGCACTTTCAATCTTGAAACCATATCCATCAACACCACAGCAACCATTTATCCTTGCCTAGGAAATACCTTGCAGAAATAACATAAAGAAGAAACAGATTTAAGAAAATACGTATTCCTACATGAACCACATTCATGTTTTAAACATTAAAATAATTATAATCTGTTGTGATGAAGAAGAAGATTTAGTATAACCAATGAGGAAATAAAATTGTCTAAATATTTTCTTTTATCTTAATGAGATGTTGTATGCAGAGTGGTTCTTAAAAATAATAAAGCTACATCAGGAATAAAAAGATACACACATTCTCTAATACACATTCTCTCTAATACACACATTCTCACAATAGCTCAGTATTTTTGTTGTACAAAATGGATTGCTGGTGGACTTTCAACAGAAAGAGCTTACTTCTTTTCATCTTTATCTTTTCTGTGGGATGTGGAATGTTTTCCTAGCTCCTTTTTACTGAAGTGACAAGAACTGACTGTGGAAATGGAGATGAAATATGCAATGCTAATATAAAAGAACTGTCCAGTTACCAAACATAATAAAACAATAAGAGGTTAAGCTAGGGGAAAGCTATTTACTCTTCATTTTTGACTGTTAGGAGTTTGTCTCTTTCTAAGAATCACAAACATGAATTTACATCATGTCATTCTGAATTTTCCCTGACAGGAGGCTGTAATATAGCTCTAAGAGCCCTAACTAGTTTTCAGGGGTCAGGGTGGTGGTGATGGTGTGGTGTTTTCCATATCTGCTCCATATCTGTTTGTCAGGGTTTTTTTCAGAAAAAAACACATCTACATGAATTAAATCCAAAATATGTTGTTCAATTAGACTTAGTATAGAATTAACTTTGTTTTGATTCCAATGAAAGAAAAGTTCTTTAAAAACTAGTACTAGGGAACAAAAGGAGTTAATTAGTCACTTACATTTTTAAGAAGAGGATGAAAATCAAGTCAGAACCTAAAAGATTTGATGAATATTTATCCTTTACTAAAAAACACCCCAAAAATTAGCTTGCTTCCTAGTTCCTGCCGTTCCCTTCTCTCCATCACACAAATGGAACCATTTTATGTTACTACTATATCAATCTAGGCAGCAAAAGATTTTATGTATTTTATGTTTAATTTAAAGTTTTAGATGAATTATTTCGGATATTTGGTTTACTGTAGAGTTTCTCTGACAGCTGACAGAGCAGAGAAGACAATAGCTTGTTACACGGATGAAGGAGTCAGTGTCCAGCTGTTCTTAAAATGGCTTTTACGACCAAGAAAACACACTGTTGAATGATGTCCTTTGGTACCACATCTGAAAAAGGATACAAAGAAAATGGGACACATTCCAATCTTGGTTTTCCAGTGTACATTTCAAAATATGTTGGCATACTGACATATGTGGAATTATTTCATGGATAACAGGATGCAGCTGAAAATTGATTTTTATTCAAAATAGAATTTGCAGGCTAACATTAAGTTAAAAATTGATTGAATATGTGAGCAGAAAAGAATACTTTCATTTAAAACCTTTTCTTGGCCCAAAAATCTAAGACAATTCTCTTTTTCCACACAGTGACATGGAAAGAATAAAGATGATATATACAATGCCATGAGTCAAAGGAAGGAACATGACAATATAGACTTGTTTTGAATAATACCTATGCAATATAGCAGCCATTGATAAATTCTCATAGTTCATCATTGCAACAATCTAAGTGTCAGTATATCAAAGATATTATCCTGAATATTTTCATTTGAAACTTACAATAAAAGATATATCAGCTAACTCTATAGAAATACTTCAGCATATCTTTGATGGATTTTTGAATTACAGACTAAAAATAGGAAAAGTTTTGAAATTTCTGAAAAAGAGAAAAAATTGTTTTTTTATTATTTAAATCCTTTTCTTGACTAAAAGAAATCCCTAGAAAAAAATTAACTATTCAGTGTTTAACAGAGAAATAGATGGGGAAGCTATGAGAATTTATGGGGTATTAAGAGAATTTTTATGAATTCTGGTGGAGGTCAGGAAGCTGTCCCATTGTGGAACATCTTAACATTATGTAGACATCAGTCTATAAATTTTTAGGGATGTGTGATATTTCTTCAAGATCCACAGCAAGAGGCTGATAGCTGCCCTTCAAGAAAGGATAGCCAAAATGCAAGGAAGTGCTACTGAATTAAAGGAGATACTTCAACAAAACAGTACTTCATCAAAATCAGAATAACAGACAAGAAAATGGAATAACAAAAGAGAATTTCATCTAAGAAGCTAGCTAAGGAAAAGGGAGGACTTTGGATAATAAAACATTCTTAAACGTAAAGAACACTAAGAAGAAAGAGCCAACATATTTTTCAATGCGTATTTTTTGGTTTTCTAACTGGCAGATTCCTGAGCTATCTAATGTAAAAAGTACTTGCTTTCTTGGATCTGTACATGCTCTTTGCTTCCATTATCAGACATCTCTGAATGACTCGAGGCAGATGACAGAAGGCCTATAAGAATGCCTCACTAGAAAAGTTTGTAATTAAGCTACAATGAAGCCAAATTCTCATACTATGAGAAAGTAGGAGGATTAAAACTAAATCCTAGGTTTAAAGCAGTTGTGAGAATTTCCTGGAAAACCCTAAAAGACAGCCTGCTGACATCGGAGGGATCAGTGCAATAAGAAGCAAATAATGTAGAAGAAATTATCTTTTTACATATTTTGTTTATTAAGACATTTTACTAACTTTGTTTGGGACAATGCTAATATGCTCCCAAAGTCCTGAATCAGTTGAGAAGTGTTTGATTATGCTATCTTAAGTGAAGCTCCACAGATTTGTTGAGTCTTCATTTACTTACGGGGCCTACACTAGGAGTGGCCAGAGACATCTTACTGCTTAAATGAAAGTAGTATGAATCATTTGCATAAAATTAATATAAAGTTCTAAGTGACATTTGAATAGATAAACAATGTGATGGTCAGTAAATACTTCTAAGGATTTTTAGGTACAAAAGCTGGTCAGTTAGAAATAGTTTAAATACAGATTATATGCTTATGAGGGGCCAGTATCGATCCAAAAAAACAGTTTATCTTCATTTCTGATTTCAGAAAATCTTGAATTAAGAAAAAGCTAAGTACTAAAAAATAAAGCTGTTCTCATGATCTGCATTAATTGATTTCCTTTTAATTTGTCTTTATTCAAAATTTTAAACCTTCACTGGTTTGCTCCAATCCTATTTTAACATGGCAAAACTAGCTGAGCCTTTGGTGTCATATTCTAAACCAATAATTAAAGTACTACACAAGAACAAGTGAGTGTTTAATTTTAAAATTGTAAGCATCTCATCTTTCTTTAATATAACGCCCGCCTCCAGAAGTAGTACTTTGAGAAACAGATTATACTAAACCCGAAGAGATAAGCAACCTGTGAGCTTTATCAAGACAGGCTGTAAACATCTTCAGTTTCAACTCATGTCAGTGGAAGCAGCAGAGCTCAATGATTTCTTGGATCAAGTTTTGAATAGAACCATCATCTTTCCATCTGGACAGCAGAAAATAGAAACAACGCTTCTGTCCAGTTTAAGCAATGCTGGAGATACAAAATCATCTCATAGGAGAGTTATTAATTTCAAATTACAATAATTTTTTAATATATAAACTAATTTCAGGTAGCCCATAATCTGAGTACTAGATAAGGAAATGAAAACTTTTTTGTTCATGTTCCTTCCACATGCATAGCTACAAGATCTCAAAGAGAATCTGTCACTAGCACTAGCAGTAGCAGACTCAATGAAATCACATGAGGAAACAAAATTTAAATCTAGACAGATGAGAGCTGGCTAATTATGCCAAACTATTTTATAGTACTGGTNCTAGACAGATGAGAGCTGGCTAATTATGCCAAACTATTTTATAGTACTGGTAAAGGAAGGAATACAAAGGATGCACAAAAACCCACTGAGAAGTTAATTTGTATGGAGAAAATTATTAAAGTGATGCACTCGTTACAAAATGAGGTTGCAGTCATAACTGCTTTTATAAAATGAAAGAAAATATTCCTATAAGAAATGGTACCAATGCATTTGTAATACCTTAAAAATCCATGTCACCATTTGTGATGCATATTATATATAAAATAACTGTATATATACATCCTTAAACTAATGCTGCTTTTGTCTACATCGTATGCTCATGGTAGTTTTCATATGACATTGGAATGTACATTGGTGGACATTTTAGTCAATTGACTATAAATCTATGTAACAGGTTATTAAGAAGACATAACTTCTATGGAAAGACTCCTCAAAGACTGCATGTGGGAAAAAATTATGTCGTGTAGATTATCTCTCTTTTACCATAGGTATCTACTCTTTAAGATGCACATTTTGTTCCTACCAGTTTACATAGCTAATACTGAGTGAATTGAAATCTGAGATCAGGATGATCAGGATTATATTCTTGGACTTCTCTAAACATGCATCCAGTCATATTTTCTTTATTTCAGTAGGCACATTAATATAAATATCCCTAATCATGGGGGAATACAGCACTGTCCTTGAAACTATTGTTAACACAAATAATTTGTTCTTCATTTTTGAATATCAGGACACAAACCAGTTATAATTTCCAAGCTGCTAACTGAATATCTGTTTGCCAGGCAGTCGAAAAATTAATTTGGATGTAGAGTCAAGCAAGATCACAGATCTTTTATTTTTAGTATGCAAGACATTTCTTCCCAAGGACTGGATCAACAGAAATATCCAAATATTCATTGTTTAATTACTTGCAGTTTAGGGGTAAATACACTGAGCTGTTTCAAAGCGATTTATCCCTCTCTTAAACTGCATACAATCCTCTGTTAAGTAAGTTGATTTCCATTTTTATTTGCATGAAAGAAAAACAATTATTTCACATAATTACTGGCATGCTGTCGACAATTTGTCATTTGATTCATCCATCGTTAATATTTTCAAGGGCAATTGTTGTGATATTCTTACCATCACAGTAAACAGTAAACGGTGATTATTTTTTTCTTTATTCTTTTTTTTATTTTCCCCCACTGTTTTCCTATTTTCCTTTTCTTTATGATGAATGTTTCAGAGCTCTGGGCAAGAAGATTATCTGCACGTTAATTTACCATCTTCTTCATTCACCATAGTAGTACTGTGGAAATGTTACACACTAAAAGAAAAAAAACAACCGGAAGGAAGCAACTGACTGTAAATCAAACTATATTCAAATTAAGTTTAGCAGTAGCAATTGTAATTGGTTTGAACAGCTGAAACACTTCCAAGCTTTTACACATAAAAGCTCAGACGACAACTAAAGATCTGCAATTCAAGCTACTGAATCATCTTCCATGGCATAGTTTAGACTGCAAAAAAGAAGCATCTGCTCTTATTCCTTGAATTCACTTTAAATATGGGAATTAAAATGTTTCCACAACCTAAATGGTAAATAATAT
Source organism: Calyptomena viridis (assembly GCA_013390005.1). Taxonomy (NCBI): domain Eukaryota; kingdom Metazoa; phylum Chordata; class Aves; order Passeriformes; family Eurylaimidae; genus Calyptomena; species Calyptomena viridis. The sequence continues at coordinate 38,686 of WEIV01014379.1, read as the reverse complement.
GTTTTCAATGTGTTTGTATGTTCTTTTTCTTAAAACTCTAACCTTAGGAAACAGTACCACTGACTTTAAAAATTCAGAAGTTTTGTATGAATTGGTAACTGAGCTCTTCAGGATATGGTACTGTGTACACTGTACATTATTACACACTATTACTAAGAAAAGAAACACTTTAAAGGAGAATTTAGATATCTCTGCATTTCTGACACAATGCTGTTTTCAGTATAGGCAATGAAATGTTCTCAAGGCTATCTATACTATGGGTTAAATTTTATCATTAACGACTGTTCAAGCATTACAAGTTTCTACGAAAATACAAATTCTCGTACTGAAAGATGTTGGATACCCTCAAGTACTGTTACATTAAATGAGAGTCAAGAGCTTGAAGTACCTCACAGAAGATGCTTGGACTATCCATTCAAGCCTGCTACAAGTAAAAACTTAAAATTCATTCAGAACTTCATGTGGGAGTATACCAATAGATGTCATTTTCTCCTAATACAAACCTGTGAGTGAAAGAATCAGGGCTGTAATAAATGGTGACATGATGACTTTCAAGCACTATACAATACCATTAAGCACAGCACAAATGCCACATATTTAAAATTCTGAGAGTATCTATGAAAGCAGGTTAGACATGTCCTGATTTTTCCCTCTTAGTGAATAAATCATTATTCTGCAATTTCAAATCTTCTAGCATAAAGTATTACATATGGTTATCACCATATTGAAGATTACATGCACATATCATTAAAAGACACTATTTTTAGACTACTCTGTGACATAAGAAAAGTGGAAAAAAATAAATCATTTCTTCTGAAGAAAACACCTTCTCTAACTTTCTAATTTACATGAGCTAAAAGAACTGTTTGTCAAATCATGTTAAAAGATCAATTTATTTCCTCATTCTTTTCAAGTGTAAATTCGAACTCCACCCATATGAATTTTATCTGAGTTAAATTATTGAAGTGTGAGTCTCTGTGTATGTAATTGTTCTAGGAATTGTTTTTACTGCCACTCTCCTACAGTCCTGTAAAGATGCTCCAGCTTTTGCTTGCTTAACTGCATCTCCTTTCCCTCAGACACAATACATTAGATGTTATTCTTAAGTAAACTTGGTCATGACTAAAGAAGCACAGTTTGCACCATTTGTATCTATTCCTCCAAACAGTCGTTCTCTATGCACAACATCTTACATATCAGTCTGATAAACTGGGAACATGAAAAGTCTGGCCTTCAAATTTTCAGCTAATTTGGGGTGATTTGCTTCCTTCTGACGTCCTTCAACTTTTCACTAAGGAAATTGCGAAAGTAGTACTTCTGAAGAGGCAATACTTACACTTCTAATAAACCAAATGGCATCAAATGATACTGTTCTCAGAAAAGGATGTCAAGGAGCTTTACAAAATTTTCTTAACTAGTCTGTGCTTCTGCCTTGATTTGAAAATACAAAATATAGCTGTCTGGATATATACTTCTTACATTTCTATAGAAAGAATAATTTTTAAGAATAATTTTAAAAAAAAATATTTCCATTCCATATTATGATGACACTGAGACCTTTTCAGATTGAAAACATGTCCAGTACTGATTTTTAGAGTATTCAGATGGAGCATAAAAAAATCTCTTTTTTTTTTTTTTTGCACATAGGAATGAACAAGAAGAAGAATCTGAGCCGGCCATTTCCAGACTGTTAGTCTTGCTTGCTTTCATTATTGTTTAAAAGAACTAAGCAAAAAAGTTGTTTTCTTTGCTATGATCAGAAATTTCATTCAGGGCAAACTAAAGAGGTACACTTCCTTAAAACTTCTGCTCTCAGCAAAAGGTTATTTTCTAAACTAAAATGGCAAGTTGAAAAATTACACACCAGCATTATACTAACTAAATATACTTAATATAGCTAATACCAAAACAAAGGAAATATCACCCAGAAATACATGTTTGTTGGTTCTACTTTTTCTCCCTCATTCTGGATTCAAAATTATGCATTTATCTTTGGGGGCAACAAAACAAAGCAAAGCAAAGCAAAACAAAACAAAAAACAAAACAATCCTCCCCTGAAGTGCGTATTTTCTCTCTACCCTTTTCTTATCTGTAAATTTAAAACATAGAACTTCTATACTAACAAAAATACTTGGAGGCGAGACAACTGATGAAAGCTTATACTGCATGTCTCCCACTGAAGAGTATGCTCTATGGATACCTCTTCAAACATCAACAACAAGTGCAAGTTCTTTTCCTTGACAAAATAACATTATTTCTCAGCATGCTGTGTTCTGTGAGCCATGTTCTGATGTTCACTAACTCCTATATACCACAGTAATGGACATTTTATGCAGTTTCAAAATCTTCTGGCTTTGAATCTTTTTCCATCCTTATCATCTACACCCTTTTCATCTACTCTCACTGTGAATTCATTGATATGTGGGACAGTAGCTGCTGCATGAAGGTCACAGACAGAAGGAACACTTAAATAGACAGCACGTTGTTCAATTCTGGATGCAACTTTGCTCTAATACACTTATTATGATAATGAATGACATACCTTCAATAACAGAAAGAAATCACAGTTTACAAAGGACAAGGGGTTTAGGATAGAGAAAAGTAGGCAAATGGTGATACTCCTAAAGGAAGAAGTCAACATTCTTGACATTCTTCTGGAAGGAAGAACCAGAGATTCAGGGGCAAACTCAGGAAAAAGAGCTTTATCTGTGCCTGAGTGACAGGGATGTGTTTCATCAGACCACTTCATATTATGTGTAAGCCTGGAAATACCTCGTTGCTACCATTTATTGCTGTATACTATGAGTGTTTTTTATCTTCTCTCTCTTCTATTTTTAGGCCTGTTTGTGAATCTAAAGAACTTTATGATGCTAATAGAAACTTTTTAGACTATATCCTCATGAATCATGTAGATGAAGGGTTTGAGTGCATCCTCAGTAAATCTGCAGATGACAGCAAGCTGAGTGGTATGGTTGTCACATTTGAAGGATAGGATGCCATCCAGAGGGACCCAGACAAGCTCAAGAAGTGGGCCCATGGGACTCTCATGCAGTTCAACAAGACCAAATGCAAGGTTCTTCACTTGGGTTGAGGCAACCCCCAGTGTCAATACAGACTGGGGATGAACAGATTGAGAGCAGCCCTGCCAACAAGGACTTTTATTTATGCATGTTGTGGTTTTAAGTAACCAGAGTTTTTTATTAGTTGGGGGGGCTAGGAGAGAGGCTTCTTTAAGAAGCTGCTAGAGTTTTTCTCTGCTCTAAGCTAGCCAAGGTCAGGCAACAACGCCTCTGTGATAACATATTTAAGAAGGAGTAGAGAAAAAAAGTCTGGGCAGAACATCATGGCCGCTTAAGAGACAGGAGGGTGCGGAGTTTGATTAGCACCAAGGTCAGAGAGAGGAGAAAGAGAAGATGCCTTAAACACTGGAATAGGGCCCCAGCAATCTGTGAGGAATCATAGGGGCGAAGATTCTTCAGCCTGTGAACCCGTGGAAAGAGTGGGAGATTTTTCCACGCTGGAACAGAGACATGCCGGAAAAGAGAGGCTGTGATCCTGTGTTTGGAGCAGAGGGGCCTGGTGGAACCCCGTGGGCCGTGAGAAGAAGAGATGCTGGAGCAGCAGAGCAGCATTTCTTGGGACGACTGGTGGCCCGTGAGAAGCACTGAAGCACTGAGGCAGCTGAGCAGCCGGCACCTGAAATGACTGCACCTATGGTAAAGTGATTTACGTGACGACAGTACCAGGAAAATGTTGTTAGTAACAAATCCACTAAGAAGCAGTTTGCAACAGACTGTTTCCGTGGAGAAGACCCCACGAGGAAAGCTGGGGTGGGACTCTCTCACTCTTCTGAACAGCAGCAAAGAAAACCTCTGATTGTAACCCCCCCACACACACACACCTGCCTTCCCGAGCTGTTGGGGGAAGGTGAAGGATCTTAAAAGGGAGGGGTGGGGGGAGAAAGGTGTCTGTAACAACTATCAAACTGCTCACCCTTAAACTCTTAAGCTCTGATTTTAGTAGTAGTTGTAGTTGTAGTAGTAGTAAATTCTTAACATTCTAAGTTAGAGCCTGTTTTGCTTGTGTGAAGTAGTTAATAAACAGTTGCTTGTAATCCTTATCACAAAGGTCGGGGTTTTTCTTTCCCTTCTCTGAGAAATTTTAGATCTATGTGTGAGCTCTCGGCTTTTAGCCAGAGTCAAACCATGACAATGCATTACAAAATAGAAGGAGAAATTTAAACATAAAATGTATAAGCAGTTTGTCAAAAGTAGCTTTCTTCCTCTTTTGCCTTTGCTTTCCTTCTTTCCGATTTTTGTTTCAATGCTGATGTGTACTCAGTAGTATTTTTGCTGTAGTACTACTGTAGAAATGTTTACAGATGTACAGTTTAAAACAACCATATGATTCCTAATTTTTTTATTCTATTTTTCAAATTCTACTTTACAAAACAACCATAGGTATATATATTTGATGATAAATTGTTTCCTAGTGGATGTTTTTAAGTCTGTAGTTGGATTTTTGGTGGATAGTAAATCTTTAATGTTTTCTGCTATTACCAAGAAATGTTACAGATTAACAAAACTTTGCTTTGTGTGCCTAAAGTAGAAATGGTCAGTACCGGGGAACTGCCTAATGCAGAAACAGACACCAGACTGGCAACAAGAAAGTAAAAAAAAACCTTAGTTTGATCTGACAGAGTGTATTGGTGAATTCATGTCACCAGCTGAGACGCCTGGCAATGAACTGTGAGTGATAGCATGAAGTAATTAAAAAAAATCTGAAAGTGTAGTAAAACACCATCTGTACATGTTGTCATTGCTGTATTAGCTGCAGTCAACCTAGCCACAAAAATGAACATGCCTACTTATCTTGCAATAAAGTTCTCTTGAAATTTCATCATCACAAAAAACAAATCAGTCACATTAAAAACATTGTTCAAGGCTTTATCTATATTAGCATAAAGCAATATTAGTAAAAGCTGCTTTGAGTTTGAGTGACAGTACTCATTAATTTGAATGGGATTCAATGATTCTGTAGAATTTCTTGAAATAGATTTTGTATACATACACAGACGTTAGAGGCCTGTTTGAATATTTCACATCTGAATATATTAAAGAACTTAGTTCCACTCTACCAGTCATAGAGTTCAGTTTCTAAGAGTATCTCAGAAGGTTAAATTGGATTGAGCAACATGTTCTGTGACAGCAAAAAAAAATACATCTCAGAGACTGTTGCACATAATGGTGCTAAAATTTCCACAAGGATATCTCTTTGAAGAATTTATGTTTATAAATTTGTTATGCATTATATATCAAGAAATGTTAAACATTAATGTTAGAACCACAAATCTGGATGTATATTTGTCATTCATGTCTGTCCTTGGTTATTGTACTTGAATCAGACCTTGTCAAGAAAAAAAAGACACAAAGAAAAACAGTCCCATAAATATATTGAAAATTTATAGTCTTCAGTGTTAATTCTCTTTCTACATACACCTTAAAATAAGCTTCTTCTTCATCTTGTGCCAGGTTTGATTTATGACATTCAAAGTAAATGCAAGAATAAAAGACATGAATACTTGTTATCTCCTAGTAAATTATAGGCTTTCACAAGCTTGTATTTTATAGCCTGATGTTAAGGGATATAAATATAAAGCACACTATAAAAGCTTTGTCAGTTATCACCCAAAGGACTTACAAAGACTGTTCCTAACAACTGTCAGATCTTTAACTAACAGTCAAGTAAAATAATACTGGAAGCCACGGGGAGATCTTCAATTTATCATATAACAAGAGATTACTTTTTGGAGATTTCTCCGCAATAACAAAATGGAATGACTGTCAATACATATATATATATATATGCACATTTCAATGTACGATGACATAAGAAGGAATCTGAGAAATACTGGTAAGTAGGATATAGAGAAGAATCCCATGGAAATTCTTTAATATCCTAACTGTAAATTTGTTTGTTTGTTAGTTGGTCTTTCTCGGTGACTGTCAGGAAGCTGTGACAATATTTTCAGGGAGATATGAACTGCACATTTTCTGTCAGGCTCATAGGTCCATTCTTAAAGAAAAGCAGGAAGAGGACCCAGCAGACTAAAAGACAAAAATAAGTGGTTAGACGGGAAAAGAAGAGACAGCAGTTCACGGTGATAAGGACCTCTCTATATAACACTACAGAGGAACACTGCTTGCGATTCTTCTAATATTTTTTCTCAGAAAATCTAGGTTGGCTAAAAGGACATATATGAGATTTTTGACAAGCATAGGATTGCCAGTAAGAAACACACAGCAGAAAAATCACTCCTAGACAGTCAATAAATTAGACACTCAGATATTCTATGGCTTTCAATTTTCAATTTTCAGATTTCAAATTCATAACAATGCACACTAAAAAATTAAACCTTGTTCTCTTCTGTTTCAAGTAAATGCTCTGTTGGTTAAGTGGTAGAAAATGTCCGACTTTATTAAAACTGTCTAATTGAGTATGAAACCAGTCAGAGGAAAGGTCAGCTACACACAGCAGGTTGCTCAGGTTTGTAATCAACATAACTTTGAATATCTCCAAGCATGGAGAATCCACATCTCTGGACAGTTAATTTTCAACCACCTTCAGAAGTAACTGTTCTCTTATGTTTAAACACAATTTCTTGTATGTCAATTTGTGCCTGTCGCCCCTTGTTCTTCATTGGCATAACTGAAAATAAAGCTGAATCTTCATTATTCAACCCATCAGAGATTTACACACATTGATAAGATCTCGTTTTCTCTTCTTTAGTCTGAACAGTCCCAGCTTTCTCAGCCTCTTCTTGTACAACAGCTGCTCCAGTCCCTTCTTTGTGGCCCTGTGATGGATTCGCTATAGTAAGTCCATGCCTGTTCTGTACTAGAGAGCCCACGATGGTACCCAGAACTCCTGACCTGCCTTACCAGTGCTGAGCAGAGGCAAAGGATCACCTCATTTGACTTGTTGGCAATGTTCTGCCTAAAGCAGGAATTCTTTCCAAATGAAGAATATAGAAAAGGTCTAAATCAAAGTATTTTGCTGGTTGGGTAAATTTCCCATAAACACATTCAAAGTGAGGAAGAAGTTGTAAGCAGCCAAATCAATTGCCTTTTGAGCATCTAGATTCAGTCAGGAGATCTGCAGCTTTAAATACTATGTGGTTTGAAGGTATTATGGATCACTTATGAAATAAAACTAAGCAGAGTAACAGTAATATAGGTATCCAATTAACTGAATTTTTGACTTACTGCTCCTTCTAGAGAGAAGTAGGTGGTAAGATTTGTTATTACTGTAGGCTAGAAAAAGGCTTTTGGAAAGTGCATTTTTACAGGCTTCAGGAATTTCCCTTTTTTACCTGCAAGCTATTATTGAGAATACTTGCATGTGAAAGGAAACATATTGGTTTGGAGGTATGCGCACTATGAGCTTTCAATGTCTGGCAACATTGCTACATCCATTCCCTGTCCCTACTCTTTCAAGATCTATAGTTGAACAGAATCTTTCACTTGTCTCAATTTTGGCGTGACCACATGATGTACATAAATTTTGACTTTCAGAAAGCTTCCTAGATGTTACCTACTTGAATTTATGTCGTTTCGGGTGACTAAGTTGGTTGGAGAACATTCTTAGATCTGTCCTGAGATGACTAACAGATTGTAGTCACAAGCACTATTGTTTTCCCTATGTAGTTTGCACATTGTGGGGTTAATGCAAAACATGTTCCATAATTACACACCTGGCAGTGCTCAAGTCCAATCTTCTCCACTAAAGTGATGACTGGAGTTATTTTCTTTAATTTTCTAAAGTAATATACAAACATTATTATACATTACCAGGAGCCATTATGTTAAGGAGAAAAGTGATTTTCAATTAACATGACCTGGGCTGAATAAGCAGGAAGTAAGTGGTATGTTGACCATAACTACGAAAATAACCCATACTGTTACTTTATAGTCTAAATACAGATAACTTGTTACACAGGACAGTCTTTTACATCTTTATTAAGCAAGATCCTGCTTATTTGAAGTTTAAAGAGAATTCCCCTTGCACTCTTACACCTTCTAGTCTCACCTGTATGCACTGTGACCAGGAAAAGGCCAACTCCACAAAAGAGCTGCTCCTGTGGTTTGTATGGGACTTGCGGGAGGTAGAACAGTTAGCTAAGCAGGAAAGGAATTAGCCTCTTCCCGGGTGGCTCCCAGAACTGTCCAGTCAAACTCAAACGTAGTTTGGGTTTTTTCTCTATTTTGTAACAAAGCCAAGAGATATTAAAGGAGATAAGGAATTCTTAGTGCTAGGTATCATGCAGCGTATTATAAGAAAAATCTCTTGCTTTATTTCAGAAGACTGGAAAAAGCATTATGTTTCATTTTAATGATGAAAACTTGAGGTTCAGGTATGCTGAAAGCAATAATGACCCTCGTAGGAGATTTAGGAACTGAACTTGAACATTTTGAATCCAGCACAGTTTAAAAATCAAGTCCCCATTGTCATACAGGACAGTTCAGGGTATGGACTATACAACTGAGTGGACATTAAAACTTTTTCATTCAGCTAATGAGCAATATTCAAATTAACTGTTATAAAAGCTCTTTTAATGTATTTTTTGAGGAACTTTGTCATTACGTTTTATGTACTTTCTTTTTTACAACAGTCTTCAGTCCAGTTTTCTAATTTTATGTTCTTCATTAGCTCTTATAGAACTTTTGTATGAGATTAATTTGCTTAGTTTAGTTGATTCTGCATCCAAAAAGTTAATTGTATTTCTCTTTTAAATTTCTTAAAAATTATACTAAAGTTATAACTGAACAGTTTAACAAAAATATGAGAAGCTGAGATAACTGCTTTAATAAATTTACTTTGAATCCATAAGCATCATTTGGCATTTTTTATTTGATTTTTATATTTAAAAAGGTTAGTACAGCATTGTAACATAGCTTGATGCTTTTTCTTTCTTCCACCCTCTGCCCATAAAATTTGAAAATGAGTTGTCAGCATTTCACTAAAAATGCAGGATGTTCACTTAATATGCAGGATAACTGGTCAAATTTGGTTTGTGTTTAAGAAAGGATTTTCCTGTGCATAAGGCAGGGAGTTTGTGCACACATGTCAATTTTCAACTTAATGCTCTGTGAATAGTCTTTCTGAAGTTAGCTTCTACTTGACGTGTAGGAAGCTGAACACACACAGAAACCTTCATAAGGTCTAATGAGAAGCAATCTAAAAAGAAATGCCTTATTTTCCAAGTTCTAAAATACACCAGTGCATAAGTTGAGCTCTCCCCATATCGGTAAATTATGGCAACTGGTTCTGCGACATTACTGCTGCCTCTTTTCATGACTCTACTGCTTTTGTCACCACCTTTGTCTCCCTCATTGCTGCTCTGATTGCTAGCATTTATGTTGGTCACAGTGGCAATGACAGCAGGCACAGCAGCAGGCAGCTTCAATCTGTGAGATACATCTTAATTTTGGATATCTTTTGGAAAGAGACTGTCTTTCATATAATAGAATATGACGAGTAGCACAAGAAGTACAATATGGAAAAAAGATGATCCACATACTCTCTACATAAATTCCTTAAGAGCAAAGGACTAAAATGTAGCAGGAAATGTAGGTTAGATCTGGCATTTATATTCTATACATTTTTAATGCTAGCTTGTATTATACAAAACCACAGTCAAAACAGCTTTTGTCATCCTCTTTTTGTTTGGTTGGTTTTTTATATATTGGAACAATTAATTCTCAAGGAATAAAATGCCAAAGGGCATTTAGTTAATTTGACTAAAGCTATTTATGAATTCTCCAAGGGAAAGACAAAGAAAGAACCAAATGAGTTGCAAATATGAAAAAGTATTTTCTTCTATTTTCCTGTTTATAGACTGAGGGGAAAAAAAAAGAAAAGAGAGAAAACCCAAAGCCACAGTCAGAGGCTTCAGGGTTCCCCCCCAGAAAATACTTAATTTTTTCTAATTTTTTTTTAATTTCCTTTTCTTGGACATAAGACAAGGCAATATTTGCTGACAGGTCCTATTTTGAATAACATAAAAGCTCTTTAGTTGAAGCATCATACAGCAACAGTACTATAGTGTCATCTTAGTCAAAGATGTGAAGTCTTTGGTTTTCTTTGTCATCTTTAGGTGTTCATGAGTGTCTGGCATTTATAGTCCTTTATTTCCTCATGCCCACTGTAAGAACTATTTGTCAAATATAATTTACTCAAAAGCAAGCAACCAAAACTGCATACAACACTGCAAAGAAAAAAAGAGCAAGAGGTTGAAAAGATTTACAGAAAACTGTAAACTTTTAAGCTTAAACTGGTCTTCTAAAACCACAAGTAAAAAAGGGTGAATTTCACAAAAAAAAATCTAGTATTGCAAATTCCCATGGAAAGTATTTCTCAGCACTCTTGCCCAAGAGAGTTTATGCTTACAACTAGTAGTTATAGAAAGTTTTTCCTTCTCCACTTCAAAGCAGCCATACTGCTGTTAGCAATCAAAGGTAGCTAGTTGTTACCTGCATAAGTACTTGGGCTGGTAATTATAGCACTTCCTTTCTCCTTTTCTTTTAGGAATTTATAGCTCCCCTCAAGCCAGAGGAGAAGAAAGGGGAGAATGATCTACAGAAAGGGGAGCAGGGAGGGAGTCACAGAAGGACAAATGAACACAAAAAGACGCTTGTGATTTCTAAGAGTTTGAGAGAACACAAGTGAAACAAAGCTAAATATTTTTCTAAATGCTTAAGAGAGAAAATTTACCATTTTAACAGAATCTGCTACCCACTCCAGCTTCAGTCTTATATAACTCAGAAGCACAGTTTTTCCAAAGTTTAACAGGTGTAAATAAAATATAAGCACATTCACTGCAGGGTGATTCTTAGAGAAAAAATATTGAAACAGTCGTGGTAAAAAGTAATAATAACCTGGACTACCCTTGACTTTATACTACAATATGTATAGCTTCACTATTACATGTGCCAACCCTCATACACAGTTCAAGGAAGCAAGGCTTGTAATAAAGGGCCAATCTTTTATTAGTTTTTTCTTCAGCTATACTACTTTGACCTAAGTAAAACTTTTGGGCAATAGGCCTTTCTTCAATTCTGAAATAGAGAGAGCAGATACAATTTCAAAACAGAATTTGCCAGAGTTTCACAAACGATGTATTAACAAAATGTCCTCTAAAGAAGAAATAATTGGTACTGGTAGAATGAAAGAGATGTTGCAGGGAGAAGAAGCAAAAAAAATGAGGAAAAGAGGTGTGGAAGAGTTACGTTATGGGAAAAAGAGACATATATGGAGTTGTTGGAGGAAGGTTGCTTTTTAGGGATATTAAAAGCCAGCACCTCTATCAATTCTGTGATTTTCCTTTACTGTTTCTTCTGAGCTACTTAAACCATAATAGCTCCAGCAGCACCATTACAGAGATAAATTATTCAATATAGCTGTTTAGGTAAAAACCACACTATTACATTGCAGTTTGCAAATGCTGGCTCTGAAGGCAGGGCCAAGGTCTTCCTGAGCCTCATGCAGTGTTTAGCCTCGAGATCTTAATTAATCAGAATTTTTTAGGATATGTTTGAATTACCCTTGCACTTTACTGATGAATGGTCCCAAAAATCCAGTAAGTTTATCCTCATGAGAATTTATTGGTTGCCACTAAAACCTTTTTCTTCTCTGAAACCTAAGGGAGGACACAGATATTCACCACAGACATCTATCACAATGTCTAGAGTTTCTTGGCTGACAACAAGGAAACACCTTACCCATAAAACAACTCTTTTTGAAACAGTTTTTTATGCATGTTTTGTGATCAGGAAAGCTGGAGATTATGATACATTTTACACTATTTTGCTTCATATTTTTTCTGATAATAGGAATTGTGTTTTGTGCACAGACTAACATGATCCTTTTCATTATCTAATTAACTTTTATAACTGTTATAATGACCTCATAGTGTTACTTATCACAGTAATTGTCATACTGTATATTTGTCTTTCAACATGTTCATTCTGTATTTTTAATGAAATTACCTTGCAAAACTCTGCTTCCTGTTATTGTTTGGTCTGTTGCCCAAAATATCACGAGAAAAAAGGATGCTTAGGTGAAGAGGAAGGAATCTTTTTTCTAATGACCTGACTTCTGCCTATACATTTGAGGTCATACAGTAGACAGGAATGGGATTGATCATACTTCAGTGCCATCTGAAACACCATAATTTTCCTTGACTTCATGACTATTTAAGATAAATTAGGGTTTTCAGTCCATAATTTACCTTGACAAGTGCAGATGTCAAGAGTAACATGAAATAAACAACATCTCAGACGTGTCTGTTAGTTCTTACAGACTAAAGGGGAAATAAAAGTGCTCAGTGAAAATGTACATCTCAACGTTGCAGGTGTTTTCATATGGTCATCCACGGCAATTCTGACTCCAGAATTTTGGGAAACCTTAGAAACAAGAAAATGACAGAATTGAAATGCTATCTGCAAACTCTACCTTGAGGTTAAAATATTACCTGGTGTTATGGCCTTAAAAGTCCACACCACCATATATGATCCACAGTTTTATGTGGATATACATAGTGACTTGTTCAAAATTTTGCAAACCATATTTTTATTATAAATTTCTGAGATGGGTTGATTTTCACTCGGAAAAAGAAATTTCTACTTCTTATTCCCAGCAATATTCTAGCTGTTATTAAACAATATATATATATATTTTTATTTTAGAAGTCTAATTTACAATCAGACTTACACAGTATTTTAGAGATTTTTTCATTAAGTTCCCACTTCTTTTTCCATTTCCATGGATAAAAAGTATAAACTAAAAAATCCCTTTAGATTTCAGGGATTCATTAATTAGCTTAGAAAACGTTCATCTTTGCTAGAATAAGATCTTGGCCTATGAAGAACAGAAAAAAAAAGTAATAGAAGTAATATATGTATTATTCAGAGCAGAAGATTGTATATTTTGCTTTATTGGTTATTTTTTTTAACGTCTCATTAATGTTTACAATACCTAAATAGATACAATGTACTTATTAGCTGAAAAAGCAAGTTAAGTTGAACCCATGCTAACTAGTTCCAACTGGGAAAAGAGAAAAGTTTGCTATAAAATCCAGTATTTAGAAACAATACCTGGGAATTCTGTGTAAAGGAAATGTGTTCAAGTGATTAAATATTCAAATAAGTAAAAGAAATTGTTTTCAGATATTTTCCATCCTTTCCTTGGCCACCCTGTCAGGCCATGTCCTCTGTTGGCCACCCTGCCTTCTGGCTGACTAGGTCTCCTCTCCATCTCCCCAGTTAAAGGAGGAAATATCTCAGTCAGCTTTGTTGAGTGTCTCCCCAGAGGAGATAGAGGTTTTCCTCCTGCCAGGTCACAGGTAACTGAATATCTAGAAATAAACTTCAGCTCCTGGATGCGTAATTTCTCAAGATTGCCTTCTTACCTGTCAGGTGAACAAATGGAAAAAAGCCTGCTAGAAGTCCAGCATCTCGATTTTTTTCCTTTGTGTTAACACTATCTAGTTTCTATTAATATTAATATTTATTTGGTATTGCGGTACTGCTTCCATTTCTATATATTTCTATCTACATAAGAGTACCTGTAGAAATATAAATTACAACTTACTAGTGGCCAATTAACATTTATATAAGATTACTTTATACTTTAAAAATTAATTATACACCTTTTTATTCAGTCATGCTGCATTAGCTGATCGAATAAATTCAAAACAAAAGCATTTGTCTCTACTAAATAACTTCACTCATATGCTGTTTTGTCTACAATGAGGTTGCAAATTCATTAATTTTTCTTTCTAATTCAAAATTTTAAAACTGAGGTATATCAGAATTCTCACACAGATGAGGTATAGTGGATTGAAATTATGTCTAAAACATTTTCCTCTTTCAGCCTTAATTAAATATTATATGGACATCTTATCAAGCAACTGCTTATGTAACAAGAATAGCTATCACATTCCTAAGAGCGTTTTGTAAATCTTGTTTTAGCTTCATTAGATATGATTCTTCAGCCTCCTCTGTGTAAAAAATAAATGTCAATTTATGAAATAATTCTTGAATCATATTAAAAGCAGCTGAGTCTAAAAATCTAGGACTTACCAAGAGCTAAGTTCCAAGGCTAATGAAACCAATCTAGAAAGCTGGACAGGGTTTATAGGAATATCAGACTTTCCCAGTAAACTGTTTCTTTTATATCAAACTTTCTCTGTAAATGTTTTGTAATTATCAATTTCTCCCTGAAACAAACAAACTCACACTATTTCATTTCCTCCCTATTCTCATGATAGGAATTAGTTTTAAATCTGGAGAACTGTGGGGTTTTTTAGCTTATTCTACAATATGCTCCAAGTACTTTCTAATTCTTCTCTCTCTGCAATATGCCTCCTTCAAGAAAGGCAGCCTTTCATTTTTGAGATGCACTTCCATTTCTAAGATGCATACATAATTTGTTCAGAAACACAGCAAATTGGGCATTCCAATAGGGACATCATATTTACTTATTCACTTCATACTTATTTTTCAGTGTGTGAGAGAAGGATTTTACAGCCCACCTGCTGTGCTGAATAAAAGCTTGCTATCAAGCATTAAGAAATTCCAGATTAGGCAATGGCCAAGGCTGATAGAAAACTTTGTTGTGCTCTTCGGCAGCTCCTGATCATTGTAAACAAACACTCCAGAGAACTGGGAAAATACGCTGCACAGGAGTATGTACTCTGAATAAAATCCATTCTTCTCAAGCAGAGGATGGAACAAGGAAATCATAGCATTCTGTGAAAAGAACAAGCCTAAGGCATTCTCTCAAAAAGGAGAATAAGAATGACTAAAGAGCAAAATTAACAATAATACTTGAAAATCAAGCTGCTAATAAAACAGCTTTTCAAACTTATATCCTTCTTAACGTAGTACTGGACTTTTTGAAGGAAGTTAGCTTTCCATTGAAAGAAGAGTCATAAAGGTTTAAAATGATCCTGTAGATGCTGTAAAAACCTACGAGTTAGTTTCTATATAAATAGAGCCTACAGGTGGTGAACTCCAAAGTGGATACTGAAGCCCAAACTCTGTGTACAGGTCAGGGCCACGAGAGGTGGAAATCCTTCTTTCCATCCTCTTATTCACTTAGTAAAAAGATGGAATATAGGAACAGGAGTGAAATACAATAAGGAAGGTAAGATACTAATGAAGTAATATCTTTGAAACACAGCAGTTAAAGGAACCAGTAAAAGATGGTAGGGCTTAATGTTCAGTTCTGCACATAACATTATTGCCTCTACTTCAGATCCTGGCATTCGTGTATCCTGAAACAACTTGTTTACCCTTGTGTCATACAAAAAAGCTGTTTTCTTAACTCAAAACTAAATTTCATTCATGGTAGCTAGGTTTAACAACATGCATCATTGTTACAGTTTCCCAGATGGAAGTATCTGTCTGAAGTATCACACAAGAGACTTGCACTGTGTTAAATCAGCTTTTCTATGTAGGAACAAAGCTTTGTTACATCAGTTGTGCTCCTTGGAGATGGATATATGCCCAGATTTAACCCGAACATAGGGTTGTGAGACAGAGACAAGTATATCCATCCCTCGGAGACAGAAAAGCCTTTCAAAATCTTACACTTATGTGACTGGAGACAAATAACAGAAATCACTCAAACCTCTGTATCACTTCTTCCTGTTGGTAAAATGAAGGTAGCAATATTTCCTTTCCTCTGACTCTTTTTTGTCTGCTTATATTCAAGCCAAAAAATAATATATAATGGCAAACTATCACTAAGACTTGACTAAAGGTATATAACTGAACCAGAAATATCAGGTGATTGTTTCTAAACAACACAGCTTCTAACTGATATGCTTAACTTTCCAAAAGCTGATTTAAAAAGCAGATGCACCACCAGATAATAGAGGCTTATTCAAGATGTCTGTCCTTCATTTCAAGTGTTTTCTATTGCTGAGCCCATCAGGGGTTCTTTTGGTGGAGCATTTTGGGGGTGATTTTGTGTCCCTTATCACATAGCATAAATGACTTGGATGCAGGACTAGAAGGGATACTAAGCAAGCTTGCAGATTGCACTGTAACACCCCAGTTTTGAAGCCCCAAGCTTAACTGGGAATATTACTCATCTTTAGGTCTTCAAAAGATTTCGCTTAACCAAACTTTTGCAAAGCCTTTAGTTCATTATTACCTCAAAGCTGCATACAGAGAAAACGGAGTATAGGTTTCCCTGAGACAATTTCTTTTAATTTAGTGAGAAAATAAATATTTTGGCAAAAGGCTTTACAGGGATAACATCCAAGGCAGAAGTATTTCACCGAAAGCACCCAGCAAACAAAGCACCCAGTACACAGCTTAGTAGAATCCACCCACTGGTTTTCAGTTACCCAAAAGAGATTAGGAACGAGTAAAGTAAAGAAGAGCTATGAAAAGAATAAAGAAAGAAGGAAGATGAGATTAGAAAAAAAGAATTAAATAGCTACGACTGAAGAAATCCATGGGTTCACACAGCAGTGGTAGGTCCCAAGAGAAAAGGAAAGATGGAGCTCATCTGATGCTGCATTTATGTGGTCTGGCCACCATGGCCACCCCTCCCAGGTGGGATATCCGGGTCACTGACCGTTCAGTGCCCTCCAAGCCAGAGTGAGGGGTACTGCAGCCAATCAGAGGATCCAGGGGAATATGGAGTGGGCAGGCAACCAGTCTTTGACTGACAGCCTTTGCCATGTTGCTTTAGGCAACCATGTGTCCTCTGTAGCAGCAGGCCTGGCCATGTGGCTACAGCCTTGGCCCTTCCCCCAAAACACACACACTAGCTGGTTTGTTATGAGTGAAATAATTATATAATTCAGTGAGATTTGAATCCGATATCTCATAGATGCAAAACTAGGAGGAGTTTTTGACTCCCTCAAAGGCAGGGAGGCCCTGCAGAGATCCCTTGACAAATTCGAGGACTGGGTAATCACCAACCATATGAGGTTCAACAAGGGAAAGTGCTGGATTCTGCACCTGGGATGGGGCAGCCCTGGATGTATGTACAGTCTGAGGAATGAGACAATGAAAAGCAGTGCCTTGGAAAGGGACCTGGGTGTCCTAGTTGAGGGCAAGTTGAATATGAGCAATGAATATAGCAATGCTCCAGCAGCCACGAGGGCCAACCATGTCCGGAGGGGCACTAGGCACAGCATCATCAGCCAGTCAAGGAAGGGAATTGTCCCTCTCTGCTCTGCACTGGTGTGGCCTCACCTTGGATATTGTGTGCAGTTTTGGGTGCTGCAATATAGGAAAGATATTAAGCTGTTAAAGAGTGTCCAAAGGAGGGCAACAAAGATGGTGAAAGGCCTTGAGGGGAAGCCGTATGAGAAGTGGCTTAGGTGACTTGGTCTGTTCAGCCTGGAGGAGCCTGAGAGGAGACCTCATTGCAGTCCACAGCTTCCTCATGAAGGGAAATGGCAGGGCAGGCACTGATCTCTTCTGTCTGGTAAACAGTGAGAGGACCTGAGGGAATGGCCTGAAGCTGTGTCGGGGGAGGTTTAGGTTAGATATTAATAAAAAGTTCTTCACCAAGAGGGTGGTTGGATACTGGAACAGGCTCTCCAGGGAAGCGGTCACAGCATCAAGCCTGACAGAGTTCATGAAGTGTTTGGAAGATACTCTCAGGCACATGGTGTGACTCCTGGGGATGGTACTGTGCAGGGTTAAGAGTTGAACTCAATGATTGTTATGGGTTCCTTCCAACTCAGCATATTCTGTGATTCTGTGACGTCCCATCCAATTCTGCCTTTTCTGGAAACGTGTTAATCATGTTGGTTACATAATACACTACTGAAGGACTTAAATACTGTGGTCATTATCAGAGACTCTATAATTTTGAATAAAATCTTTGAATTCTTTTGTGTTGCTTTTCTTTCACAAGACATTGTACTCGGCTTTGTAGGCTGTGACAATTCAGCCACAGGCCGTTTGGGGGAATGAAGTTAGCACATTATAGCCAATTTCCAGATGGATCTAACAATGGCAGCTGCTACATCTGGTTTTGGCTGGAAGCCTAGGGTGTGAATGCAACCCACTCAGTATTTTATGCACAGTCAATGAATATTTCTTATCTCCTGATTACAATATTCTGACTTGGAGTGGTTATTAGAGTGAGTTACTGCTAACAAGTGACAGAATCAGACAACCTTCACTCCTTCCTCTAATATTTGACTGCCTATGAAAAAAAAAATTAGTGTAGTTACAAACTGAAAACTAATAATTACAGAAGAATATGATATTGGCCTCAAAGGTTCTACTGTGACTGCAGCAACAATTGAAATCAGGGATCATTTCTGAGCTTTGCAACAGTCTGTGCACGTCTGTAATTACATGAATTTACCAGCAATGGCAAGAGAAAAATAGTGCTAAAATCAATAAGAGACCTTTCATTCATTCAGGTTACCATGGGATAATGGTGTGCTATGGTACATAGATTTCTCTGTTTTCCATAGAGAACATAGTCTACTGAAATCCATTTACAGCTCTCCTGTAGCAACTAGAAATGGAAAATGGATCAAAATGCTACATAATTAACCAATAACTATAAATATACTAAATTATTAAATATTAATAATTTGCATAGTACATAAATATTACTAAAATACAAAAAGATTGCACCTTCTAAATTTTTAGAGCAAATTAGTGTCCAAGAATTAAAATGAATGGACTTGGTTTTACCAACATTCACTATTGGGAATAATGGAGGAAGATCAAAGTTAAAGCTACTCAAATCACAGAATCACAGAATTAACAGAATTAACTAAGTTGGAAAATACCTTTGAGATCATCATATCCAATCTTTTACCAAACACCATCTCATAACTAAACCATGGCACTAAGTGCCACATCCAGTCTTTTTTTAAACACTTCCGGAGACGGTGAATTCCACCTCCCTGGGCAGCCTGTTCCAATG
>WEIV01014379.1:2588-19691 GCA_013390005.1 Calyptomena viridis | reverse complement strand
CCTGGGCACACTGCTGGCTCATGTTCAGCTGGCTGTTGACCAGTACCCTCAGGTCCCTTTCTGCCTGGCTGCTCTCTGGCCACTCTGTCCCCAGCCTGTAGCTCTGCATGGGATTGTTGTGGCCAAAGTGTAGAACCTGGCACTTAGACTTGCTAAATCTCATGCTGTTGGATTCAGCCCATCTGTCCAGCCTGTCAAGGTCCCTCTGCAGAGCCCTTCTACCCTCTAACAGATCGACACTTGCTCCCAACTGGGTGTCATCTGCAAACTTCAGCTGGGCTGCTGACATCACCCCTGACTCTGGGTTACCATCCTTGGGCTCCTCTCTGGAGAGCTTGGTTTCATCCCTTTCCCCCTTCAAGTCTAGTTTAAAACAATGAGCCCTGCCAACTCATGGGCTAGAATCCTTTTGCACTTTTTACATAGATGAAGCCCATCTGGGTCTAGCAGGCCAGGTGCAGTAAAAGTTGCCCCATGATCAAAGAACCCAAAATTCCACTGATGGCACCAGCCCTTGAGCCATTTATTGATAATGTGGGTTCTCCTGTTTCTTTCAGTATTTATCCCTGCAATCGCTAGATCTTTGTCATCTTATGAGAAAGTCAAAATGCTGATATGTTTTTTTCTCCTTTCTCATATTGTAGTATGGGACTGTTTCATGTACAAGAACATGCAGAGGAGGAGAGAAAGAAAAATGATTATAACCTCCACAAAATCAGCAAAGCAGGAGCTGGAGATTTGTGTGGGAAATGAGTATTACTGCTAGTAATACTCTAGTTCAGCATCCTTAACAATCCTGAGTAATAACTTCTACCCGAAGGTTCAATAGAATTTACCTTTGAACAGTAAGAGTGTTAGAGCTTCTATCCTCTTCCAAAAGAAACACTGGGTACACATATGCACAGAAATTTTTGTTCATTGTTTCTTCATTGTCTAGGGGAATTTTCATATAAATGAAACTGAAGATAGTAATAAGCAGAGATTCACTCTGCAAAAGGAACTATATTGAAAATCAGAGGGCATGCTGCTAAGTTAGACCTGGGATAATGATGGCTGTTAAGAAAAATGTATTTGAATAGCTTCATTTTGGGGATACTTAAAATTAGAGTTAATTATAGATCTACACCAAAGAAAGTATTGGAAAATTGTTTCTGAATATGTTTTTAAATTATGTATTACATTTTTCTTATATTATGAAACGCCCTTCAGTTTTGGACTAGTATTCTGTCAAGAAGTCTAGTTCATTGAATACAACCAGCTGATAGCTTATATTCAGAGAGCACATTCTGTAGGAATTAATAGGGGATTTTGCCAAAGCGATATTTTAGTAAAATTACTGTGCTATTTTGTGTGTCTGTGTTTACAAAGAGTTGGATAAATTACTTTTTAGTGTTCAAAAGAATGGATTATTAGACCAAGGACTCATTATTGTTTTTAAAAATTCATTTCATTTAAAAGCTCTTGGTTTGACAACTCAAAGCAAGCTTTGAGTATTTACACCATAATACCACCTCAAATGGGACTTCTTTTGGGGAACTACAGTAATAATCACAGAAATCTTTGGATGATTTGTAAGAACATCCCTGATATCTGCTTCAAGTGTGTAGGGAGACAGAGGCTATTGTTAAGAAATACTCAGTGTTCAGAAATACTCAGTGTTCATTAAAATGAATGCTTCTGTGCAAACTAGTATTGCTTTACACTGTAACCTGCATGTAAATGTTTGTAAACTACACTTAAATGACAGCTTTCATTATTCATTACTTCAGTTCAGAAATTAGCTAAAATTGTACCTAAGTCCTAAGTTTCAGATACTGTTAGACTAAATTGAAGACACAGAATATTGATGGCTGTTATGAATTCAGAAGGTCCTTTCTAAAGGATGCCAATGTACATATAGTAATTTGATTGGGAAAATGAGCTAGATTTTAAGGAGTATAAATTTACATTATTTAGTGTACTTACTAAGTGTTGAGAAGACGAAGAATCTTTGTAGATGCAGTAGCTGTTTTGCAATTAGGCACTACAAATTTTTCTTCTAGTTAATATGAATGTCTAACACTCAATATCACTGATAGAGGACTTTATGGTTCACTGATTCCACTTAATAAATTATAAATGATAAATCCAAAAAAGTTGAAATAAGGCTATGATATTTTGAAATTAAATAATAAACATAAAAGATAAATCATGATTCTACTTAGTGTTTCATTAGCCCTGTGATAACATAGTGCCAGTGAAACGCTGGTGTTCCATAAAATAGATATTTGATCATAACATTCTGATCTCTTAACTTATGAAAATGGATATAGCCTTTTACTATATACGATATATATTAAGCAATCACACATTAAAACATAAACATTTCAGTAGCATCCAAAATATTTTAAGCAGTGTGCTTTATTTTATGTGTGCCACACGCTGGAAGCCACAAAACCGAATGTCAATATGTCATTGAAAGACTACATAATGATATGAAAACAACTTGTATTGAGATCACTTCAGACAGAAGTCAGCTTAAGACTGCTTCAACTCTATTTATTATAATATAGCTGAACCTATAGCATAGCTAACATTATAACAGCTATCCCCTTGTGATTCATGTTTATAATTTACAGGTGTTATATTTTGAAACAATCTGTTGCGAGACTATTGAATGTTGTTTTGTTTTATAGGATGAGCATGTCTTACGAATTGCATCTATTTGTTTCAGTCTGTTGAAACAAGGCATCATGAACTATGCTCTGCCTTGGATGTAATGCTAGTTATTTATTCAGCAATGGCTTCTTTCTTTGATTTGGGTGAGTTGTTCCTTTTTGCCTGTATTTTTGTAAACCAGTTTAACTGAGAGACTCACACTTCTCTAGCTCTATAAAGCAGACTGTTTAATAGTTTTGTCTTCTACTGCAGAGAAAAAGATTGAAAAAAGTATTCTGCTCAAGTATACTTTGCCTTAGAGGAAAATTTGCAAATATATTTGATGATTCTGTTTATCAGTTTTCCTAATGCACATGGAAAACAATATGATTTTTCTTCCAAGAATTTTTTCCATTTTTTTTTTCCTTCTGCAAGTGGAAAAATTGTTCTTAAGCAAGAAATAAAAGCACTACTGAAGCTGATAAGGTAAAACTGAATGAAAGAATGAGAACCTACATACAGTAGTGCAGATTAATGCTAAAAGGTGGTTAAATTTTGCTTCTTTAGAGCCAGACACTAATAAAGGTGTTATATTAGAAAGCAATTAATTCATGCAAATCCAAATTTTCTCATAACCAAGCGATCGCCTACATTCGAAATGCACTTTCTTATGAAAGGTGATACTGAAAATTACAAACTTAGTTAAAGATATAATATTTAAGAAATCGTTACTGTAAACTGCATAAAAATCATATTTTATCTGATTTCTTCTTGCATTGAAAGGAACAGTGCTCTTTACATGATAGGTATATTCAGCATTTGCTCAAATACCTTATGTCATTGGAAAAAAAAAACCTGCTTTGAGCACTTGAACAGAAACTAAGTGAAAACTAGGGATTTTCTTATAAAGACAGGCTTCTTATAAATTCCATCAGCACATAACAATCAAACACATTGAGCTGGATCCTCTAGTTCACATATACTACCATAAATTGTTCAGTGGCTACTGAGATTTCCACCGGTGTAAGAAAAAAGTGGAGGAATGAAGGAATTTTACACTGATTGTAGAGCACAAAGACAAAAGGCGGCTTAGTCTACAGATGACAGGGAAATAACTGTTGTTTAAAGCAACAACTGAAGAAGGGAAAAAAGAACATACAGCTGCAATAGAGAAAAATAAAATCTAAAACCAGCCCCAGTGGAATTCAGACTGGACAACAAGAAGGATTCAGCTGCCAAAAGCATAAAATAAAATTGTGCAGAACCCGATTAATGATAAAGTCATTGGGAATCCAAAATATTAGATGATTCTACAGTAAACATAACTGATAATTACTAGAGATAGAATATCTGGATGGGAATATTTAATTTGTCTGCAAATATGTTTACTGTATTTGCTCGGGATAATCCTTGGAGTTCTGCTTACATAAAATTAAATCTAAATATTCAGTTGCCATAACAACATAATGTATTAGTTTTCTATTTTTTTTTTGATCATTCAACAACAGGATTGTTTGTTAGGATTTTTGTGACTTAACTCTTCAATGTTTCTCAGTATTATTTAAATGCAGACATCACAAATTTATTTAATCTTCACAATACTTCATCATTTTTTTTCCATAGAGGAGCAAGACAGGCTTAAAGAATCTCATACTTAAATAACAAAATCAGAAAAAAATATTGTGCTTTCATTGATAGAATCACAGAAAGCCACAGAAAATGAAACTAGAAGCTAAACAAAACCTCCTGAAAATCAAGATAATTTTTGGCAAGTGGAGAGGATATAATTTTTAATGTGTCTGTTTTCAGGGGAAAACGAAATGTAAGAGCTATGAATTTCTGTCTGTGCTTCCTGCCTAAGGAAAGCTGGATCAGGACTGCCCCAAGAAGAGTACATCAGTGGAGCTAAATTCTTGTTAGCATGTACACAGCAATGGGAAATGGGACTGAATACAAAGGATGGGGTCAAAACTGATCAGTTGCTAAGGGTGGCAACAGGTATACTGGCAACCCACAGACTATTCATGAATATATTAGTATATGGTTAATTGTAAAACAGTGCAATCAGAAAAGGTCTTAACTTTCCACTGATGCATCAAGTATGTATCTACTGAAGGATAAATAAGGTAAATTGTTTTCATAGTCATATGTTTACATTCAAAGAGTATATTCTGTCTCTTGGCATAGTTAGTTAATGTTCTCTCCCATTCTCTTATCATCCACAACATTATTTTCAATTAATCTTAATACATTATATAAAAGGACTGTAAGAAATTGCAAGGCTTAAGATAAGATTATGTTATTACTAAGGAAAAGAGGGAAAAAGGACATAGAAAGTGTTTCTGTCAACAGTATTTTGTGTCCCACACTCATTAGCTGTGGTAGTGCAAAATGAAATCATCACAAACCTGCAGAATACAGTAAAAGCTTCACAACAGTTTTGTGTGTGAAGAGCTTGTCTGATTCTATTATTATGCTATGTAAAACTCCACAAACATAAATCAGAAGTTAATAATTTTTGAGAATGCTTTCAAATAAAAACAAAAAAGGACTCATCTACTGTCTAAGGAAAGGGGTTTGTGGGTGAGAGAGGATAAAAGGGAGACAAGTGAAATGCTAGGGCAGCAATTCATATCATGTATGACACCAGTGACTAGGGAGGGAACAGAAGTGGCAACTGAGCTCAGCTCAGAGGCTGAAGAGAGAGAAAAATGCTGTTTTGTTCCTTTCTTCAACATGGACACAAATCCCACAAAATTTTAGGATAATGAAGAAAGAATTAGGTTTTTTTTGCTCTTATTTTAATGTAGTACATGTTTATTTAGCTGTCAGGGGCTCAGAAATGACACTCCCTCTACAAGAGAGGAAACTGAACAAAAACATTTCTGGGATGATAAACTGCCAATACATGTTCTCATGCTAATGCCTCTGAAGAGTGAGTACAAATGTGTAAAATACCATAATGCACTGTTTCAATTTCATAAAGCTTTCTATTAGTTTCATCTAGAAGAACTAAGAGGCAACCCAGCATCAGAAAATTTCTGCATGCCAAATGATACAGTAGAAAAGGATTCTCCACTCCACAATGTTCTCTGGCAGTGCAGAATAATTATTTGCTGCCTTACAAGAAAAGGAATTCAGCACTGTGCAGAACAACAAAAGCTATTATTCATCATGTTTTAACAAAATCATTAACTTCAAGTTAACCACTAAATAAGAAAAGGCAAAAAACAAGTGAATTACTTTTGCTTGGGTCCTTGACTGTAAAGTTCCTTATTCTGTGCAAGTAAAACACTTAGAGAGGATTTTTTAGTAAACACTGGATTAAAGGCAAGCCATTTAATTCTCATGTGCCCTGCCTTCTAGGATGCAATCTGTGGACTTGCATTTTTGATTTCACAATTGCATGCCCAGAGGAGTGATCACTAGATCACTAGATTCTAGGTACCCACTAAAGGCATTCTCTCACTCCTCTCTGAAACTGGACAGAAGAGAAAAAACATAACTGAGGGTTCATGAGTTGAGATAAGGAGCAGGAGAGATCACTTAACAATCACTGTCATGGGCAAAACAGACTCAAAGTGGGAATATTAATTAAATTTATTCCTTATGGAATCGGACTAGAAGAATGAGAAGTAAAATAAATACTAAAAACACCTTCCTCTGTCCCTTCTTTCTTCCCAAGTTCTATTGCCACGCCCCCAGCAGTGCAGGGACATGGGGAATGGGCATTATGGTCAGCTGTTTCTGCCACTGCTGAGAGAGAGGAATCCTTCCCCTGCTCCCTGTAGGGTTCTTCCCACAGGAGACAGTCCTTCATGAACTGCTCCAGTGTGAGCCCATCCCACAGGCAACAGTTCTTCACACACTGCTGCCACATGGGTCACTTTTCCACAGGGTACAGTTCTTCAGACACAGGCTGCTCCAGCGTGGGTCCCCCACAAGGCCAGAAGTCTTGCCAGGAAAACCTGCTCAAGTGTGGGATCTTCTCTCCACAGGCCAGCAGGTCCCTGCCAGAACCCTGCTCCAGCATGGGCCTCCCACAGGGTCACAGCAGGTGTCCTTCAGGCATCCACCTGCTCTGGCGTGGGCTCCTCCATGGGCTGCACCCCCCATGGTCCTCCATGGGCTGCAGGGGAGCTTCGACTCTGGTGCCTGGAGCACCTCCTCCTCCTCCTTCTCCATGGACCTTGGTGTCTGCATTGCTGTGCACATGTTCTCACTTCTCTCTTCTCTGTCTGCAATTTTCATCTACCCAACAACTTTTTTTTTACTTCTTAAATATATTATCACAGAGGTGTTACTATCATTCGTAACTGGCTCAGCCTTGGCCAGCAGAGGGTCCATCTTGGAGCTGGCTGATATTGCCTCTACCGGACATGGGGGCAGCTTCTGGAAGCTTCTCATAGAAGCCAACCCTGTACCCGTCTGCTACCAAAACCTGGGCACACAAACTCAATACATTCATTTATTAAAATTCTCTGAGGAAATGTGGGTATGAAATCTCCAAGCTGAGAAAAAGATAGAATCCAGACCTCCTATTTTTCAGACAAATGTCTCAAGAGTTTCATCAGAGCTTGATGGTTTCACTTCTCATTTCTATTTTATTTTTGAAAATTAAATCTTATCCCTCTCTCTTAAACACAATTATGGGCACTAACCCCTGGGAAAGGATCCCAGGAGCAATTCCCTCCTAACAACATTAACTCATATACTTATAAGCATGAAGAGAACAGTTCAGTGGCATCCATCTTGTTAATGTTCTCAGCTGAGAAACTTCATGAATCCCTCTGCTCAGCAGGCTTCTAATAGATTAACATTATCATAGAATCATAGAATGATTTAGGTTGGAAGTGACCTTAAAGATCATCTAGTTCCAGCTCCCCTCTCATGGGCAGGGAGATCTTCCACTAGACAAGGTTGGTCAGAGGTCCATCCAGCCTGGCCTTGAACACCTCCACAGATGGGGCATCCACAATTTCTATGGACAGTCTGTTTCAGCATCTCACCACCCTCACAGAAAAAAATTTTCTTTGTAATATCTAATCTAAACCTACTCTCTTTCAGTTTGAACCCATTTTCCCTTGTTCTGTAACTACACGCTCTTGTAAAGAGTCCCTCTCTATCCTTCTTGTAGGCTCCCCTCAGGTATGGGACAGCTGCAATAAGGTCACCCCAAAGCCTTCCTCTTTTCCAGCCTGAACAAACCCAAAATTCTTTCAGCCTTTCCTCATATCAGAGGTGCTCCATCTCTCTACTCATCTCCGTGGCACTCCTGTGTANGCCCTCCTGTGTACTTGCTCCAACAGCTGAATGTCCTTCCTGTTCTGGGAGCCCCAGGGCTGGATGCAGCACTCCAGGTGGACAGCAGAGTGGAGTAGAGGGTCAGAATCACCTCTCTTAACCTGCTGTCCACACTGCTTTTGGTGCACACTGCCGGCTCATGTCCAGCCTCTCATCCACCAGCACTGGCCGAGTCCTTCTTGGCAGGGCTGGTCTCATTTGTTCATCCCCAGCCTGTATTGATACCGGGTGTTGCCTCGACCTGGGTGCAGCACCTTGTTCTTGGTCTTATTAAACCTCGTGAGATTCCCAAGGCTGACTTCTTGAGCTTGTCCAGCTCCCTCTGGATGGTGGTATCCTGTGCTTCAAGTGTGTCTACTGCACCACTTAGCTTGCTGTCATCTGCAAATTTGCTAAGAGTGCACTCAATACCTTCATCTATGTCATTAATGAAAATATTAAATAACACTGGTACTCACAGAGGCCCCTGAGGGACACCACTTGTCATTGATGTCCATTGAAACTGTGATCCATTGACCAGACTACCCTCTGGTAACCTTCTCAGTCTGATCTGGAGAGTGGTGAGACTATGTAACATACATTGGATTACATATGACAAAAAAATTCCACTGATCCTGACACTTCAGATTTTCAATGGTTTTTTGAATCTGAAACTTCTACTTCAAAATGTTCAGAGAACTGCTTTAGTTTTTGAATGATTGGACTGATTGCTATAATTTTCACCTTAAAGTCTAACCAGAAATATCTTTTTCTTAACAATATTTTTTTTATTTCTTGATTTATTAAAGTTATCTTAATTTGCCATGCTTCTCCAAGTTATGCATTCATACTAAAGCCTGACACCTGAAATTTGAGCTGCAACTGCAATTTTACTTTTTTTTTTTTAATGGTTGGAAAACTCAGACAGGACATGTGAGAAGATCTGCTTTCTTTCTAATAGTGTTTAAACTCATGCTTCTTCCATTCTCTGCTTCAGTCTCTCCTGTCAAGTATAGTAACCAATTAGGCCATAGACCGTTCAAGGAACATCATGCATGGGAACAAGTAACACATCTGTCTCTTCTGTACTGTGATAACAAACTAAATACTTTGAAATAATTTGAAATTCACTGGACCAAGACAAAACCAGAAATATGATGACAACTATAGTGCAATGTTTTGGACACATTCCAGGAAGCTCTGGATACTAGTCTAACCAGGTCTCACAAAAAATACAGGAAAAAGACAGTGAATGAAAAACCAAAAGCAGTCCCTCGTAGCTATCTAATATTATTGTTGGTTGCCAAGGAAAATACAGGACTGGGATGAAACAAGCATCTCAGCTATGTTTTGTATCTATGAGTCCACATTTTTGCCATTGGTAATCACTGGCCATAATTTATTTATGTTCACTGAACATGAATTAAATTATTAGTACTATGACTCTGTTGGTCATCATTAGTCACACTATATGTCCCAAAGAACTTCCCAGGTGAGAACTACTCTGTTATGCACCTTTCTGATCATGTAACTCTTACATGTAAGTTACATGATCATGTAACTTCAGAGAAATGAAGCAGTCTTCTCATATTCATGCTCATTTGTGTTAAATACTGCAAAACTCGAAATCCATTTCCCTCTGAAGAAGATCCAGCATCCTCTCACAGAGCCCACTTTTCACTACAGAAGAAATACTTAAAAAACAGCTGTTCTTGTACCTGAACAGATAACCTCATAAAGCTCCATCACTGATTCCCTATCAGTTTCCTTCCAGAGCTCTCTCTGGTCATGACTTCCTTAAGGTGCTCTGTGAAAAGCAAACATTTTTTGCAGCAATGAACTTTTTAACAGCACAGTCTTTCTTTCTTCTAACCTCATCTGGCAACTGTAATGAACAAAGGTGATGATCATATTGGAATAGTTTCTCAATACCTAAAGTACTACATATTTTAATACCCCATTACTACTAATCTTCCATAAAGCTTCTTATTTGCACCCATTTTATCTTATATCCCTGCTATTCTGCCATAGTTCTTACAGGTCATTATGAATCTATATTTATAAGGAGTACTTTTAACTAGAACTGTACAGATAACTCTATACTACTTTTTCACTTTTAAAGTTTTAATTTTGAAAAATTTAAGCACGCCAAGCTCAACATTCATATGTTTGTTTGGTTTTTTCTCTTTTTTCCCCCTAGTTTTGTATCAGCAGAAGACCTTGTTTAACAATAGAAACATGATTTCCACCTACAGTAATTGTCTGGATCAGTCCCTTAGCACAACTTAACAAGCCATTATTCGATTCTGACTCTATACGACAATCCATTCCTTGTAAGTATTTGCCTAATGATTTCAGTTAAGGATTATTAGCCATCTTTTCCCTAAAGCATTCATTTGGAGTACTCAAGGGCTACTGTATTGATATTCTATAGTTGTGAAAGGCAAAGAGAAGCAATTATCCAGTTCCAAAAATTTAATGATACTCAGGCGAATTTGAAACCACAACCTGATTTGCCCATCATATTTGCTTTAGGAAATAATGTGTTAGGTTTGTTATTCAATTTGTTTTTTTTATTGCTTGCACCAAAAATCTTAGGCACTTTCTCAGTATACTTCCGTAATCTATAGAGTACTGTGCTACTTTAAATTAGTATATATATACTTATCTAGTTCCAGTGCCCTCTGAGAGATTAGGAATGTGTTTGATGATTTAAAACATTCGCAATATTCAAGTACAGCTTAGGAATGGTTTTATCCTAAATTGATGAAATGCTTATCAGATAGCATCAGTGTTAAAAACAAAACTTTCGTTTCTCTCAAAATAAATAAATAAATAAATACATACATACATGTAGCATTCAGAAGTTAACATCAAATAAATTGAGCTTTGTTTAGATGAATGTTTCCTGATTGCAGCAAAAGGGTGATGCCAACATTTTGAATTTTATGAAGGGTAGAAAGCCACTTTGTTTTCTGATATGGAAAGTACACACATATAAACAATTTATAAGACATTATTTTCAGGAGGACCCAAGGTGTTTCAAAGCTGCCTAAAATTTGAGAAAAGTTCTTTTTTTTTTTAATAAAAAGTCTTTTCTTTTGTGTAAAAGTAGTGGATTTTAAGCATGTTTATTTAACCCCACTATTGAAAAAAATGCAGCTACAAGTGAGAAGAAAATAAGTGAAAAATGGCAAGGGTGGATGACACCTGGGATTATAATCCTTAATAACTATTCATGCACCATACAGTTTTAGGTCCCTCAAGCATATCTTTGGACATTTGGTCACTTGGAGTTGAAGGCAAAACACTGACGGTTATTTTGGCTGTCAGTTTTAAATAACAACAAACTCCCTGTTCCTTTTCTGTTTAGTATATACTTCACAAACAAAGAAGAGCACACTCTGCTACAAAATGTTGGCTGCAGTGATGGGCGTAATGACCTTTACAGTGTGTCCCATCCTGCAGAAAGTTATCTGCAGTGATATATTAGATTGTATTTTCTTTTGACTGTACCACTCTCTACAGGAGTCCTTTTTTAAAAATTGCTCAGAATGCCTGGGAAATTGGGTTCCCATTTACAAGCAGTCTTTTAATTTTTTATTTTAATTATCAGCAAAATATTGGAATTTATATCTCATGTGCTGCCCTGCAGGTTTCTGGAATTGTGAAGTATTTTGCTGTTTGTGTAATTATTGATATCCATAATGTAATATTAATACAATGTATTATAATAAAACATATATAATAAAATATGTAATATATTGTAATGTAATGCCATACAGTCCAGTATTGTGCACTGGACTATTATATGCACTATTATTACATAGAAGCACATGCTTTTGCCCATGCATTTTGCCACTAGTTTTATGTGACAAACTATATCTTCTAGGGATTCTACTTTTCCAGGAAGGCTTTAGAGCATTGAGTTAAAACACACAGAAACACCAATTTATTAGGAAAAATTATTTCAAAATATTCAAACCCTTTCTGGAGTGCTTGATTAAGAAAGTTATAGATTTCATATTACAGAAGATAGTTTATGCTTATCTTGCATGTTAATACATATCTTTTGATATTTCCAGACTTTCCTAACCTGAGGAAAGCCTTTACCCAGCTCAAAATACACACTGGAGCAGACAAATGTTGGATAGGGGTAAACGATGTTGAACTATTTCAGAGATTCAATAAGAACACAAATTAAAGAAAAAATAGGGTTTATATTCTTTGATAGTTTGAGGAAATTCTGAAGTTTTACAGCTCATAAAGTATCTTCGCAGATCTTTTGCTACCAGCTCCTTTTGTTGGTTGGTGTCAGGGCACAGCCCTGAGCAACCTGACCTGTCATTAGCCTTGCTTGGAGCAGGGGCTAGACCACGAGACCTCAGAAAATTTCCTCTGTCCCTACTGTCATAGAAGAAAAGATTTCCGTCAGTTTTCCTGGGACACTTGCTTGGTGCTTTAAAAATTACAAGCTGCTAATCTATTAAACCCTTGCTATAAACAGTGAGCTCTTAGGGGTATAACATTTTAGCTGTACTGAATGCACTTCCTTTTAATATACCAGTAAAATCACTGCAGTTCTTGAAAAAGATTACAAGAAAGTCTTGTTGAAATTTCTACAAGAAATTCTTGTTGAAATTGTTGTCGCAGAAAGCTGTGAAAAATCCTATGATATGCCCTTATAAAAAGTTTCTTTTTCTTTCTTCCCATCTTCTAAATTTTTCTTTATGATCGGCATTTGAGTTTTTTTACAACAAACTGATACCATATTCAAGGAAAGAAAATAAGCATATTTCATAGGGCTCACTCTTTTATTCTCTGTGAGATATCAAAACTAATGGAAGCAATTGTGACAATATTTCTAGTTTCTTTAGAGCCTGCTGGGATGAATTTCATCCAAACTTATGTTCATATTGACAATTTATTCAACTTTTCCTTCACATTTCTGCTCCAAATGTCACTATTTTTTCTTTAACTATTAGATTATATACCACTAAATTGAGAAATCGCCTTAATCAGGGCATTTCCCAAGGAATGGAATTAAACTCAATGATACTTATCAGCAAGAACTGCATCTTAATTGGGATGGTAATTCGCTTAACTGGGATGCCTGTAGGTTATTTACTGTAATTAGATAAGGACATCTGATCCTTATTTTCCCAAGAAGGTTATCAAAAGTGCTAGTTCTAGAACGATTTTGTAACTATATCAATGCAATACTTCAAGTGTGATACCCTCAATTTTTCACAGCTTCATTGTAGCTATATTTGCCACACAGACTATACCACATGTGTCCTCCTTTGAAGCACAAGGACCAAGGAAGTGACATCCCAAGTGCTTTCTAATCCTTAGGGAAGGATAAAGAACATACCAGCTCATGCCATGAAGGAACTGGGAACTCATTCATGAAATTCAGGTGATCTCTTGATCTGCTTGACAGCAAAATCACATAACCAACATCGGATTCATGAAACAGTCAAATAATGGCTAAGAAGAACTAGAGTCGCTAATGTCAGCAAACGACTTGTTCTTGTCAGGTCCTTGAGGATGCACATATGCAACTAGAGCAGTGTTTCAGTGAGTCACGGTAATTTTAGAACTGCAGATTCTCTCTCTAAGCTATTTAGGAGGCTACACTCTCTGGGATGGCTATATTAAAAGAATGTTTAGGAAAGTGTTTCGATCTGCTATTTTATTTCACTGTGTTTTAGCTCACTTAGTCAAATATAACAAAAGTTGAAATGCTGACAGAAGACATGGTATAATTTTCAGCTCCTTAATGAGACAATAGTTTTGAGATGGGGAGTGCAACAGAAAGCTTCTTCAGACTCAAAATAACATTTTTCTCATTATACTCCATCACAGCATTATGTAGATGAAAGTATTCAGCCTCTCAGTACTAGACATAATGGAACCAATCATGCAAAGCATCACTTTCAAGATAGCGGTTGTTACAATTAGGACTGAAACTAACAAAAAATGTCCTTTTTTCTTTTCATTATTAACAATTTTACTGCAAGTTGTGCGCACCAGAGCTTTAAAAGTTATAGCTAATGGACAATCCATTTTTGACTGTTCTCATACTGAAATTCACTGTTACTTTTTTCACTCAGTTGAGGGTTCTGCTTGTTGGTCAGGAGTTTACTTCATCTAAGCCTGCTACTCACGGTCCTTGGGAAGGGAAAAGATGAAGAATGACTGATTCCATTAGTACAGATCACTTAGCCAGGCATTCAAAAAACAGAAAGAATGACAGTGAACATGAAAACCATGCTTTCTAACATGCAGAGCTAATGTCTGTCACTCTCACTTCAGAGACCGTAGAAAGCAATTACTCTTTCTTTTGCTTTTCACTCTCCAACGGACATTTCTGCTTCATTATACAAGACTTTGCTGAGCCCAAGAACCATCTGCAGACCTCGTTTGAAATTTTAATGAAAAAAGAAAGTAATAAAACCTGGATATTTTCATAAAGCTACATCTCTTTCTCTTCATTTTTGCAGCTATGGATGTAAAAAGGAAGCTTTGTAAATTCATTGATAGTTAACCTGGACGCACAACAATCTGCATGATGACTAGATTTTCTTGGATAGGGGAAAGATAATATTAATTTATAAGGGTAGTCTTATAGCTATTTTTTCAGCTGCTCAGGTTGCTTTCCACGCTCCAATCTTATCCCAACAATAACTGACAGAGCTCATGTGTTCATTGCAGGACCTCACAAATAGACATGAAACAGGCAAGAGGATGTATAAATGCACAGTGAACTTTGAAAAAGCATTTATATACCGAATCATATAGCTATTCTTTCTGGTCTTACTGCTCCTGACATTGTCTGACATAACATTCTCCACCTGACTCATTTACTCAAATAAAACAAAGTATTTCTCTTTAACAGTTCCATTTTATCAGTATATTTTGACTTAGATTTCTAGGACAGTTGAATAAAGAACAACTTTGAGTTATTTTTGCATGCTTTTAGGTATTGATCAAGCTTTTGAAATTACTATATATAGCAGGGGACATATTTAGCTCCTTCTTGCAGCCTCCAGAGATGCTGTACTATGTGCAGCAATACTGTACAGCTTCTACAGAAGACTCCTAAACATCAATCTTTTGATAGATATTTGTAAAAAACCAAAGCTTTTCAAGGCAGTGTGCAGTCTATTCCATGACCCAGATCCATTAGTGTATATTAGACTGATGATGATGACAAAGGCTGTAAAACTCTGGCATCTCTTTTTGAGGAGTTTATGACTGCTGACACTATTGGAGCTCACTTGAATTCCATGTTCATATGTCAGAGATCTGCTCATGCTCTTTACAAAGCAGCCAATAATCATGGAGCAAAGGCTCCCTGATCCCACTGGCAAATATATGTTTCCAGTCAAAAAACATGAACAGTCTCTAAAATCTATGGTAAAGAACATGGGTATATAGTCAGTCATATAGCCATTTCATATGGATGTATCAGGATATTCTTTTTGCACATAAACCTACCAATAAACTTGTCTCACCTTTGAACTCTCTGTGGGAGTCATCTGAACCACATATACATGGTGGCACAGAGGTTGGATACTTTTTTCTCTATATTATAATCATCCAGCCTTCTTAACTACTATCAACATGCTATTCACAGTAATTCTATTTAGGATTTTTTCATATTGTCCCTCTTTCCTTAGAAGGTCATGTGAATATTAAATATACTGTTCATTAAACTGCAGAATCCTAATGTCCAAGAACATTTTGCTGTTGTATTGGGTATGTATCCAAAGTGCTTACAAAACAATACTTACAATGCAAAAAAAGATTTTTTTTGTTATTTTCAGAGTAAATACACAGAGTGAAATCCTCCCCTGCTGAAGACTAAAGAATATTTTTTATTTTGTTTCATTCTGATCAAAGATTGATTGCAAGATAATAATGCCTTGAGAAAACAAATAAAGTAATTTGGGGAAAGAATGTTCCATCTCATTGCAGAAAAAGAAAATTGTTTTGATAAAGGGGCATATTTAAATGCATAACTAGGAAAAGACAGATCTAGCATGAATAACAAGGATGGTGGTATCACAGCACGTACTGGGCAGCATTTCGACGATATAACCACAGTGATATCCCTGTAAAAAAGTTTCCTTTCTCTTAGGTAGAACTTGAGATTCAGTTCCACTAACAGTCAAAAGCAACAAGGAACTAGTTGCTGATGGAAGAGGTTTTCACCTTCAAGCCGTCTTCTTTGTGCTAGCATTAGCTATGTTATAACCTTGAGGTGAGAGAGATCAGAGAACGGATCTCATCAAAAACATGCAGATTGAAGAGAACAGAAGAAAACTACCCTGTCTGATGACAACTTTTAGTCACAGAGAATTTTAGTTATTCCAGATATCTAAAGTACTGCAGGTGAGACTTGTGACCAAGTTCAATAATTATGATTTCCACACTGGGCTGTGTGGACTAGCTTGTGTCAATCTCTCTGGAACTGGTTCGGTATTAGCATTACATCTCACTGCACAATGCAGATGTGTGCAAGGACAATTTTCAACCAATATGACAAAAATATTTTTTTAAAAAAATCTAATGGCTTAAAATATTGACACTGTGTAAGTATTATACTAGGAATAATTATTAAATTAAAAAAATATATCAGTGTGGAACTCTGTCAAGCTCAGGATTCCATTGTGCTGGTTTTCTATTCAAAATAATTTGTTAATTTCTACATGAAAATAATCTCTTTGGAGTTGAAACAAGCAAATGCACATAGCAGATGGTTATTTCATTACAAAAATCACACGTAAAAATAATTCTATGTTTTCTGCATTGATTGTCCACATGAAAAAACAGACACTCAATCACATAATTGTTAAGGTTTGAAAAGACCTCTAAGATCATCATGTCCAACCATTAAACTAAGAATGCCAGGCCCATCATTAAGGTAAGTTGTTATTACAGAATTAGCTGTAACACATCAGTTACAGCTTTATGTTTTTGGGTAGCAATTACAATTAATAATTCCATCTCATAGCTATTTCCAACTTTTCAGAACTTAGTCAAATAGTCAATAGTCAAATATTGCCTGCTGCAAGGCAACGTATAAATATGACCTTGGAGATTGCAAATCAAGCTCTTTAACATAAGAAGTATACTGGTCCAAATCTCAATCCTCCTGAACATCCACACAAAAAA
>WEIV01014378.1:28789-52714 GCA_013390005.1 Calyptomena viridis | reverse complement strand
GCATTCAGAAATCCATATCTAAAAAATTAAACCGTTATTTCATTATCATTCAGGTACAAGGAACAAAAATTACTGCAAGTAGAGAGTAAATAATTGTGCCTTTTAGCCAGGAATGTGATAGATCATTCTTGCTTGTTATTCTGCCAGCTTCTGTTTCATAGTTGATACCCTTCAGAAAATTTTCAACTTCAGAAGTGCTTTTTTTCTTTCTTTGTAGTTGTGGTTTTGTCTGTTTCACTTTAAACATTTTTAATTTCTAGGTATGGAATACGCCCTGAAAATGTGATTATATATGGCCAGAGTATAGGAACAGTACCATCTGTGGACCTTGCTGCTAGGTATGAAAGTGCTGCTGTAATTCTTCATTCTCCTCTGACCTCAGGAATGCGAGTAGCTTTTCCTGATACGAAGAAGACCTATTGCTTTGATGCATTCCCAAAGTAAGTTGTAGGATGTTTTTTTATTCAACATGCGTTTTTCTTTGTTACAGAAGTTTTCAAGTAAAGAAACTGGTAGTCTCGCAAATTTTCTGAAATTTTTTTCAAGGGTTTAATAAAATAGTTGGAGAAAAATCAATGAATAACAATAGAGAGGAATATTAGATTTGAAAGAGGTTTCAGAACTTTGTAAACCTTCTAGGTGTTTCACATCTCTAATGATTTTTATAGATATCTGTTAAAGAAGCAATTCATTTTCATATACATAACATACAAATCCCTCATTTTAACAAGTAGTTCTAGTCCAGTGAATTGTTAATCTGGATAACTGAAGAGAGTCTTCTGCAGTATGTTTCTGTAAGACTGTAAAACTAAGTAGACCTTAACTGAAGAAAATTCATGTCATGTATATCACAACTATGTCATTGTGTTCATAGATATAATCTTTTTCTTGCAGCATTGACAAAATTTCTAAAATAACATCTCCTGTGTTAATAATCCATGGGACTGAAGATGAAGTAATTGACTTTTCACATGGCCTGGCGTTATTTGAGCGTTGCCAGAGACCTGTAGAACCACTGTGGGTAGAAGGAGCAGGCCATAATGATGTGGAACTCTATGGACAATACCTTGAAAGATTAAAACAGTTTGTGTCACAGGAACTGGTGAACTTGTAAATTTCTTTGTATATTTACATGCTTTTTTCGTTTCACTGCAGAACTGCACACTTTGATAAATACGTAACATAAAACCTGAGTGTTGTGTTTTCAGATCATCTTGGTTGCCTTCATTAAATGTACAGGTAATGATTTGTTAACAAAATGAAGGTTTTAATGCTAGCAATTTAAACTGGAATTGCACGATCATGCAGTCAAACTTGGCAGTTCACATTACTTTGTGTGAGTTTTTTTCTTAGATGTAAAAAAAAAAAAATCACAAGAAGTACTGTAAGAAATTTTTAATTATATAAAATCAAATGCTGTAAAAGTGTTGCCAAGTGCTTTAGCCTATCAAAACGAAGGTTATAGATACTTTTAAAACATCTCAAAATGTACTGTGACTTACTCTGTTGCACAGGTGTAATTAAAAACAAGACTTCTAAGCAATTGTGCTCTAAAAATGTAATAGCCATGAAATTTGAGCAAATAGTAATGTATATAATAAGAATAGACAGTCACTGGAAATTACCCGTGCCCTGTTATAGAGGGAGGGTGTCAAAATACTTATCGTTTCCTATATTTTTCATATCTTCTGTACTTAGTTTTACTTTAGTTATTTTGTACTTATGTTGTCCCCTACCTTTCAGGTTAAAAAAATTTAACCACTTGCCACCTCGGGAATCTTAATCTTGCGAAAATAATGCCACAAGTTATCATTGTTCTAATGCAGGTATCATTCACATCATTGCTACTGAGGCTATAAAATACTTCTTTGAAACCAGTAAGACTTTTAGAACCTAGAAGACTTCGTGGACAATATTTTTTTAAAACTGTGTAGTTTTAAACATTGATTGTGTAGAGACGCAGTGTTTCATTCAAAAGAACCTGAAAGTTTATCCAACATTGTAATAAAAAATTTGCAAGTTTGCAGTTGTCTAATCAGGCATACTTTTGGATGTTGAATGTAAAAGCTTATTGGTTTTGAGTATTGTATGGAAATTTTACTAATCAGACCTGGGTGGGGTGGGAAGAGGGGCAAGAAGAGAATGTTGACGTTTCTCATAATGAAATAAACTTTTTAAGTTGCCTTTCCCTTTAATGCATTTTGCATGAATAAAACTATGAAAAATCAACTTAATTATATGTAGTCTATTTGTAAACAAAATAATATTCCAAGAATACACACTGTGCTTCTAAGGCCTTATGTAGATTAATTGTTCTGCTTGGGTTTTGTGATTGAGATTATTGTATACTTAAATGTAGCTTCAAGTATTGTGCAAACTTTGGTTAAGATGTGTTGGTTAACAGTAAACAATATTCCACAAACTTGCTGTTCTTCCTTTTTTTTTCTTCCAAAGAAATTGCAACAGTTGCTTGCAATATTAAAATACTAAGCAACTACCCAATTATTCTAGGAAATCTTAGGACTAAAGCAGTAACCCATTGTTATGAATTTTCAGGACTTTTCAGCAGCAGCTACTGTTCTGATTGCCTTCCCACCTCCATGCCTCATCTTGCTACTATTTGCCATTCAGCATACAGGCTTTTTGCTGCAAAGCTGCTTGCAAACACTCTTCTGTAGTGAGTTCTGTTACCTTCTTTGAAATTTGAAGGACTTCTTGTCTTGTCCACTTAAGTGAGTTAAATGAGCAGAAAATTTGTTTCTCAAGCAATTGTGTACTTGTTTGTCTTTTTGATTAAGTATGCTTCAATGTGTTCTGAAATCCAGAGTATATTTAGGCACAATAATATTAGATTTAAGGATTTTCATCCTAATCCAAGACTTCTGGCTATAGGGTGTGTCACTCAGCTTTATTATATCGTATTGAATACACAGTTTGATTTCCTTTTCTTACTACCTTCTAGCCACCATCTGTTTTAGATGGAAATCAATATGATTAAATGTTTAAGTGCTTTCTTTGTGATGAGTGAAACCTGTTTTGAGACTCCTCTTCAGAAATTCACAAATGAAGAATGTAGAACTGCAATGACAAGTGACACAGATGGGCTGTATTTTGATTGCCTGCAAATTGGAGGCAAATGATCAAGTGTCATCACAAGAACTATCTGGTTGTGCCACAGAATATTACACCACCCTGTAATCGAAAAAGACAGAAAAGGTGGCCTAGCAGTTTTGCTGCTTTTGTTTCTGTGTTTTGGTGAAGCAGAACAAAAGGCCTGACTAACAATGTTTTGTCTTCAGTATAGGCAGCTGTGTTGGATTACACTGATGAGTAGAGGTTCTTAGCTCTTTTGCACCACTTGTGCATGGTTAAATATTGCCAGTTTGTTCTGATTTGTGTTTTACACCAAGATTTTTCAGATCAGTTGTTTACTTGAAAGAATTAAAATTGGGTTTAGGCAAAGCCTAGCTTGTATTGAGGATCATAATATGACAACAAACGTGTTAGTGACAGAAGGCAACTCTGAGCTGTTGCAGCTAGGAGGAAAACATTTGACATCTTGGTGTCTTGTTCTTAAACCATCAATTCGGTGCAATTGACACTAGGCTGTTGTTTAATGTTATAAATGCAATTGTCTCCTGATAAATAAGAGTTGATTCAGCATTCATTAACAAGACAATGTCTGTATTTTAGGGAGAAAGAA
Organism: Calyptomena viridis; assembly: GCA_013390005.1. Lineage (NCBI taxonomy): Eukaryota > Metazoa > Chordata > Aves > Passeriformes > Eurylaimidae > Calyptomena > Calyptomena viridis. The sequence goes on along the minus strand of WEIV01014378.1, from coordinate 49,011 downwards.
AAGAGCATTTTGTGAACCTTGTGGTCTCATTTCTGATTTTTTCTTTAAGAGACAAATATTCGACAGTAAACTGTCTTTTTCAGTTCTGGAAACTTTGGCAAATCAATTTTTAAACCAACTTCATTTATGTAAAATATGAGATTATTTTCTAAAGGTGGAGTCTTTTGGGATATGTTTCGCTGTGTTACATTCAGGCTGCATAAAACTTCCCTCTCTTTACTGTCTGCCTATGGCAGCAGAGTTCTAGTGTATATTCAGTTAGCTACTCTTACTGACTGATTTAAAACTTCTTTCCTTTTCATGCTTTTTTTTAGTGGGCAAAAAATTTGCATGTTTACGTTTGGACTCCTTTGATTGCATGACATTGGGCTGCAGAGTACCTCCCTTAGGGAGTATTCCAGGTGCTCCAGATACCAATTTTTCTCACTATACAGTAGACATTGTTAATATCTTAAAGTCAAAAATAAGGAAAATAGTGTGTGAGTAGGGGACTGATCCGTTGAAAAATTTGCGGTAAAGGAGTTGTAGACCTTGGTGGACTACAAGCTGACCATGAGCAAATTGCATCCTTAGAGCAAAGATGAGCAGCAGAACCTGGGCTGTGTTAGGCAAAGACTTTCCAGCAGGTCATAGGAAGTGATCCCGCCCCTCTGTGCACTGTGAGTGCAGACACATGAAGTGCCGGGTCCAGGTCTGGGCTTTCTGGTGTAAGGAAGATGCACTGGAGTGAGTCTGGTGCAGGGCCACAGCTATGAGTAAAGGACTGGAGCATCTATCATAGGAAGAGAGGCTGAGAAATCTGGTGGTGTTGATCCTGGAGAAAAAGGTTTGCCAGGATGTTGATTGGGTGTGAGTAGCTGAGGGAGGGAGTGGAGAGAGCTGGACATTCCCAAGGATTTACCAATGAGAGGGCAAGAGTTGGTGATCCCACACTGAAAAACAGGAAATTTAATCTGAAATCAGAAAATAACTTTTTTTCTCTGTGAGGAAGGTCAAATACTGGAACTGACTGTGGAGGTCTTATCTTCACGGATATTTAGAACTCAGCTAGCACATCCCCAGGCAAACCTGCAGTAGCTGACCCTGCTCTGAGCACAAGAGTTGGAGTAGATGATCTCAAGGGGTCCCTATCAGCCTCCACTGTTCTGTGGGTTTTGTGAAGTATGCAAATCATTGAGATGGTTGGCGTTACATGTGTTTGTGTGCCATCATTGTACAACAGCTCGTAAGTGGAGACTATTTGGTCATAAGAATTATCTTAAAAAGATGAAGCGAGGAAGTCCTGATCATAAAAAATTATCTCTTTTTCCCGGAGGCATTAGTAAGGTGTCTTTGTCTAATTAGGTATTTCAAAATAATTAGAAAACCCCAAAAGGGTGGGTTTTTTTTCCCCTGGAAGAGGTTTTGTGGTTGGTAGAAGAGGCATCATATAAATTGTTGTATTTTTAATGTTTAATTTTCAAATTTTTTTGCTTAAAGAGGGTAAATAGTTTTCTAACCTTCGGTGAACACTACAAAGAAGAGATGAAAGAGACATTATTGAAGATGAGACAATACAAAGGTAAATTGACTATGCTAGAAGTCGTGTGCATTAAAATTAGGTAACTGTGCCCAGTCTCCTAAAGCATATGGTATATGTGAATATAATCCGTCTGTTATACTGGGACATTTTTAACTTCCAAAACCACAGAGCCACAAAAGTTTTTGCCTGAAGTTTTAGTCTGGAGTCAGGTAAAAGGTGGATTTACTATATTCTGAAACTGAACTACAACAAGATCCAAATAAGTCTTAAGCTAGAACAGAATTTTGAGTCATTTGATCAGTAAATTATCTAGTAGTTCAAAGATGTTTAAGAGCAATGTAAGTCTTTCTCCAACAACTTGAGTATTGCAAGGGTCCTTGGTTGGGCAAGTAATCTGCTTTTGAAGGTTATATAGCCTAAGTACACTGTAAATGTAAATGTTGTAAGCCCTTCTAAGGAGAGCAAGGAAAGCGTGGATTAAAAATCACCAGCAGCTTTGTCAGAGCGCTACTGATTTGGAGGCACTTATGATGCATTATGATGCTGCCCTGAATATTTATTACAGTAAGTTTGCTAGGTCCGTTTGGTAGATGCTGCATACTATTATGAACAGGAACAGAACTGTGGTGGTCACTGCATTGAAATAGACTCCTAGGATGGTGCTGTTTTCTTACGTTAGTGGCAATGTTTTAATTCGTTATTAGAAGCACATTCACAAAACCCAGATGCTGATGAGGAGTTGTGTTTTCAGACCTTTCTGGTACCCGAGATGGCACTAACTAAATAAATAGTTTACTTCTTTATTTTGTATTTGGCCAACTGTTTTGTAGTGTGCTGCACAGAGAAAAGTAAATCATTGCATGTTTTAATTACCAGAATTCTGTTTGTGTTATAGTATCATTTATAGTAATCAACAAGCTTGAATGAAAGTTGCTACCTGTCAGAGGTTTTGTGGCCTCCCCAGTGCTAGAACACAAGCCATATGCTCAGAGCCAGAACAGGAGGATAGAAAAAGAATGTAGCATTGAAAAAACGTGTGAGTTTCTGTTCTGCGGTAGTTGTATAGCCCAGTGCTCATAGCAGGTGTAGTGTAATAGATAACCTGTTGTTATGTAATTTATGATTCCTAAACAAAAATAATTCAACTAATTCTGAAAGTTAGGATGATTAATAGGCTGTATTTTATGTGTTTCTCTGTAGTCACAAAGGCTAGAGGGTTATGTTTCAGGGAAAAGTTGAAATTCACTTGTCAGTAGCTAGAGCTCTTCAGAATCATGAAAAAACATCAGGCATGATAAAACCACAAGGACTGGCAAATCTGAATATGGGGCCCTAGAGGCAAATCCAGAATAATGCAGATAAGGCAGATTAAATCTAAGCTATTATCATTTCAAACATTGCGGTTAAAATGCATTATTGTCATGCTGGATTTTCACTTTCTAACTGTAAGAAAATGCAAAGCATTGTTCATGCATTACAGAATCGCATTGTGTTTTCCCACAAGTGTCTGATTTGTCACATTTATGCTTGTTTTCTACAGAAGTTTGCATAAACAGGTTTGTTTATAGGGGTCAGTGTCTTCTCCCAAGTAGCAAGTGATGGAACAGGAGAAAATGTCCTCATGTTGCACTGGCAGGAACTTGGATTGGGTATTAACAAAAACTTCTTAACCTAAAGGACTGTCAAGGATTGGAACAAGCTGCCAAGGGAAGTGGTTGAGTCACCTTCCCTGGAGATATTTAAAAGATGAGTAGACACAGCCCCTGGGGACATGGGTTAGTGGTGGACTTAGCAGTGCTGGTTTAGTGGTTGGACTTGGTGACCTTAAGCGTCTTTTCCAACCTTAACAATTCTATGTTTGGGGAATAGCTACTTTAAAAAACAAGCATGTATGGACAATAGTGTTCATGTGCAAGCAAAGAATTATGACTCATTTCTGATTATTGCTTTGTCAGTGTTCACCAGTTATTCTAGTCAAGTTGTCTCTTTCTGTGTGTGGCACATGAGGACTTGGCTGTGTTTAATGTTAATTTTCTTATTCTTTAATTAAAGTTCATCACTTTTTCTGAATTGTAATTAGTATGATATGACTTTGGTGAACAATTGGATTTTATAAGTAACCAGGAATCACTAAGGTGTGATTAGTATTTTGAAATACACACATTTCCATATGTCATGACTCTGTTAGACATATAGATGTTGGAAATCTATGCTTTCATCATAGTCAATAATGTGAGTATTTGCAATAGCCAAGAATTGGATTTTTCTTATTAGTGAACGATTTAGCTGGCTGTAGTGCTTTTCTATGCTTCCCTTTTATGTTTCATCAGACTTTTTTTCCTCTTACATAGGTCTAATTAGAGAACCAATTTGGTTATGATGATAGGAGCTGAACCATTGCATTAGGCTTTCATGAAACATAGAGACATCTGTTTTGACATCTAAGTTTTCTATTATTGCTGCTTTCTGCACCATGTAGAGTGCATGTGGAGCAACAGGATGTGGACGCACAATAAACTTTTTACATAAGCAAACGTATGAATTTCCCATATGTCCATTTTTCTGCAATAACCCTGTGAACTTGCCAACAATAAATGCATGATTACTTTTGCTTCTTTCCTTTCACACATTTGCACATGACTTAGAACATGGAATAGAATGTACTGTAGATTACTAAATAATGCACAGTAAATGCTTTTATTACAGTAAATTCTCTTTAAAAGTGCCTTGGTGTGTCAAGTAAGTTGTCCATCTGTCCCAGTGTTCTGTCTGTAACATTGCTAGTCAGAGATGCAATTTAGGAAGATCTTGTAGACTCATGTACTCTCTGTTGTCAGATCTTCTCATGCTCAACCAACATCCTAAATTAGAGAACTAGGAATGTGAAAGGCTATGTCCCAACCTATGCCCTTTAATATCTTTTGTATATGATTGTGTTTATTTCCTTTTTGAACTTCTTGATACTGTTGTTCCACAGCTACAAATCAATTTCATCACTCACTCTAGAAGAAAGAAGTACTTTCTCAATTTTAAATCCATCTCCTAAAATTTTCACTCCTAAATTAATGTCCTCCATTTTATGTTTGCAGGGCTTCGTGAATAATTCTGCCATCACCTTGCCCAACTTTCCTCTAGCAGATTTCAGTTTTTATTTGTAAAGCATATGCTCCCACTTCTTAATCATTTAGTTCTCCTGTGGTAGGTATTGTTTGAAAAATAGCCCACACTTAGTGTGCACTAAGAAACTGCATTACAGAAAATATGTGCACATTCTTTCAAATAATCTGATAGAGACACAGTATACATTATGTAGAGAGATAAATATAGTTTATAAATATATAATTTAGCCATTATTGTATATTGTGGATCAGTATTTTTATAGACATGTTTTTATTGGCTTTTGAGACCATTACTGTAGAAAAGGAGATAGCATTTAAGGAATGTAGGTGCTGGTACTGTTTCTCCAATAAAATAATTAAGATGATGCATTCTTAGAATAAAGTATGCAAAAAAAAAAGGAAACATTCTCTCCAAATCACTTTGATTTTTTTTTTTTAAGTATAGTTAAAGCAGTGAAACTATGTATTAACAAATATTTTGGGGACTATTTTAAATGGTCGTTTTTAACATGCTAGTTATCTGATCTGTACTGTAATAGTTTGATGTCATGTAGTTGACCAAAAAAGTGCATATAGTTCCAGTAGCGAGCCTTTCTTTTAACTCTAGAAATTTTTCTGAGAAAAAAAAAATTAAGTGCCTTAAGTAGCTACATTACTTTTTTTTCGGTTTACACTTAACTGTAACTGAAAATTCCTTGTGCCATTGTGTATGTTAAAACACGTAGGTCAATTATTTCTTGGAAAGTGTAGCAGCAGGGGAACAACTAAATAATGTCAGACTGCAAAGGCTCTTGACCATTAAGTTGCTTATTGTAATGTTTGCTTGTTGTAATGTTTGTTGCTGTAACAGTGTTCGGATTAAAGTAATTGCTAAATGTGAATATGGCCAGTTTTCCCTTCAGCTTAGATTGTCTTGTTGCTCAGCTACAGCTCTCGGATGGGCACACGCCCGTTTCTTCCTGCAGGCTCTTGCCTGTTCCCTTTTTTTCACCCTTGCAGTCGTCTTGTCTGGGTCTCCCTGTGTTAGTCTCAATGCTTCACAAGCCCATACATCATCTCAGAAATCTTCCAACCTGCTGCCAGGAGAGGATGAGGCCCTACTGACTGCACGCCATGTTCTGCATTTCAGTGGCGCAGAGGAGCAGACAGGAAGGGACTTGTTGCAGCAAATGTTCAGCTATTCCTGATTTCATAAGGGGAAGTTTGTTGCCAAGGGGAAGGGTAGTCGGAAGGTCAGAGGAAACAGAACACTACAAAGGCATGTCTCTACTCGTAAGTGTTTCTCTCTTCCATCTTATGGGAAAAGAAAGTAACAAGAAAGAGAGTATGTGGAAAATACAGAGTTCCACTGGGGAAAAAGAAAAAAGGTTAAGGTTCAGCTTGGTGAAGGCTCTAAGATGGGTCTGCAAATCCGATAAAAGGAACTTGTTGTTAGGTAGAGGAGGGCAAAAGCAGCAGAATGAGATGGGAAATGGCAAGAAATAATGGGAGATGGCAAGAAATTTTGGCAGAACTAAACAAAATGAGGAAAAGGATAAGTGAGAAGAAAATATAAAAGGAGCTAAGAGCTTTTATCTTTATAAATTTTTTTTGAAAGAAAAATATAATCCAAATGGGAGTGGAAAAATTAATAGATGATTGTCAAATATAATGAAAAAAAGAGGAAGAAGGAGAATGGAAAATAAAAGGAAGCGGAAATGACTGGAAGCAGGGAAACACCCTATGTTGCTTGTTTTCAGTTCCTGTGTTTTATTGTATGTCCCTGGGAAATCACTTCATTCTGATGAAAGAATTTATGTCTAACAATGGCACATCCTCTGCTTTTGTTCACTAATACCATACTAGCACCACTGTACTAGAACAGTGATCTCCAAACATTTTTGATCATGCTCCTCTATCAAACTTTTTTAAGCATGCACCCCTAATAGAGGTGTATATATTTGTTTATGAATTGTATACATGTACAATTTATACAATTATATTGTATACATGTACAATTTATACAAAATTATTATGTATTTTGTACCTTATAAAACTTATGCTAAAATCCAAATTAAAACAATATGAGATAAAGATGAAGCAAACACTATTTTAAAAGTATTTTATTTAATTTTATTCTGTCTTATTTGTTAATGCTAAAAACCATATTCCTGTACCCCAGTGGAATGTCTTGCAGACATACTGGAGTGTGTTTCCCCCTACCACACACATACTTTGGAGATCACGGGTAAGGACCCTAATAAAAAGTTTAAAGTTTTATGATTAGCTCTCTTCAAAACTGTTGCTTACATTTCTGATGGCCATGATGGTATCACAAGGTGCAGAGCTGCCTCAGCTCTTAATAAGTATTTCCAGTAATGTGCAAGAACAGATTCTGATACAGCTGGTTAGGACAATCAAAATCAAATATATGATCATTCAGCCTGATCACACTTTGACTTTCTAAGTTCTATTGTCTTACATTTACCAGCTACAAGGACAAAAATTACAGTTTTCAAAAAATAAGCACAACTTACTGAAGGCAGTGGCCATGACTTTAGAAATTTCTAATCCTAAAACTGTTTGATAAATACATTGAGAATTTTATTTAATTATATTTTTCAAAGATTCTTCTCCAAGTAGGATCAATAAATTGAGTAGTGCAAGTCCTTTAAGTTAGATCTACAATCATGTTTTCAGCTGCACAGATAAGATTAGACTCACCGCTTCAGACATAACTTTACTTACATACGCTGACTCTTAGTTTTGAAATATGTTTACTGTAACATCATAGTGTGACATTCAAAACTTGATTAATAAATCATACTGGGCTTTCTTGAGAAGGGTAAGTCTGCAAATACCAGCCTTTATTTTGTCATTTTCTCATGTGCTTTCCTGTGGAAATTCATATAACAAAAGTTTTGGGACAGTAACTGATGTAAGAATGTAAGAATAGACCTGTATTTAAAGAATATATTTTTTTTTAATCCATTTAACAATATTTATGTTTAGTGTTTACAAAATTCATTTTCTTATGGCTAGAAGCAGCAATTTGAAGCAGTAGCAAAAGGCAAATGTTGATAGTGAAACAACACTATGCTAAAACAGTGGATTCAAAGGTATTTTATTTGGATGTATTTTCAGATTAGATTACAATTGAAAGGTTTCTGACATTCTTTATGCCCTCTGCTGACATATACCTGAATTACCAGACAATACATTTAACATACTAGCCCAAAGACTTTTGTTAAGGGCAGATTATCTGATGCAGTCTGCAGTTCAGTGGAAAGGCTCTGGGTTTGAGGGCTTTAGGAATGTAGGAATATATGACAGCACAAAACCAGGCAAATTATATTAACCCCTTTAGATGAATTTATGTTTCAAATATGTAATTGGATTTTAGTGTTTAGGGGTTTTTTTCCTGACTTCCTTGTCTTTTTGTATGTTTTCGTAAGAATCCATCAATAGTATTGACTGTCCATGTTAATGACTTAAGGACCAGAGTGGGTAGATCCCAAAAAGTTGTGTTTATTCCTGGACTTAACTTTTCTACTAAGGGTATCAGAAAAAAACAGACACTGGTTTGGGTAGAATTGGACTGAGAAGATTGCTTGTCTTTAGTACGCTTCCCTACAGTGGCATCAGGCAATTCCACTGTACTTTGTTTTTAACTCACTTTAAAAACGCAAATCCATCATTCTTTTCATCTACTGGAGTACTGGTTGAAGTTGACTCAAAGATAAAAGAGTCTGTATCCTGTTAGGTATCTGCTACACTTTCAGTAGCATTTAATGACTCTACTGATTGTGAGACAATACTGGCAGAGTCATAGGAAGACTACACTGCATTGTGAAATAGAAATTATGTTATCAATGAGATAAACTTAAAAAGAAAAGGCTTCCTATGGAGCTGTTTATAGGTAGTGTGTTTGGAGTTTAGTTCTAAGTAGAATGCATTCTGTAAAGCTTTGTATGAGATCTGTTTCCCAGAGAATGTTTGTGTGTCTTTTTAATAAGGAAGACCTTTAATATAATAACTCTTTAATATACCACTCCCGTGTATTAAAAACATACGTTGTACCACAAAAGTTCTTGAGTTCTTGAGTTTATCTCTCCCACCACAGTAACCCAGTAGCCTGGACCTTTTGATTTACCTCCTGTGTTTTGAAGGTGATATGGGCAAACAAGTTGTATTGCCAAACTCCAGCTTCAAAACAGAAGCTAAAGTACTTAATTTTTAAAAGAAAAATTATATTCTTATGTAACCATGGCATTCTAGACAGAATAAGAGAGTCTAGTCTGTAAGGCAAACATAATTAAGCTTCAAGCTAAAGAAGGAGGCATGAGAGCTGACAACACCAAATGTGCTTGTGTTTCCACATTTTCTTATGTGCTGTTTATTTGCAGGACTGTCTGAGATTCTGCAGGCTCGAGGTTGTCAAGGACAGGTGCCTGAGGTCATAACCAGTGGGTACCTTGATGTATGTGACATGAGAGATCAAGCTTTGGCATCTAATCCACATCTCTGAATTTGACCCATTTGTAATCCAGAGGAGATTTCAGTGCTGCTACTGAAGGGTTAGATATGTTACTGAGTGTCAGTGAGATATCAAATGCATCAGCCACATTCTTTAGCTTTGCCCAGTCCATAGTAAGTTGCAGATTTTTCATTGCTAGTGTTATTTAAATGTTTAGGAGAGCTTTAAGCCATGGAGAACTTTGTCCTAAGTTTCTGTTCTTTCTAGTTCTTGTGCAAAGTTGTCGCCGTTTGAAAAATAAAACCATAACAGAAGTCCAGCTCCCTTGTTCCTTGGCCATGTTCACATCCAAGGGAAAGAAAAGTGACATTCACTTGACAGTTCTGTTCAGATCTTAAATACTTCTCTAACTTGAGTTCTAGTTCAAGACTAGTCCAAAGAAAGGAACAGACTTCTTATCAAGTTTCAGATGTTGCCAACTGTGAATGAAAAAAGTCAGCATGTTATTCACAAAATAAGAAAGAGAAAGCTTGTAACTGTCTGCCTTCCTCACTGAGGGAACTTTTGAAAATATGGCTAGTGAAAAGGATGTAAGACATACCAGGATGAAAATGAAATTCTTTAAAAGGGAGGAAGAAACTTCATTCTTCTGGCAAGGAATTCCAGATAGCAAGTAAGTATGTGGTCCAGTCTATGTTTGGATTGGATTATGGCACTAACCAATAGTGAGTGATGAGTTATCAGCCACACTAACCTTTTTTTTTTTTTCTTTTTCCAGTCAGAAATAAAGTGAGTACTAATATTTTCCTTTAAAATGTGATTACTGAGTTTCAGGATTAGCATCCATGAGACAAAGAGGAGCCATTCACATCTCATGTCTTTTGTTGTACCAGTCAGCAATCTCTCTTATTAGGTTGGTGTGCATGTTTTGAAACTTAATTGTAGAGATGCGGGCTTTCCAAGGTAGATATTAAGACTGTTTGAATATATTTGTATAGTATCCCACAAGAAACTTAGACAATGAATTGCAAATACATCAGATTAAACAGGATTAAAAAAAAAAAAAAGAGGTCATTACTACTGAATTTGTATCTAGCAACGTATTCCTGAGTATTTGCTATACAGGACAGATGGATCAGGTAGTACTGCTTCAAATTTAACAATATTCTGTGAGAAGAGATCCAAAATAAATGTTTGCAAAGATATTTGTGTCCATTTGTGTGTGATTTTAGTGCATTATCTCTGCATCAAGTTAATATTTTGCCTTGGGGAAAAGATTTTAAAAGTGAAAGTGATTTCTCTGGCTTTCAGACAATTTATGATTTATTGTCAGATTTCTTGGATTCTGAAAAAGTGTTTTCTTTCCCTGGTTATATGTGGCAGACTTATGAAGCTGACCAGAGGGAAGCTGTTATCAAAAATGCAAAATATACAGACACAAATATCTTTTAAATTTTTTTTTCAGTTAAAATTACACACTACAATGATGAAGTTAGTATCTAACTATAGTGAGTTCATCCTGGGTGGATGCCAGGTGTCCACCCAGCCACTCCATCACTCTCCTCCTCAACTGGACAGTGTAGAAAAGATACAACAAAAGGATTGTGGGGCAAGACAAGCACAGGGAGAGATCACTCGTCAGTTACCATCATGGGCAAAACCAAATCAGCTTGGGGAAATCAACTTGATTTACTACCAATCAAATTAGAGTAGGATAATGAGAAATAAAAACAAGTCTTAAACAACCTTCCCCTGACCCCTCCTTTCTTTCTGAGCTCCCAGATTCTCTAGTTCCCCTTCCCCAGTGGCACAGGAGGATGGAGAATGGGAGTTCCAGTCAGGTTATTACATGTCTCTGCTAGTTCTTCCTCCTCCCACTGTTTACCTGTGCCAGTGTGGGGGCCCTCCCACGGAAAAGTCCTCCACAAATTTCTCAAGTGAGTTCTTCCCATGTGCTGCTGTTCTTCACAAACTGCTCCAGAGTGGGTACCTCCCATGAGATGCAGTCCTTCAGGAACAGGCTGCTTCAGCATGGGTCCCACATAGGGTCACAAGTCTTGCCAGCAAACTTGCTCCAGCATGGGCTCCTCTCTCCACAGGTCTTGCCAGGACCTCCACAGATTTCCTGTGTGGTCACAGCTTCCTTTTGGGCATCCAACTGCTCCCATGTGAGGTTCTCCATGGGCAGCGGGTGAATCTCTGCATGCCTGTGGCCCTCCATGGGCTGCAGGGGTACAGCTACCTCATCTGCACCATGGTCTGCAAGGGAATCTCTGCCCCAACACCTGGAGCACCTTCCACCCCTCCTTCTGCACTGATCCAGGTGTGTTCAGGTCTATTTCTCTCACATATCCTCACTCCTCCCAATGCAATAATTTACCTATATGATTTGATTTTTACCTTCTGAAAGATGTATGGTTTGAAATAGTAATTTCAAAAGTATTAGACATTAGATAGCAAATGAAGTAAAATAACATACATCCTGTGAGTCTCTATTTACTTTGTAATAATCCTTTGTGCACAGCAAGATTTAACCTAGAGCATCTGTAGCTTTGAGAAATTACTGTATCCCACTCTTTGTCTTTTTGGTTAGCCAGACTCTGAGTATCTAAGGGGTTATAATTGCTGAGTGCTTCAAGGAGAGGACACAAATTTTGCCAGTATCATCAGATTTTTGTTCTAACCGGTCCTGCTCAAGACCACCTTTTCTGAAAGCATAAGTAGCTCTCATGATACACATTTAAGTTTTGGTTTATGGAGTTTAACTCTTATCTCCTTTCTTATCCTTAGCATCGGAGCATGAATCTGGTACATGTACAGATGGAGGTTTAGTGTAAAGCTTGTGTGAAACGCACCCCTGCAGTAGAGGCCAATGAGAAGCTGCTGCATTGCTTAGGGCTCACTTGAAATTTAGTCTGAACCCATGAAAAAGGATAATCATTCTATTAGCTCAGTACCATTGAGGATTTGTTATGCTTGCAAACAGTAATTGGATGGTAGGGAACAGTATGTTTTATGGAAAATTGCCCAAATAAGCCTTGTAGATAGGCTCTGTGACACATAAAGCCAGCAAGACCTTTCCTGTGCAGTCATTACCTCTGACTGTCTAAAGGCTTAGTTGTGAGGTTTTGCTTGTAGACCCCCCCCACGCCACAACTGTCACATTGTTTTTTCCCAGGACTTAACTTAAACTACAGCTAAGTTTTTCATCTCTATGAAGTCTGCTCTTTGTAATTCAGAAATTGAGAGGACTGCTTGGAAAGATGTTACACCTTCAGTATGCTCAGCTTGAAGTTTCAGCTAAGAAATCATTATCTAAGAAATCTTTGCTGAGTTTTGGATGCATTATGTACAAACATGGACTATGTTTCTAGCTGTAGTCTTTTTTTTTTTCCTTTCTTATGTTTTCTTGTGTCCTCTTACTCCATGCAGCTTGCTCCATGGAATTTTGTGGAGCTAGGACTTAACTATAAAATGTTGGTGTCAGTTCCAACCATACATCTGCCTTGCTTAGTAAATACGCTTTTATTGCAATAAAATAAGCAAGAGGGTAAGGGAGTGGAACCAAAAAGCAAGATTTGTAGCAAGAGAACTTGAAGGAAAATTAAAGGGACTGCAGAAAAGAACTTCTTTGACTGAGTAGCTTTAAGAGTACAAAGAATGGCAAGTTTGCACTGAGAATAGTCTTGCCTTCAGCACATTATACACTTCATTAGGTGTTTTTTTCCTGTCTTTTTTCCCCTCGTTGTATATATAAAACGAAATGACAGTTTTTGAGGAGACAAGAGGGAGCTGATGGTCTACTTTCTTCAAAAGGCTAGTCTATTGCAAAGGTTATAATTTCTGCATTGCTCCTATTTTATAATTGACACACAACAGGAATATACTGTTCAGAACAGAACACGATCTGAAGGGCAGCTCCTTCTCAAAAACTTACTGATGTGACTGTGATAGCATATAGGACTAACAGGTTGTTGGGAAATCTGAAGTGAAGTTTATGTACAAATTACAGACTCTAAACAGTTACTGTTCAGAAATTACTTCATGATGTGATGAATACTAATAAGAAAATATCAGCCCAATATTCAGCAGTGACCAACAACGCAAAAAGACTTCAGAGATGATTTAGGGAGAAAGAATAAAAAGAAAGCAGGCTTTTTAATCCTGCGTGTTGGAGTGTGATGGAAAAGCTGAATAAGGAGTAACTGTTTTTTTCAAAAAAAGGAACTGTACAGTATCATATGAAATGAGTAACTAGAAGCTCTGAACACAACAGAAAGAGATATTTCTTCATACAAGAAGCAGTTCTGCTACAGAGCTCCCTGTGACAAGACATGATAGATGCTAGGAAATACATAGTTCAGAAAGCAACAGATTACTTTAACAGAAGCTGGTAAAAAGAAGCATATGAACAGAGCTGCAAATCATTGGAAGATGGGGAAGTAGTCTACCAAGTGTTGATGTATGTTTCCTTAACTTTTTTTTCATATACTCTTGTAATCACTTGCCATTGTTGGAAAGAGTCTACTCTGCTTAATGAACCTCTGCTTTATATTTTAATATAACTTTATGTTTTTTCTAAAGAAATGGATCTGCATAAACATGATCATGGTGCTTTCACCAAGTATGTCAAGCTCTTGTTTTAGGAACTGACTTTAAAAAAATTTTTAAAAAGCAGCGTGATTTTTAGGATTATTGAATATCTTAACCTGAAATTCCAGTTGTTTAAAGTGATACATACTCTGCAGGACTGCAAATGCATTTCAGAGAATCAAAGGATTCATTTCTGTTGGGCAAACAAATACTTCTTGATTTTTACATTTGGCCGTCATTCATATAAGACATTTCAATTCCTGTTATTTTGTGGAAAAAAAAAAAAACAAACAAAAGGTCAGGATGATATCCTATGCAGGGATAACAGATAAAAGACAACTTTTCCTGTAACCATGATTAGCCCTTGTGTTTGTTCTTTCCCAAAAGGAAAAAGGTTCAGTCAGCCATTTGCTGACACACTGTGTTGGCAGAAAACTGAAAACTTACTGGAAACAAACCTCTCTGATTTTATGTATTTTCAAAGCATACAATTGCTTTATTACAGAACAAGGTAAGCATAATTGCTTTTTTCTTTACTTAAACATGTGTCAAATGGGTTGTTGCTGTATTTCAAAGAATTTTTTTATAAGAGAGTAAACTTTTGAGGATTATGCTTTGAATGTGTATCAGAATTGAGAGCCCAGACCTTTGTATGAAGATTAGCATTAGCAAATCAGCATGTGCAAGAAATATCTTGCTGTGTTTGATGAAAACTTGGGTTTAGTGTTATGGAAATGAATGTTACCTTGGCATCCTACAGCTGCAATTTGTCTGTTGTATTTTCAAATACACAAAAAGTATTCCTACCTGTATCTGTTTCTTCTTGGAGGAATCAAGGTACTAGTAAATACAGGGTTTTGGCACTTTCTGCATCTGGTTTTGGCAACCATTTAGAAGCATTATGTTCTTTTTCCAAAGGTGTTCATGCTTTTTAAATATGCAACATTCCTGACCATTTCTCCTTGTGAGAATATTTGTATTTTCTCTTTAATCAGATACAAAATAAATAACCATAAAAGCAAAGCACTTAAAATGCATTTCTCTACAGTGGAATTTAGAATCTCTGTCTTTCTCCAAGACTAAACACAATTTTGTCATGTATCTGGTTTACTAGTATGTATTTGCTAATGTGAATGCATATGAGAAATCTGTGGTTTAACATCTGCTCTGTTTTTAAAACTCAGAGAGTTTTAATCAAAATCATTCTCTGTTAGGGTAAAAACAAAGTAAAAAAGCCCTCAGGACATAAACTGATCACATAGAAATAATTTGTGCATAATTTAGAATCAATTACACCAGACACATAAGATGAAACACAAATGGTCATAGGTATTTTAAATAGTCTCAACTGAAGTCTAGCTGGCATTTTGTAGGAAATTATGCATTTAACATTTTTTAGTCTGCCTTATGGATTGTGGAATGTCTCATAATCAGAAATTTCTGAAAAATGTTTAAAGGTCTGTAGACTGTACGTTTTGGCTCATGACGACAGCACTCCAAATTCAACTCTTGTTGGTCTGAGTAGCCCAACAGCGTATCTGGTGACATATTGTTTATGTTTCTTGACCAAACAAGCAACTCGAATGTGTAGTCCTTATGGTTATGTTTCTGGTAACTCATTTAACAATCAAGTTTCAATCAATGTTTATGTTAAATGCAAGCCAAATTTACTCACAATTTACTCAGCTCATAAAACTGACAAAAGTGTCAACTCAATATGCATTAAAATAAATATTGGAATGACAGCAGTAGTGAGCTTTCCCAAGGAAAAAGTGTTTAAATACAGAAATCAACCACAATCACATGTTCTTAAAAACATGGAACTAAAATATAAACACAGTGAGACAGTAGTATCTGTGTTTCTTAATCTGAGTGGATGGATTGATTTGGTACGGAATTGTCACTTTTATTCATATGATATTTAAAATTAATGCAATATGGATTTGTTGCATTTTGTCTTTCAGAAAACTGCACTTATGAAGTGTAAAAGACAAAATACAGTTTCCTTATACCCATATCTGCTCTGTGATTTTTGGGTGGGTTTTTTTCATGTATACCTAAGTATATGTCCTCCACCTCCCCACACACTTCTTATTTCCTCTTTATATTTTCATCTATTCTTTTAAAAACTCAATTTATTAATTCTCCTTTCATCCTTCAATGCAGGCTATACTCCCTTCATTAGCAGAAAACTTTTAATTATTTTGCTGATTCACTATCAGGGTCTGATTAGAGGAGGATATATAAAGCCATTAAAAATGTATCAGTTTTTATCATTGGGTTTCCACAGTTTCTCATCTTTATATGACCCAGGATCTTGAAATTCTGACCTGTTTCTCCACTGTAAAATTTCTGGTAACAGCCAAAGTGAGGGAGGAGAATGACAAGCAGGATTTAGGCAGAACTCAGAAATCAGTCACACTTCTTTGTAAATATGCAAAATGCAAATGAGTTGTACATGGATTTGTTTTGACACACAGAAAGAAAAAAGGCATGATTCTTAAATGGTCAAGAGAAGATGGTACACTGAAACTGTTCCCTACCAAAAACCTGGTTACAAATTACCTCTACATCCCTGCAACATGCATTTTAAACTCCCCCTTCTCCTGCAAACTGTTGATATATTTTGTTAACTGCTGTTAACTTTGGCTGAAGCACACTATGTCAAAGTAAAAACAGGCTTTTACCAAGAGTAAACTTTCCCTCAGCTTAGGCAGCTTTTGTATTATTTCATGACATAAACTTTTTTTTTTTTTTTTTTTTTTTTTTTTTTTTTGCACATGATGTGTTACGGTCCCAGAGAGTTAATTAAAAATCCATGTGTTTTGTATGATAATTTAAAACATAGCTACTATATGGAAAAGGTATTACCACAGAGTGCCTGGGACACATGCCAGAAAAGCTTAAGTAAGGAAAGAAATATGTACGTTTGCTGTCTTGTCTCAATAGACCAATGGTAGTATTTTCTAAATTACAAAGATCTGGATGGGAATTCATAACTTTAACTAACAACTGGATATACTTACCACTGCTCCCCCCGTCTCCTTGTTCCACTTTCTATTACAAATGACAAAAGCTGGCTTCCTTCTGTCTTATTTTGAAATAATTAAACCATAGTGATGTCATCAATAATCTCTTTCAAGTCTATCTTTTGCCATTTTAAAGCTTTGGCTTATACACTTGACCAAAGTTTTGTCTGTTGAAACCCAAAAGAGCATGATGAAAGAAGTCATACCAGATGGAGATGCACTAATACTTTAGTGTGACATTTAGGTTTGATACAGAGATTCCACATACCCAAGTAATCTCAAAGTTTGGTCTCTTGCATACTTACAGGATTTGGGGATTGTTTTATTCAAAACTATCGGTCACTTTAAGAAGTGAAATTTCATTCTGTAAAAGATCTACAACCATCTGAAAGGAGGTTGTAGTGAAGTGGGTGTTATTCATCTCTCAGGTAACAAATGACAGAATGAGAGGAAATGGCCTCAGGTTATACCACAGGAGGGTTAGATTAGACATTTGGGTTGGGGTTTTTTTTCCGCAAGAAAGGGTTGTAAAGGATTGAAACAGACTGCTCAGGGAAGTGGTGGAGTCACCATCCCTGAAAGTGTTCAAAAAACCTGTGGATAAGGCACTCAAGGACACAGTTTAATGGTGAACATGGTGGTAGTGCTAGGTTGACACCTGGAATTGATGCTCTTAGAGGTCTTTTCCAACTTTAATGATTCTATGATTCTATGATCTATTGGTTTTGCAGCTGCCAGATATTTGTGATTTGCCTAAGACTGACAAGTATGTCAGTATAGACTACTTAGAGTATGTAGAAATGTTTCTATTTTATGCCCCTATGTAGCAGTTCTAGCAAAAATATCTACATGGTATCACTGAAACAAGTTTTTCTCAGGCTTCTGGCTGGGAATGGTGATCAGCAGACTGTGCTTCCTCATACTGTATACAAATATATAAAAAAGTAAATACTTTACATTCTTGGACTCCTGTCTTTGAAGGGGATAAGCAGTACCTTGTGTAACAAAAATGTTTGAGAAATAACACATTTGTAGAATCTTGTTCCATTATTTAATGAGATCTGGAAACATATCCTTCTGGTAAAATCATCAGAAGGACATCTTTTGTGGAAGTACTGCATTAAGTGAAAATTATTTCTTAAAGGAGTGGAAAGGCTTGGCCCTAAATAATTTGTGGAATACAGGAATTTCCAAAAATTAGATTGCATCAACATTTTATTACAATTGGCATTCTGTAGGAATAATTCAGCACTACTTTTTATACAGGATTATATGATGAAGAATAATTGAAAGAGTGTTTTGCTATTGAAAAAAAAAATAACCTTCAGAAGGTAAGACACATCCTAAGAGCAGTACAACAACTACTTATTTACTACAGTTTCACAGCATACAAACACAGTTTGCCCATACAAATAGAGAACTGAATCTTCAGTGTCCACTTCATGGACATGCATAATACTGCGTGTATAAAATGGATGTCCATTTTAGTCATCAGTGTCATGCTGATGAAAGATAAACTACCTTCAATTTAATTTCAGCCAAAGTGATTGAAAAACATAAATATTCAGTTTGCATGTGTGTTTGTTGAAACAAGGCAAAATTTTACAATCACACATGTTAGAATAATTGTGTTCCTGGGCACTAAAACAGAATTCAGCTAATGAAGAAGGAATAGAAACATAGAGACATGATCAAAGCAAAGATGAAATTGTCTTATTCGTACACCTAAGGGCTTTCCTCACTGTGATTTAGTGAGAAGGGCAAGTTAGGAGCTGTCTCAACCCCTTTTGTGTCTACAGAGACAAATCCCTGCCTTGAGTAAAGTAAATCTCCGTCCTGAAAGCCATGGCCTGAAGCTCAAGCTGTGCAGAAGAGCTGCAGTTCCAGTCCCCTCCTGCTCCTTCCACCGCGGTCCCTGCACACGATGCAGTGGTTCGCCCGCCACGAACCCCGCAGTCCTGGTGAAATATTGCAAGCAATGGGTCCGAGTGTGATCTCCAAGATTTCAGACTAACTAAACTGATTTGCAGTCTATTATTTAGACGCTAGATGTCTCCATGTGCTGTAAGTACACGCGGCTGTGGTTACTGGTAAACAGAGGAAATCGCTAGAACCAAAGTTACGTGGTGCAGTGTTCATAGACATGTAACTGAGTTACCACTCTTGTTTTCATCTGTCTGGAATTTTTTCGAGGAAATAATTATGTTGGGAAACGCTGGCTATATTTCCCGACGCATTTCATTGCGAATCCAATCAGGGCTCTTTTTAACGTGTCCCTTTTTTTTTTTTTTTCTTTTTCTCCCCCGATTTGTAATGAGTGTGGCTCAAACTCCGTGCACAGGAAACGGTGGGAGGTCCCAATTTAAGGGAAGCCCGTTGTTCGATTACATCAAAGCTGACAACCTGGGAGGCTGAGGTGCCCCGGGGCTCCGAGTCCCCAGGAAAGGCATATCCTGGAGCTTCAGAGTTCCACTGAATTTCTAAACCAATTGATGCTCTTTGGTGTATTACACCTACAGGCACAGGTTTCTTGGAATTCAGACCACTTGTGGGTTAACCTTGATTTTACTCCAAATGAGACGCTAAAAAAACCCACAAACCAAACAAAAACCAAACCAAAACCCCCCCCCCCCCCGCCCCCGTCCCAAACTAAAAACAAAAAAACACCTCATCCAGAAAGCGGAATCAGATTTTCCAGCCAGCTCTTTCCCCAAGTAACACTGCCCGGACTGCGACTGCTGTAACTTTGATCGCTATCCCCGCTCAGCCCGCCTGTACCGACAGCTGCCTCGTGCCTCTGCTCTCTGCTGCTGTCGCCTCGGATGCGCTCCAGATGTGCCTCCATCCCTCGCCGCTGCACCTACAGAGGACAGCACGCTATGTCTCCCCCTGATGCCTCCCACTTAAACTGCTTTCGTATCCTGCGGACCTTTTACAGCGCCCCGGCACCACCTCAGTGCTTATGCTGTAGATTTTTTTTTGCTTTAAACTAGGACATAGGCATCTAACGCCGGGACCAGTACTTCAAACGTCATCATCATGGCTAAGCTTCGCGAACGAAGATATGGGAAGGGCTCTACCCACGCTTGCTACGAGCGCGCTGGTGGCTAGAAAGGCCAATGCGGGATAGACAAATCCGGGAACAAAAGGCACAGCTAAAAGTCTCCTTAAGTGGTATTGACGAGGCGCGGTTCTTTCTGCGGTGTCTTTTCTCCTCGAGACTAATTCTACGTGAGTTTTCAAAGGAGGCAGCAACGTTATAGATGGTGTGTCTCCATGTCTCCCGATATGAGGCCAGATGGTGGTCAATATGGCCAAAACTGAGGTGTTGTTTCAGGGAGTCCTTGTATCTCCTCTTTGGGGCTCCCCTATTGCGGCAGCCAGTGGCGAGTTCACCACAAAGCACCATCTTAGGGAGGCAGTGATCCTCCATCCTGGAAACGTGCCCTGCCCAGCGCAGTTGCGTTCTCAACAGCATGGCCTCAATACTGGTGACCTCTGCC
>WEIV01014378.1:0-28398 GCA_013390005.1 Calyptomena viridis | reverse complement strand
GGCAGGTGCGGCGCCGGGGCCGGGCTGGCGGGAGTCCCGGCTTTGTTGGCGCGCCTGGTCGGATGATGCCGGAATCGCGGTGGGAAGCGCCTGAGCTCAGACCGGCATCGCGGCGGTGACTGCGCTGGGACTTGATGGGCATCTCCTAGTACTTGGTTTTATCGTGGAGTGCCTTCCGTGTTGCTTTACTTGCCCAGAGGCACGGAAGAAATAGAGTACATCAGCACAGCCCTGCCAAGAAAAGAGGGTGTGCGGTGGTGAATGCGCTGCGTTTGTGGTACATCACAGCTTAGGTGAGGACTGTGTGCTGAAGATACTATCCTTGTTTGTGGTACTAATTCTTTGAAATGGAAGAGATTTTATATTCCCGAGTAGTTACAAAAACAAAATAGCACCTGAGGCTTGACAAAGACAATGCACTGATGAAAATAAAGCAGTACTTCGTATTTTCGTGTGGCATTAGTCAAGTTTTAATGAATCACAGAAAAAAAATCGCAACAGCTTATGTACAGTACTGATGTGAAATGGCCCATGGGTAGCGGCAGGGAGGAGCCTATAGCTCTTAGACGTGCTTTTGTCTACATGGATCATGTGCACTGTCTGCACGGATGTAAAATCTTCTGCCTGATCGAGTTTGCTCTGCCTGCTCCTACTTCCCTCTCCCAGCTAATACAGCATCCAGCAGACTGTATGCCAGGGACTTGAGCTCGCCAAAGTGTCCAGAGGAGTAACAGTTTTATGTAAAGCACATGTAATGCCTCCAGCTACCAAGGGATTCAGGAAGAAAAAAGAGAGTGGAGGGAGAGAAGAGGACAAAGACAATGGTTGTTGTGAGATCCATGCTAAACTGAGAGTGTCTTCTGAAATTCAGCATATGGTCTGAACAGTGGTGTGTGCTGTTTTGAGATGTGGACAGATGTTTTTAAGTAGCAGACTGTAGGTGTTTATAATTATGAATATTAACACTTTAGCCATGCCGTATTTTATGAAGAAAATGGTGGTGATGGTTGGTTGAAAGTTTTTAGCTGGTTAATCAGACTTTTTGCTAGTTGGTAGAGACACTAAGTAGTAGAAGGTAGTGGCCCCTGTGTGGAGAAAATAGTGCTTTCACAAGGTCCTGTGAAATCCACTAAAGGTTTCTCAGCTGTAACATGTCCTATGACTGGAAGAGTTACCTTTTTCTGACAAAGTTCACATTTCTTCCAAGCTGACAAACCAAGGGAGGGGGCAGGTGAACAAAAAGGTGGTTTTTCCTTTATGTATTTATATATTCATGCTTTAGAGTGCAAGCTGTGGGCCTACCTTAGTTATTTTGCAGGACTTTNTTTTTTTTTTTTTTTTTATAATTTGAGTTGATGGTTGTTTGGGTAGCTTGTACTTAAGTAATGATGGGGTGCATTGGGACAGATGCTTTTCAGTCTGATTTAAATACTTCAAAACAACATTCTTATCACCAAAGATGCAACTAAATGCCTGCATGACTTGGACAATCTGGACTAAAAAAGATCTTTAATTACAGATAACTTATTAATTTGCTTTTAATACAAAGCACAGTCATTACCTTACTTTATTATATGTCCAGCATGTTTCAGAAAAAAATTATTAAACAGGTTTAGCATGCTGTAGTTGTGTGTTTTGGGTTAAGTCAGTTCAGCTTCTTGCTGTGGAAGTCTTGTTTGCAGAAAACAAGAAGTGTTCTGCACATAATTTTTTTTTTGCATACGAGGAAAGACAGATGGGTATTAGAAATGTCAAGGACGTTATTCAGTGACTCAGTTATTCAGTGACTTAGCTGTTGAGGAGGAGGTAGCCCTTTGCTTTTTTACCTCTGGGATGGCTCTGACCACTCTCAGTGCTAGAACTGGAGCTTCACCTCCTGTTCTTTCTTGTACAGGAGCTGGGAAGGAGAAGGTACTTGATGCCCATTATTTGCTGAGGGCTGATGCTGGAGCCTCCACATCTGTAAGGGTACAGCCCTGCTACCCCTGTTTCACAGCTAAAGGAACTTCCTTGCTGATGGGCCACGTTATACATGTCTTGGAAACTTGTCCCACTGTGCTTGCAGCAACACTGTTCTTCACATTCTGTGTGCTTGCACCAATGATTTAGAAACTTCAAACAGAAATTAGTAGGAAAATTGTGATCTAGTAAATATCATTTTGTGTATATTAAAAATTACAAGTCTGGAGTGTATCAGTAAAGTTCATGCTTTGCATTAGTAAAGCAGTTCTGTAGAATCACCTAAAGTATGTATCCAAGCATGATTAAAGTCTATATTGTAAGTTGCAGTTTCTTGTTTGGAGACAAATAGTGATTAGACTTGATCCAGTCTCAGCTCATTGTTACTGAAAGGAATTTCGGTACTGATCTAATAGAGGTATTTTTGGTAAGACAAATGGGAATGAATTGTTTATAGATGTGGGTGTAGAAATCTGCAGAAATATTTTCTTGCAATAGTAATACTGAGAAAGAAAATGGAGAAGGAAAAGTATATACCTTGAGCAAAGATGTCATGGAGAAAAGCGGTGTATTTGCCAATATTGAAAGGAAATACTGAAGGCATTAAAGAAAGCATACTTTAGAACTTGTTACTGATTTTATTCATCTGTTGTGAAGTAAATTAATGAAAGGGAACCTGCTAGTAGCTCTTCTATATTTTTAGCATATTGGATTAAGAAGAAGGGGAATGTGGAAAACTGAGTAGTGCAGTCATGCAAGATGACTACCTATACCTGGCAGCATGTTGCAGTAGTTAGTGGCTGGGTTCAAAGTTCTTGAAATTTCCTAGAACAGAATTTGTCACAGTAAGCCAAAATAAGAATGTAGCCACTAGCTCAGCAAAGTGCACTTACTGGTGGATTACAGGGTGTTGTTTTGCTCTTTGAAGACTTACTTCTGGTTTTAGATATCTCAGATATGCTGTTTGTGATTTTTAGAAAAGGGAAACAATAGAAAATGTTTTTTCTTTTATAAAATTACTAAAGTTTCATGTTGTGTAAGTTAAGTCACTCTTAATTTTTCACCAAGCTATTCACTCACATAGTTTTGTGATGCCTGTGATACCTTGGAGGATGTTGTCATTCAGATATACAGTGAGGTTATTCTTTGGTAGTTTATTGGTAGAAACTCTTTTCATAAGACTCTTACTTTGAAGGCTTTGTGCCCTCATGGATTTAACTGGTATTTGCAGTGCCCTTTTGCTGGATGTCACCATTCCTAGAGCAAAATGAAAACTGTACCTATGTTTCAGCTGCTGTGTATCAGTCTGGCATGTTAATATAGACCATCAGGTAAAGGTGTATTTTGTGCTGATAATGTCGACAGACAATTGCAGTGGCTGAGCTGAGGGAGGTTTGGTCCTTACAGGAGGAGAGGTGATTTTGGAAAAGTGAAGGCAGCAGACAGTTAAGTGAGATCTTAAAGCATAGTAGAGGAGTGACCACATCGTATCAGGCAGTGTCCATCCAGGCAATTACCCAACACCTGACAGTGCTGAGTAATAGACATCTGGTAAAGTTATTAAATAATGATGCTACTGCTTCCAGTCTCTAACTGCTTACTGTTCAAGGACTTTCTAAACTCAAGGCAGCATTACTTATCCAACAATCCTCTGACAGACTGACTTTTCTGCAACTTTTTTTCTCTCTGAACCTATCTAAATTCTTTTAAGTCCATAGCATACAGTACTGAGTCAGTAGGTTCAGAAACCTCTCTGTGTCAGCTTTTTTTTTTCTCTTGGAAGAGATATGAACCCTCATTTGCATTCTTCCTGCTACTTCTGACTGTACAGACCTGTGTCATATATCCTCTCTCTTAGTCATCCCCCACCAGGATGAAGAGTCCTTTGGGAATTCAAACAGCTAAGAGGTGCTGATTCTCATGTGTTCTCATTGGATGTAATTTGAAGCTCTTAATTATTCTTCTAATGCAAACTTATTTAACTTGGCTCACGCCAATGCAAGATATCTTAAAAGAATGTGGGTTTGCAGCTGCAACAATTCAGCTTTTAAAGCAGCATTGTTTTCTTTGTGGCTGATGCACAGGTAGAAATAGTCCTTCAAGTTAGCAGAGTAAGGGGTGACATACCATTTACTGAAGGTTACACTGGACTGATAAAAATTACAAGAATTTAGCATCTTTGCCTAAGAAGAAAGAAATGCACGTACTGATATGGAAGAGAGTGTGTTATGGTTCTGATTCTTGTTTTAAATATAATTTAAAGATGACAAGCCTCTGATGATTAAGTGATTCTATCAGCACACTTAGGAGGTTTTTTGCATATATCTATTGACCAATGCTAAGTATGAGATCTGACTCTTTCCCCCATTGCCTCTTATATTCCATACTGTCATATATGCTTATAATCTATTTATGAGAGCTTTTCAAATTTAAAAATAAGAAAATAAATCTCATCCTACTTTCCTCTTGTAGGCCTGATCTCTGTGTCATCAGTGATTCAGAGTAGTGGTGAAACTGGACTTTACCTCTCTGAAGGATATTACCATTACACAGAAAAAATTCTGCAGTGAAGTCCTCAGCTGTAGCTGTTTTGGATGGGATTTGTTTTTCTAGAGACTGCAGACAGCTGTTGATGTCACTTCTTATTGTCAATATGAGAAGTAGTTTAAATTTTTTTCCTGTTTTGGGAGAGGGGTTTTCCTACCAGGTTCTCCAAGGTGAATGTGGCAAATCCGTCACTTTTGCATGGAAGCTGTTGACTTAAATGGAGGTGTTTATTTACTTAAAAGCAGGCTTGTACTCGGAAGCATCACTGAGCTGAGGAGACCAAAGTGTTCCCTAAACTAACCCTCACAATGTCCCTATGAGGCTAGTGACCACTTGTTTTTCTCATTATAAGCTTGGGACCCAAATAAGCTCTGAGTCATGTAGCAAGCTAATATCAGATGGGTGATTAAAATGCAGGTTTCCGCTCTTGATCCTCATACAAATTATTAAATCTTTCATTCCTGAAAATGAAACAGTAAAAATTATTCCATTCATGTTGCCTATTTCAGCACATGTGCTGTATTTCCTCCTGTGCACTCCTGCATGTGCTGTATTTTAAGTCATTGGTCAATTCACTTGTATGCAAAGAAACAAGTGGTTTCTGCATGATTTCCTGCAGCAGAACACACCATTGTTTTAAGAGTGAATGAAAAACAGAATAGAGCTCCTCAGTTTATAAGTAATTTATAGAGGTTTACTATGTCAAAAAAGAAACAATAGAATTTGCTGGAAGTGTCAGATACCATTTTAGGTACATTGACCACAGTTTGCTGTGGCTTCTGGCTTATGTTTCTGTGTTTCAGTGGGCAAGATACTGCAATTGTGTTGGAGCAGACTGAAAATATCAGTGTCTTCTGGTCAGTTAAGATAATGTTTGGTGTCCAGGAACTGGGAAAAAAACATGTCCCTGCGGTTTCTGCAATAAGATGCATCTCCTAAGTTTTGTACATGAACTTTTTGCAAAATTAGATATTTCGTCTGCTGCATCAAATGCTTTCCTGACAGTTATGTAAGTGAAACCAAGTGAGCGCTGCAGAGTTTATTGACACAAACTGTGGGTGAAGGACAAAGGCCTCGTTGTCGTTGGAGCAGGGCACCATTTTTTCTTGTACAAATGCTCATTTTGCCTCTGATCTTTGTCTCATCCTTAATGGTGATCTCCCAAACACCTTCACAGGAGGCTAGGAGTGAAATTTGTAGCTATGAACTTGAAAGTGCTTTTTCTTGATGTGCTGTAATTTAATACTTGGGCCCACAGACATACTAATATTCCAGATGCTACAAATTACCTGTCTACTTTCTCTGGGAAGCAGTCTTCTCACCATTCTGTCCAACTCACCCATCATCCTTTTTAATCCATAGGTAATAGCTTGATTGTTTTGCATATCACCTAAACTTAACATAGTTCAGCTTTCCCTACTTGTATGTAAATTTGGAATTTGCTTCTGACCTGGAGAGAGACGTGTGCTCAAAGACTTCATTAGATCAGCTGATGAAATTTACTTCTAACTACAGATCTTGTTTTATAGTGTATGTATAATGCATGCTTTCACGTCTGTCCCTTGATACTTGGTACCAAAATGATTCTGTGATTCTATACGTTGAAAGATTAGTTTTAGGAAATTTGGTCCTTGGCTCAAGTGGTTGTGTATAATACAATTTTGCGTGTTTTCTGTGTGCCAAGAAATTCACTAAAAATTAATAGTCACTACACAAGAAATTTATAAAATCTAGTGCAATATTACTTGTCTTGAACAACTTTTTGTAACTTTTACTGTACTTGTATTTTTGTTTCTTGCTGACTGTTGCTGGTTTTCCTCTGATTTTCTTCTGAAACTGCTGGGCAAGAGAGAAGACTGGTGGCATGCAGCAAATGGCATGTGTGTCTAGAAGATGTCAGTAAGAGATTTTATGCCTTTTTTTTAAAGTCAGCTGGAATTTTTCAGGCTTTCATAAATATCGTTGTGATATTTATCCAACAGTTCCTTAACTGTATTAGCATTTTTAACTACATATTCTTTCCAGCTTTTGTACATGAGCGGAAGAGTATGTTCCTGCAAACATGCTGTCTTTTGTCATAGTGAACAGGTTAATTTTAGGATGAGGCTGTAGAAGAAAATGTAGAACCAGATAGGAAAGCATGTGGGCACCCCCTGTATCTTTTGGCAACTATTCTTAATGGTGAGATTGAGATTTGTTGAACTGGGAACTTGCAAGGTACTTGAAGCATTGAAATTAGTATCTCCATTGTAGTTGACCAGTTTGGAGGGTTGTCATACTTTAGGATTTTGCTTTAATTCACTTTCTGTTCAGTAATTGTGCCTACTCAGAAGCTTTACAATATTGAATTCTTGTTCCTTTTCTAGTCTCTCACTGCCTTTTAATGTCATACCAGACCAGTACCTCTGCTGAGAAAGGAGCAGTAACCATTGTGGTGCTGTGTTGCATGGGGGAATTTTTTTGTTGTTGTATGTTGTTTTCATCTACCCTTCCTTAGCCTTTCTCTTAATGGGAATATATACTCTAAGATTAGACAATGTGATAATAGGCCAGCAGTACAGCTAGTGGTGTGATAGCCCAGATCAACAGAAGTGTGTGATTTCTTCTTGTTTCTCATTTATTTTATTTTTAAGACCTGTGAGCCTTAAAACATGCTTTAAGGGAAGCATTCATTTCTTTGTAGTGTATGGAAGTAAGCATACTTTCTTTATGAAGTATTCAGAAGGTGCAGGGGTGTGGGAGTTTTCTAACATGTTTGACATGTTTGTTGCACATAGCATTTGACAACAGAGAAGCATGAAGTATCTTGGTATATCTCTCAGATTTTGGGTGGTGTCAGGTGATGTTTTGAATTATGTGATGAAAGAAGCCAATTCTCCAGCCTCTAAATGATAATGGTTAAGCATGCTGCTTGCTTCTGAGCACACAGTCAAGTCTTGGGAGGTTTGGATGTTATCACTTGGTTTTACAGTGGATATGTTTCTAGTTTCTGATGATATGGAACAATATGGGCTTGTATGAGTGTGGTAGTGGCAAAAGTTAAAGTGGCGAAGGAATACTTTGTGAGACTGGAGATTTTGCAGCCTGTTCAGCAGCTCACTGCTGTCTGCCTGATGGGGTTTGCTGTCCACACAGCTCAGATACTCTTTAGGCAGATCTAGGCTTGCAGGTATTCACTGTTTTCACTTAGATGCTGTGCAAAATAAACTTTTAAAAATTCTTGTTTATTTTAAGTGTTTTAAGCTGAGTTGGCTGATGTGACCAGTATGAGAGGCACGCGCTTGCTTGCTTATGTTGTAGGAAGGGGTGCATGAGCAGAAATCCAGATTGTGTGGAGTACCACTACTCTTGCAAAAGAGTGACATGCAAGAAGTGCATTCATCCAGCAGATGGGTGGCAATGAGTAGTACCTTGTGGGCTGTAGCATCTGCGATACTCCAGCTGAGTCTGTGCTTTGAAAGCTTCCCTCCTACTGATGAGCTGGAAGCACATGCTTAAATGTGGCCCTGACTAAAAGCTATGTTGAATAATGGATTTAAAATCTTGCGTAATACCCTATTGAAGGATGAAGTGCAAGAACTTCGGGAATACTGAGACAACAGTGTGTCTAAATGGCATGACAAATAGCACATTTGTACACATTGAGCTCTTTATAAATGTTAGGTATTGGTGCAAGAACTTGACTGTTAATTGAAAACTCTCTGAAGTAAGCTGCAAAGTAAAATACTGCATCTCTATACTACAAATACTCTATACTACAGTACAATTGTAAAATTAGGTGATATTACCTCAGACTGTATAATCAGGAAGAGATGCTCAGATCAGGAGCAACTTTAGGAGACCAGAGCATAAGCATAGGTTAGCGGGAAACATCGAAAAATTCAGTGCATGGGAACTTGCAAGGAAATGTGGTATTTAAATAGTTCAACAGTTTGGGGGGGTTTTGTCCTGAATTTTACTCTGTAAATGCATTTACAGAGTAAAATTTGTATTTGTGACATACAGACTGTGTCTGTGCCAAATAATCATATTTTCTGGGGAATAACTGGCCATACAGTCAATTCCTATGCATGCATTTCTGTGGTGCTGTCTGAAGGCTTCCACATAGTAGAAATAAACAAGCCAGTAATTTGAATCAGATTATCAATTTGTAGTTTAAAAAAGCCAGTAACTGCTCTGCAGGATAGAAGAGATCCTTTTTCAGCTAGAAAATTTCAAATAACACATGAAGAGGGAAAGAATTGTTGCAATCGTTACTCCTGTTGTAATGGAACACTATATGGTAAGTCTTTAGAATGTGCTCGGTGTCTCCTTATGGCTTTGTATCATCATTTTTATTTTGTAACGGGTAAGACAGTGATTCTGACAGTCTCTTTTTTACCTGTCCTTATGGTGACCTGTGCACTTGAGTGGGATAATTGGAAATTTTTTACAGTTTCCCAAACAAGATTTGCAAACAAAGCAGAATGCTTTGTACAAAAAAAATATGCTTGAAATATGATGCGTTTTCAATGTCTGTTGTATTGAATGATTTTACTTTTCTTTAGACATCTGCTCTCCTTTAAGAGGCCTCGGTAGGCAAAATTGTGGTAAAATTTTTTTTTAAAACTAAGTTAAGTTTTGCATAGCCAATCTCGATTTATTTGAGTAATTAACAAAGTTGTTAACTTTTTGTGTTATGCTATAATGAACATTGCAGTAATTTCATCAGTGTCACAGAAAAATGCCGTAACTGAAAACTTTTGAAGTTTAAAGAGTTAGGGTTTCAAACCATTAAAAAAATATAAATCTCAGTGTTGGATCAGATTTCTTAAATTTTTTAATCAACAAGCTACTCCAATATTTGTTTCAGATAGACTGTATTTGAATTAGTTTGAAAGCTCTGCTCAGTTTATAACACGTCCTCTAAAACACAGAAATGATTGCATTTTCACTGCCGGGAGATGACAACTTGAGTGTAAAAGTACATACGGTGAAAGCAAACTATTCCATGGTGCTCATAACACATCAGGCACTTAAGTTTGAGAACAGAGGATTATGTTTGGAAATAGTTTCTCAAAGAACAGAAAGGAGAATTATGAAAATCAATTTGCTGTAATGAACAGGTGTGAGAAATACTGCTGGAGGACTTGGAATAATTTTTGCACTTGGGGATATCTACTCCAGTTAATGTTTCAGTGCCTCGATTGTCATTGTTCGTACATCTGGAGGTGCATTGTCTCCCATGAAAGGGTAATCCAGCCTGTTCAATATAACAATTCTTTTGCCTTGAAACAGTGAAGTATCAGATTTTGCAGCATTTGAGACAAAAGTCTCCTTTATTCCTTCTCTGAATAAGTTCACAGTTGTGACATTTCTCCATCAGCATGCCTGACGCTTCAGAGTGCCAGACTTCCCTTTGTTAATGGAAGAGAAAGAGGATCTTTATGTTCTTCCATTAATAGTAGTTTTTATTTTCCTAATTCACTTTGCTGTTTAATACACATGACTTATGCCTAGATCTCCTTCAGGATTTAGTTTAGAAAGTTAGGTTTCAGGTAACCGACACTTGAGCAACATTCTCAAAAAATTCCATCTATAACAAATGTTATTAATGTTGAGAAAAAAAGTCATGTGAGTACTCTTTGGAACACTGTTGACTGGAAAACCTGAGGAAGCAGGTTTGTGTCTCTTAAAGTAGGAAAGCATGGTGGGTTAGAACCACTGGTGATGACATTGGTAAGCAGCACTCACTTCTGGGCGTTAGGTATAGACATCTGGAGCAGTCATGTTGCTTCCAGTCTTT
Source organism: Calyptomena viridis (assembly GCA_013390005.1). Taxonomy (NCBI): domain Eukaryota; kingdom Metazoa; phylum Chordata; class Aves; order Passeriformes; family Eurylaimidae; genus Calyptomena; species Calyptomena viridis. The sequence continues at coordinate 18,107 of WEIV01014378.1, read as the reverse complement.
GTGTCCAAATCTAGGTATCTCAGAAGTGAGAAAAATCACAAGGCTTGCTGAATGAGCTGCAAATGGGCTTTCTTACAGGACCATTGCTGATGCACCAATACTAGCAATTGAATCCTGCTGTGAGTGAATTAAGTTTGTGGGCTCTGCATGCCTCAGCTGATTAAAATTGTTGACTGAATTCTATCATCATGAATAGACATAAAATAATATTTGGTTTGTTGTAAATAGTATTTTTGGTACCAAATATATTTGGTATTTTGTAAAAAAGGAAAATGGTGGGCAGTTTGTTCAGCGCCCATGTGCAGAAGAAATACATTTAGGCATTCTTTGCGTAACTGGGAAAGCAGGGGTTGCAAGCTTTCTCATTGTTCAGCTTATTTCTTAATCACATAATACAAGTTGACTGCGAAAACACTCGGTGAAAAATACCTCCTGGAACTCTGAAGAAATGGTCTGTGCTGTATTCGGTTTGCACACCAGATGCTTCTTAGTTTAGTTTTGTTGAAGACACATAAGCTATTGTTCCGTGCAGTTATACCATGGCAAGTGCCCAGTAGCAGATGAGTGACTGATACATTGTAAATAGCCACAGCTTCAGTGGCTGTTCTTCTTAAGACATGTGGCTTAAAATTACCTTTTTTTGCTGTTATTTCTTTTTTTCTTTTATGTATTTTGACCTGTATTCTGAAAACCTGTCTTTTATCTTTTCCCTCTGTGTGCATGTTCCAGTGACTTTGTAACATGCAAGACACTGGTGCCAGGGGGAGCTCCCCTGTATTTCTCCAGCCTCAGAATGGGAGCGGTCACAGGTCTTCGGGGTATGTCCCAGGAAGAATTGCCCCTCTCCGTCCTCCGCCGCCTTCACAGAGCCATGCTGCAGCTGAATTTACCTCGGCGAGACAGGAAGCCCGGACAAGACTTCCGTCCGTACCAGTGGAGCAGCACCGCCGACAGGCAGAAGCCAACAGGCATAAAAATACTCTTATTTGCTTTGCCATTTCTACCCTTTCACTTTTTGTTGCACTGGGGATTTTTTTGGGAATAGCTTCAAAATATGCTCCGGATGGTAAGTTCTTTTGCAAAAAAATCATCCTGGAAGTTACTTGTGAACATAACTCAATAATTAAGCTTCAGGATTAGTGTTGAAAGTTAAGTGCAAAAACAGGACACTTAGTCATCATGGCTAAGCTTCGCGAAGGAAGATATGGGAAGGGCTCTACCCACACTTGCTACAAGTGAGCTGGTGGCTAAAAAGGCCAATGCGGGATAGACAAGTCCGGGAACAAAAGGCACAGCTAAAGTCTCCTTAGGTGGTATTGACGAGGCGTGGTTCTTTCTGTGGTGTCTTTTCTCCTCAAGGCTAATGGACACTTAGTGCAATTTTAACATTGAAGGAGTCAATGTTTGAGGAAAATCAGCTCCTTTTTCTGTTATCAGTGTCGTTTCTATTATGCATAATTTTATTTACTCACATGAAACAGAAGGGCATAGCAGTAAATAAAGATTACTGGGGGGGGGTTATAAGTATAATTTTAAAGCTTATTTTATAAGCATAATTATTTTTGTCTGCAGAAGCTGTCATAGATTCACAAATTGTAGACAAAATGAAATCATGTGTGTTCAAGCAGTAACTAAGGAAAATAGTATAAAAGCATTTAAGTAAAAACATTTAAAAGTCTGTGAAAGCCTATACCAACAGTATGTGTTTGTTTTGTTTATACACAAATCCGGCAGGGACCTTTTTGACCTATTAGCCATCATTTTTTTTCAGCTCATTTTAGAAAACTGGGCAACTTCTTTGGAATTTAGAGAGTCTGAAATCTATCAGTGGTTGTAAAGCATGAACAGATGATGTGATTAACTGCTGATCACAAGGTGTACGTCCCTCTGCCCAGTTATTCCTATGAGTTGCTATAAGATGCAGTTGCTAAATGCTAGTAGCATAGTTTGAAGCATAGGTTGTTTTGGTTATTTTGGGGTGTTTTTAAGGCAGAAGTTGGGCTTCTAAAAGCTAAACAGGATTTTGAATTGAAACTGCTGGCTATTATAATAACATGCTTAGACTTCTTGATGACTTTTGACATAATAATTAAAAAGATGCAGTTTCCTAAGTCCATGAAACACAGGCTGAACAAATCAATCAACTGAAGATTTCAGATGACAGTACAAAATTAATGCACACATCCGTCTGGAGTGCTCTCGGTGATAGCTTGCTGAGGTATCTTCTTGGGTTTTCCTAATAATTATGAAGGAAAACAACAAAACCTTAGTAAATGGAAAGTCACTCCTGTGTTGTGATCCAGATCACTGGTAGCAAGTATATGTGCAGTAAGTAATTTGGTTGCAGACACATTCAACAGAAGACTGAAGACTTATCGAGGTGACTTTGTAAAGTACTTTGGAATGGAGCCAGGCTCTTCTCAGCAGTGCTGAGGAATAGGACAAGAGTTAATGGCAGAAACTGACGCACAGGAAGGTAGCCTGAATAGGAGGAAGAACTTCTGTACTGTGTAGGTGGCCATACACTGGAACAGGTTGCCTGGAGAGGTTGTGGAGTCTCCCTCACTGGAGATGTTCAGGAACCATCTGAGTACAATCCTGTGCCATGTGCTCTTGGATGACCCCACTTGAGCAGGGAGGTTGGCCCAGATGTCTCACTGTGGTCCCTTTCAGCTTTACCTATTCTCTGATTCTGTGAAAACCTGACACAAGAGAAATGCCTATAGGCACCAGGGAAAGTCTGGCTGACGTTTTATTCTTGCACTATGGTTGTTGCAGCAACTCCCCAAAAGTTCCCCTGCAGGTTGAAATGTTAATATGTTTAGCTCCAACACAAGCACATGCAGTCCTAAAGTGAGTAACACCAGTTCTAGTTAGGTGTGTTCTTCTTCAGAGCTAATTGGAAACCCGTACTGTTGGTACTTGTAATAGCTGTTTAAAAGGCACTGGAGGGAATGTGACACTTGGTAGTAAGTGTATGTAAATCCCAAACCTCCCATGTACCTTCCCCAAAGGGAAAATGATACTTGTCTGCTTTTCTGTTCCTGCCTGTTAGCTGGTTTCTTTTTTCTCCTTGCCTTTATCTTCCTGTCATTTTTTTTCCTAAGGAGTCTTGAACACTGGCGATCAGGGAGACCACTGGAAACATGATTTCCTTCCCATTTCCCTGGGCTTGTGCTGCAGAGTCAGGATGGCAAGCTGGGGAGGTTTTCAGGGAAAAGTTCTGCTTCGCCCTTGTAGCTCTTGGTTGGAGCTTGCCCAGGGTAAACAGAATCCTCAGAAAATTTAGCTGCCAAACTGTGATAAACTTCTGCTGAGCACAATATAACACTGATAACTTTTTCCCAGAGGCCTTAAAAACTCCAGACTTGGTGTCTAAGCAGGTAGAAAGTAACTGTTTCACTGTATCTTGAGAACTGTTTCCTGCCTGTCTTTTTGCATGCCAAATTTCATGTGCTTGCTCCATGAAACGTTTTAGATTTTTTTTTTTTGTCAGGATGTTTTCTCGTGGGTGTGGTGGTGTATTATTCTTCAACTATTTGCAAAAATTTTACTTCCTCCTCCCTAACTCTATTAAAAGCAACTAAACCTTAAGGAGAGCTGGCCCATTTTTACAGAAATGCTCTAAAGCAGACACTTGACTTGAAAAGTTTTCAATGTATGTGGCTGAATTTGACGAGGCCATTGCTACCTAGTGGTCTCTGATCAATGTCTCTTTTTTCATTTAACCTTAACTAGACAGACAATTACTGTTGTCTCTAAAATCTAATCAGTAATTTTGGAGGTAACATATGGTGAAGTTCTAAATATTTGATGTTTCCATGCAGCTCATTGCAATTGGTAAGGGAGAATTTCAAAATACTGTTGCTGAGCATATCTAATCTGTTTGTCAAAAAGTTGATCCACAGTATGTCAGAAGCATGTTTATGTTACAGGACTGCCAGTTTCTGATTCTGATGGCTTTCTTGATGGATTATAATGATGTTAAAATTATATTTTTTTTAGTTACTATGCTATACCTCTTCTCTCTGACTCAACAGAAAAATTTACAGTCACTAGATCTGTTCCTGTGAATCACACTAAGCAGAAGTCATCAGTTTGCTGACTCATGGTTTCCTCACACTGCCCTTTGCTGTCAGACAGGAAATAAGTGTTTCTTCACAGTGCATGTGTGTGTGGTATCTGGGGAAAAGGGGTTAGGGACTTTGCAAGAGTCAGTAGACTTGCCTCTGGTGAGCGCTTAGCAATCTTACTGATTGCAATGCTTTTTTCTTTTGGCTTTCCCTTGTGGAATTGCATTTTCTAAATGCTGTCTTCATAGGATCCTTCCAGAAGATCTTATTTTGGTTTTATATTACTACTTACATCTCTTTTTCCCTTTCTACAGTTTGGTAATTTTTCCAGACTGGTATTCAAACCTTGGTGTATGTGGGTTTCCTGAGTTGGGAGGGGTTTGAAATGTGGAGAGTTAATACGAAAGGAAAACCATTTCTGTCAGCAAAACTAAGGCTGGCTTGTGTTAAACTTGTGGATAGGTTTTGCTTTCTTTAGATTTTGTAAGAATGGACTATAGCTAATGGCTTTTTGCCTCCAAAGTTGCTCTTCAGATATGTGGGTGTTTTTCTCCAGAAGACAGATTGTGGAAAGGGTATTTTGACACTCAGTTGAACTGCTAACATGTTTATTTTGGCATCTTTTTGGCTGTCTTTTGTGTAAGAAAAATACTTTTAATCTGACTTTTGGTAAGATAATCTCAGGAATATACTTTCCATTTTTTGTGGTATGCCTATGCTGCTGTATTACACAGATGCTTAATGTGCTGAAGAGATGTGTATTGTAAATACTACATTGCTGTAACTTCATCTGAAGTCACACAAGCCTGTCACTTCCTGCTGCTGCCTCTTCTGGCCTTGTAGCTTGGTGTTACTGCCTGTGTAGTGCCAGACTTTCAGTGAGGTTTCAGCAAAGATTGCATGTGGCTGCTCTTATGTGGCTTGTAGCCTGATATTTAGGCTGACTTCCTAAAGGGTATAAACCAATAACTCTAAACCCAAATGTCTTGTTTCCCAGGAAACTACTCTAGCCATTTATGTATTATACTAAATGTACTAAGGATGTCTTGTCCCTCTTCTCATCCCTTACTCACAAACCTACACTGAAAGAATTTATTTTGATGCTTAAAAGCAAGAAGGGATCAGTTCTTCTCACACAGGGAAGAGACTTTGAGGGAGTTGAGTTACCTAGTTGGTTTACAACTGTATTAGTTAACCTAAGTAGCTGGCCTAAGACTTCCAGTGCTTAGTGTGACTGCTCTGTGTCTAAGTGCATCCTGCTTACCTCTTTTACTACAGGTGATATAGCAACTAAGAAAAAAATCAGGTTCAAAAGTATCTATTGTCAACAGTATGTGATCATCATTAGTTTAATTCAGTGTAAGAATGCCTTCCTGCTCTTGAGAGTTTAGCTACCTTTCAGGTGTATTTTTGGCTACTCGAATACAAACAACATCAGCGGCTGCAGTATTGTAACTACAGAAGGCAGTGGCAATCCTTTGTGGGTGACTGACTCTTTCTTGTGTTCATCCTAGTGATGCCTTGATTGATGTGTTGATCTTTGTTTTTTAAAAGTTGAATTTCACACTGTATTGCAGAGAATTGTCCTGATCAGAATCCTCGCCTTAAAAACTGGAGCCCTGGAAAAGATCCTGAAAAACGAGTTTTTATCAAAAAAGGGGATTTGTTTCGTCTAAACTCAGATGCTACAGTACATTCTATAGTTATACAGGATGGAGGTATGAAATAACAAGATAAGCATCATGCTTCAGTGTTTTGCATGTTTTTTACTTGTGTGCTTACATAAAAATATGTTAGAAATTTATGTTGCAGCTCGTTGACCGGTTGCTGTGCTTTTACTTTTCACTCTGCTATTGTATTATTCAAAAGATGAATGAACACTGTAGTTTCTTTTCAGTGCAGCATTGATTTAGTTTTCTGTATGATATAGTAAAACAAGATTGTTTAGTAGCCTTCTTTGTACAAGAGATCTGTTTGTCTTCTGATGCTAACTGTTGTGTATTAGTAATCCTACTGAAATGGCAGAAAAAAATTAGGAATAAATGAAGCAAATTCTTATGAAGATAAATCACAATTGGTAGCAATTACTTTCCCAATATTCTTAAGTATATGCAAGAACATAGCAGCTTAATTCATGGGTGTGGAAAATAAATCTGTAATTTTTCTGTTGTTCTTATTTCAGAACTTGGTTCTTTGAGTCTGTGAATTTTGCTTTGATGTAAAAAAAACCACATTTTTTTCCTTTAGGTTTACTTGTTTTTGGTGATGATAAAGAAGGTTCTAAAAATATTACCTTGAGAACTCGATTTATCCTGATAAAGGATGGTGGAATGCTTCATGTTGGAGCAGAGAAATGCCGCTATAAATCCAAAGCAACTATTATTTTGTATGGGAAGTCAAACGAAGGTGCTGATGTGCCAGAATTCGGCAAAAAATTTATTGGTGTGGGCCCTGAAGGGACGCTGGAGTTGCACGGGCACCAGAAGTTATCATGGACTCTTCTGTCAAACACTATGTATTTCTCAGGGCTGGCCTATGGTCATTATACATTTAAAAAGAATTTTTCCCGAGGACTAAATGTTAGAGTGATCAATCAGGACACAGCAGAGATTTTGGAAGTGCTGAAGTTTGATACTCATGAATTTTCAGAAGAAAGCTTGAAGCTTCAGAACTTACTGAAAAATGGAAGTCCTGGTCGCATTATTGCTATTGCTGTAGGAGATTCAGCTGCTAAAAATCTACTGGAGGAAACCAGAGTGACTATTCAAAATCTTCTGGGAAGTAAGTTTGTCAGAGGATTAAGTTACAGGTAAATAATTTCATATTCCCTTTTGTGTTGAGTAAAGATGAGATGCAGATTCTGCTGTGGGATATTTGTTAAACTTTGGCAGTCTCTGTTCATAAAGTTTTCAGGGAATTCTTGGGATTGTACATAGTGATGCAGGAATGTTATTCAGTTAGTGCAGAGACTGATAGTTACAGGTATCTCTGTGACAGACTTCATGACTTAGTCCTAATTACTCTTTCACTGTTCTCTACAGAAATTAAAACCGTGCAGCAAGGATTTTTTTCTCATTCTAAGAGGCAGATAGAAAACAGCTGCTAGGTGAAGTTTTTAATGCCTATGTCTTTGGAGAAGCAAGGAATGGAACTAAATGATCTTTAAAATTCCTACCAACCCAAACCATTCTGTAATTCTAAGGGATGCTAATCTCAGGTATCAAACAGCATCTTATTCATATTCCTATACTGTTCAAATACAAGTACATTATCCCTCGAATGAGTCTTCAAAGGATCTGTAAAATTATTTTGTAATTGAAGCGCACTTATAAGGTGTTTCTGTATGTGCTGATCATTGTTTTTAGTTAGTCAGGATTTGGACGATTAGACGGTAGAAGAGGTATAACAGGAATTGTTAAAGCAGGAAACTTAAACTGCTGTGCTGTTTAGTTGTTGCAAATGGCTCTTTGCAGTGTGTGTTGTGAACATGGGTTTGTGCTGTAGAACATTCCCACACTACTCTGGGAATACAAAGCAATGTGCCCAGGTGGCCAAGAAGGCCAATGTCATCCTGGCCTGTATCAGCAAGAGTGTGGCCAGCAGGACTAGGGAAGTGATTGTCCCTCTGCATTGAGCACTGGTGAGACTGCACCAAGAGTCCTGTGTCCAGTTCTGTGCCCTTCATGACCACTAGGACATTGAGGTGGTGGACCATGTCCAGAGGAGAGCACTGAAGCTGATGAGGGGTCTAGAGAGTAAGTCCTGTGAGGAGTGGCTGAGGGAGATGGGGTTGCTTAGCCTGGAAAAAAGGAGGCTCAGGGGAGATGTTACCACCATCTACAAATACCAGAAAAGAGACTGTTAGCCAGATGGGGGTTGGTCTTTTCTCCTAAGCAACTGATGATAGGGCAGGAAGACATAACTTCAAGCTGGACCATGGGAGGCTGAGGCTGGTCATCAGGAGGAATTTCTTCATAGAAGCGGTTCTTGAGCTTTGGAACAGACTGCCGAAGGAGATGGGAAGGTGCCCAGGGATCCCTGGATGTGTTCAAGAAATGGTGGGACATGGCAGTTAGTACCATGGTCTAGTTGACAAGGTGATGATGGGTCAAAAGTTGGACTTGATGATCTTAGAGGTATTTTCCAGTCTAAATGATTCTGTGTTGGCAATACAAGTGAAAAGTATATCCAATTTCCTAACTGACTGTCAGCCCACTCTTCAGCTTCCATTGAAATGGTGTTGTATAACCTCTTTGAATTATCCAGTATTTACTGGGAAATTGGACATTTAGTTTTTCTGTTCTAATCTTATCCCTCAGTATCTTCTAACTTCTGAATTCCTGTTAGTTTCCTCCCTATGCTTCGGCAGAGGTGGCCTGGCGTGTCAGCTCCTGTCAGGAGCACAGTTGTGTCACTGGCTGTGTGAGCATGGTGTCATGGGCTGGAAGGCACTTGCAGTGCTGCCTCTGAAGCAGTTTGGTCAGAAGTGCTGAGACCTGGATGTCCTGTAATACAGTAGCACTTCCTGAAAGCAGTGGAGCCCACATGGCTTCGGGTGGTTCAGGTTGCAGTGCAGCCAACGCGACCTGTCCTGTCTCTGCCTGTAACCTCCACATGATTTGTCTGAAATGTGGAACTTCCTTCAGTCTGCAATTGGGAAGAAGCAGCCTTTTTCCCTTCTCTGCTGAACTGATTCTTGTCTATTTTCCTTGGTCAGTAAAGGCTCTGTAAGCACATAAAATTGTTTTGTTCTGCTGTGGAAGATGGGCGAGAAGCTCTCCCTGATGGCTCACTGAGCCGGGTCATTTTGTTAAACCTAAAGCTAGTGAAGAAGATTGCAGCATGGAGGTGAATACTCCATTACATCCCTCTCCTTCTACCTCTTCTTGCAAAATAACATGCATCAAAATATCTTAATATTTATTTTAAATGTTGGTATGTGAAATGTTCAGCTTGTTTGTTGCTGCTACTGAAAAGCTGACCCAATACGTACTATTTCTATGAATATATTAAAGCTAAACAGTTCCATTTGGTCTTTCAATCCCAATCAACAAAAGTATCAAGAGGGGGACTGAAATAAAGGCAACTGTATTGAAGGTGGTTTAAATATCTGCCTGTGAATCAATCATTAGCAACAGACTGCAGTCCAGCTAGCTGACACTGTTTCTATTTGGGGCAAATGATTCAATTTTAATGATACAAAATTGTCCAGCTTTTTAATAGATGATCTCAACTACTTCATCAGCACACATGATTATGGCATTACAGAGCAGTAAAGGACAGCAAAATAAACTCTTTTTTTTTAACTTGGTGTCAGCTTTCTCAAGTGTGTGTGGTTTGCTTTAAATTTCCAAAAACTTATATGCATTTAGCAGAGCCATAAGAAGGGCAAGTACATCCAGGGCAGTTCCCCACTCTGTGCTGATGCTCAGACAAGTAGGTATTCAGCTGAGGGAAGAGCCAGGGAGGAGTGAAAAACAAAAACCCTAGGTCTCAGCCTTCAGAAATGTCAGTGATCTCTTGTGCAAAGATCGTGTAACAGCATGCAGTTCGTCTTCTGGATCTGGACATCTTGAAAGGTTCAAAAGTTACTGCTCATCCAGTTCAGTGGCCAGTGCCAATGGCTGCTGTTGCCCATCCTTCCTGGCCTGACACAGTCCCCTGGAAGTCCTGACCATTCCTTTGTGGTGTAGCTGACTGACAGCAGCGGACCATGGCAGAAACATTGGCACTGGCTTCTGGTCTTCCTGTGCCCTACTGAAGCTGTTCGGGAGTAGGATCCTATACTGCTGTGGTTGCTCATCTCTAGCAATTTTGCTTTTGGAAAAAACTGTATCTTGTTGAATGTTTTATTAAAAATATGTATGTAAGTTGTCTTCAGTAAGAGCTGTTGTATTTGCCAATTTGTATATAGGACATCCAGTTGTTTTAAACAGTTTTTTCCTTCAATGAGTTCTGCTGATTTTCTTCTACATTTTGAAGTTGCATTGTAAAATTAATTTGGAAGAGCAGGCAAAAAGTGCCTTCAGTACTCCTTGTCTTTTCCTATTTTTGTGAAGAATTTGTTAAAGGAGCATTATATTTAGCCATTTACTTTTGCTTTTCACAGGCAAGCCTGGGCTTTAGTTGGTGTCATAGGTGGTGGAAATTCTTCCTGTAATGAATCAGTGAGAAACTATGAAAACCACAGCACTGGTGGAAAAGCTCTTGCCCAGAAAGAGTTTTTCACAGTGGATGGCCAGAAGTTTGTTGTGAGAGCTTACAGCGAATGGAATGATGGTAGGAAATTGTTTTGTGAAATTCTGCAGTTGGGGAAGAAGAAAAAATATTGTTTGTGCGGTTTTTTTGCCCTTTTTTTTTTTTTTTTTTGTTAGAGCTGTTTGTTGCAATTTAAATTTTTGAGTGCTACTGTAAGTTGTTCTTTCTTGCTATGGATGAAGTATGAGGGCACAGTTCTTCACAGTTCTTCAGTATTTTCTCCATCTGTATACAGTATGTGAGCAGTATCATATTAAGAGTCTTAATTTTGAATATATTTAGATCAAGAAAGGGGTCTCATAAATGCTGACACTTTTTTTTTCATTTTATTTTAGTAATTTTTCAGTCATGTATATTTTAAATCTAAGCTTCTGAGATGTTGATTATGGTGCTAAAAAAGAAAACTTGATACAAGTCAAGAGAATTGTTTTATTCTTGCTACAATTTTCTGTTGCTGTTTAAATGCTTTAGGCAGCTGTTCTCATATGAAATTAAATCTGTGGTATCAAAAGCTAGAAAGCCTACCACTCATGTTATCCTTTACTCATTTTTGGTATTTAAGATATCTTTGATCTGAGTTTTTGTGGTTACTCGTCTCTGGTTTTAGAGTTACTGAGCAATATAGTGTTTTCCTCGGAAGAATTTTTTCATGACAGCCATGTATTTATTTGTTGAGCAAGTGAGCTATTTGGTACTAAACTGTTCATTATAGCCCTATTAAAATGTATAAACTTGTATTTTGGTAGATTTTTTTTTAAATATGTCTTTTACTTACTGTGCTGTAGAGTTAGGTTCAAGAGTTACTAGAAGCAGCTGAACTTGTGCAAATCCACCATAAGCCAGTGAAATACCATGTGTGTGTAATTTAGTCTGCCAAAATGTTCTATTAGTTGTGCTTAAAAAAAAGTCCCTCTACTTTGTTTTCCAGGTCCTTGATTACATCTGCATAACTCAAAAATGCAAAAACCCCCAACTTTAAACAAGCAAAGGTAGCTGGACCTACCAATTGTTGTCATACAATATTAGTTTTTTTAAAAAATCATAGATTTTACCTGTGATCATTAGTTCCATCTTTTCCTTTTGTTTTCTTTGAGATCCAATGAATAGGCTGTAAAGGTATCTCATACTGGCATATTTGAAGCCAGAGTTGTATTTTAGAGGGCTTTGGAGCTTGCAAAATCTTATACGTATTTTACTAGTATATCCCTGGAAATGGCTTCATAAAAAAAGGTGAATATAATCTAATATTGTGTTTACTTTTTTTTAATTAGGTGTTCCTATTTCAGGCTTCCAAGTGGAAGCAGTAGGTGGAGTAATACTGAATCTTCTAGATGATGTTAGTAGTTGGGAGCCTGGAGACCGGATTGTGGTTGCAAGCACAGACTATTCAATGTATCAGACAGAAGAATTCACCCTCCTTCCCTGCCCAGAATGTACCAAGCATCAGGTTAAAGTCAAAGGTATGAGAGTAGTCACCACTTGAAGATCTGTGCGGAGTATGTGTTTGCTTTCTGACAGTCCCTTGCAGTGGGAGCAGTAAAGAGCAGCCTTTTCACCTATCTCTGTATGGCTTTATTGCCATATACACGAATGTACGAATTCTCCCTGCTGCAAAATTACTCTCTATATCATCATCTGTCTCACAGACTACCATACTAACTTTTCTTTCTTGTTTCTTCCCTGGCTCATTGAATGCCCTATTTTTCTTTCAAGAGGATTATACTTGACTTCTTTCTGTCTTTCCACAAGTTCTCTTTATATATGCTTGAATAGCTGTTAGAGTCATTACCATTTCCTTTTCCGTTAGTGTCCTTCCCATCCTTTGAATGGTTATCATTATAACCTTTTCTGTTGTTACTAAAAAAGAAGAGAAAAAAAAGGCAGAAAAAAGAAAATTGCAGTCTTTGAACCTGTGCCTTTTTTTTTTTCTCTTTTTCTTCAGTCTCCTCTCTATTTCCCACCAACAAAATGGTTATGAAATAAGTGGCCCTTCCAAGACTTTGCTCACACAGGATATCCCTGAGTAGCTGCAATCTATTTTTCCTTTGGGTGTGATGTGCACAAAATGGTCATGCATGTTGTTGACCATTTCCTTTTTATTATCTGAGTCATTCTGCTTGACATCACAAGAGCCTCCCCGGGGACTGGCTTGCCGGCTATGCTGGTGTCTGTGTTTTCCTTCTGCTGCTCTACACCCACTCTGTGCTGGTGCCCTTCTCCTTCCAGGTCCTCCAGCTTCTAGTCTGGAGCTTTCCCTCTCATGCCTTTTGGTGGGCTGCAGCATCAGACAGTAGCAGAAACTAATGAGTGGTGTTTGGCAGTATTTGCAGCAGCTCATCGGTGCTCTTCTGAATCGCATTTTGTCCCATTAATCTCTGCACTGTGCAACTTCCTCTTCTTCAAACTGGTCTGCTCTTTGTTCCTTCTCAGAAGCTTTCTGTGAATGCTCTCAAACTTGCCTATTCCCCGGTGCCTTAAGGGACTGCCAGTCTGTATGTCCCCCTTGCAGTGAAATTTGCTTCCCACAGCACTTGTTAGCATGGATCACATAGTTTTACTGCATTGAGAAGTCTCAGGTATGGAAAAAACATGTCTGAGTTTACCTTTTTATACCTCAGAGACTACCAGGTTGCTTGAAGCTGTAGGGATAACTTAGTGCCATTGAACATGCTGTTTCCTCAGTTTTGTTCTTTAGTGTCATGTTGTGTGTTTTATTGAGTACAGTATATTAAGGAGAAAGCTTAACTTAAATGTTGCAGTACGAAGTTTGAGAAGTTTTTTGTCACCACTGAATAGTGTATGTGCAAACTCTTTCATCTTGGAAATCGTGCTGTGAGAAAGCAGGTGCTTTTAAAAGTTTTTAAAAAACCATTTTTACAAGAATTACAATATGGCATAAAATGCAAAGTCTTGTTTGTTTGGTTTTTTTTTAAAAAATCCTATCTAAACTACTTATACATCTTTAAAGGATATGAAGGAGGTGAACTTGCCCATTTGGGGTTTTTTCACTCTCAGTGCAGTTTTCTTTGTCACAGTAATGTATACAGTTTAAAAAATCCCCAAGCCATCCTACATACTTGTTCCTCAAAGAATGAATTTTCTGTGGAATGGTAAACTTGACATGCTGAAGAATGTACCATCTTTTGAAATGATTTCTTGAATTTTTTTCTGGGTTTTTAGCTGTTTTCATATCTTTGTAATAGGAAAACTAAAAGATATTGTGTTGTAGGAGCCTTAGTTGTTTTTTTTTCACTTGATTTATGTTTACTAATGAAATAAAGAGAAAAACAATAGATTAACCTTCAGGGAGAGGAATGCAGTCTGATTTACAGACATCTCTTGTCCTTTTAAATCCTCAACAGGAGATACAGAGTTAATATCATTCTTAGTTCTGCTTCTGTGGTAGTTTAGGCTTGTATCCTCTGTATGCTTTGATGGAATAGTGACAGTCTGTATTTGGGAGTCAATAAATGCATTTTTTAAGGTTTACAGGACCAGATAATTTTTTTCAGTTCAAATAAGAGATTGATTATGTTTTGGAAGAGCAGTATAAAACCAGATTATCTTCTTTTCCCTAATTTTAGTTTGTGCGTCCTCAGAATAACTGTCTAAATAGAAAACTTAGTTAGGAAAGCAAAACCTTTTTCTGAAGGTGTTTTGGCGTCCTTTTCAGTTCTTAGTTTGTCTGTGAAACAGATTGAGCAGCCAGCATCTTTTTTCTTTTAAAGTAAGTCTGCATCTATGTTTTGCTAAAAGTTTTCTAGTTACATTGTATTAATTTAAACTTTTCTTTGTTTTTTATCCATTCTGTTCACAAACTATTAGACTGAGATTAAGCTGCACTTGCAAATAAAATGTTGATATTTGTTTAGGATTAGTTTCTTAATAAAATGAAAAAAACACATTGACGGTAAGAAAACTAAGAGAGAACAGTATGTTAAGGAAGACGAATGCCTGGAGTTTGTTGCTACAGTTAACTTGCTTATATTAGTTATATATTGGTTCTAGTTTTAATCAATAACAACTTATTTCTTTTTTTTCCTTTCAAAACTGTTGTTGGACAGAAAATCCTCAGTTTCCTCATGTAGGAGAAGTTATTGATGGAGTGGACATGAGAGCAGAAGTTGGAGTTCTTACAAGAAACATCTTAATAAAGGGAGAGACAGAAAAAAGCTGCTATCGTGAAAAGGAATGTCAGTTCTTTAATTATGATACATTTGGTGGACATATCAAGGTTTGAAAAACATTTTAAAGAAACTTTCTGTCATGTAAAGGCATGTTGAGGACAAAAAAAATAATTACACTTTTAAAAATAGTTAGACTTTAATAGACTTAAAAACTTCACCAATTCATACAGTTGCTTTGTGTGGAAATGACTTTGTTCTCAGCTTTCTCAAAAGTAGATTTTACTCATAAAGACTTATTCTGCAGAATTGGAGGAAGAGATATCAATGCATGAAGTGTTCTAGAAATATCCAGCAGGATTGCAACATTGTATGGCAGGGATTAAAATTTACAAGTGGCATCCATATATGTGCATCCTGTATTAGAATAAATCTTGGTCCCTTTTTATCTCTCTTCTGTCCTTTCACTGTCCTTCTCCCTCCCCAGGTGATAAGCATTGAATCCTAAAATTGTGACTCATCTGAAACTAAGCACTAAGGGGGCATGGAGAGAAAAGAAGCTGAGTTGGACCATGTGGTTTTTGTATTTAATGTTTTAAAAATTTGGAAGTACTAAGGTTATGTAAAGAAAACTGCTTCTAATTTCTTGTATTATAAACATGAAGGAAAGTGGTATTATAGAAACTAATATTTAAACTTGTGTTCACTTACATTTTTAGATTAAAATTTTGAGCAGCAGTGCTCCACTGATGCTAGAGAAGTTTGAGGCCTCATATTTTAATTTGAAATATATTTGTGTTTCTTGTGTGGTCATTACAGTTTAAACCTTTAATATATTTGAATGCAGATCTTAACTTTATAGTAGTGGACATAATGGTTGGAAAGACAATATGCCCTTTCCCTGCTGTGTGGCAGCTTTTGTTTTGTGGAAGAAAGTAAGTGGACTCAAGGCACTTCTTTGTGTTTAAAGTAACATAATGAAAGAATGACAAGCTCTGAATCTTGCAAAGTGTGACCTTGATTGCCACAAAAGTATAAATACAGCAGACCTTCAGATGTCTGGAAGGTATAAGAGAAAACAAACGTTTTAAATCATCAAAGTTGTTAAACTGTTCCCAGGAGACTGTTCAGAGTAGTACCTGCTGCCAAAACTAGACTTCAGCACTGAAAGCATTTTCGTCTTATGCTAGTCTTGCATAAGCCAAAAAGCAGAGGGATCCTAGACACTAAGAAACTTACCAGCTTTTGATCATCCTGGATTTCCTACTGGTCACTAGGACAGTAGCATAAAAGAGGCAGTGAGGGGGAGGCATTGGTTTGCAGTTTTGGTGCCTTCCAATGTTAAGAGCCTGAGATCAGGGACGACTATATTTTAGGCATGCAAACCCTAGGAGTTCTTTTAGAGAAGGAGGCAAAAAAGTCCATATTACTGATTTCCCAAGAGGACAAAATAGATAAAAAAATTGTTATTTTTGATAAATACTCAGTACAGGTATGTTAATAAAATGAAATTACAAAAAATAAATAGGGTTTGGTTTGTTGTGTTGTTGTTGTTTTTTTTTTTCCCCTCTTCATCTATCTTAACTCCTTGCAGTTTAGCTGTTGCACTTGGTTTATGTTTTCAATAGCAGGTTAGGTGGAATACTTTCCCTTTCTCATGTTACTGGTATAGCCCCATTATGATTTTACTTTGTACTCACTCGGTAACTTTACTGTGAAGTTGTTATTTGATTGTGAGGGAAATTTCTTATCTTCCTTAATAAAGAAGGAATGCTGTGTCCAGTTTTGGTTTCCCATTGCAAAGATGATGTGGATGCACTGAGGTGTGTCCAAGGAAGGTGATCTGTGGCAATATGTGATGATGAGTGAGGAGGAGCTGGGAGAAGAGATCTTGTTGCTGTCTTCAGGTACTGGTGAGAGTGCAAAGAGGCCAGAGCAGTTCTTGGAGGTATACAGGACAAGAGGCCATGGGACCAGGCTTCAGCAAGGCAAATAATGCTTAGATGCTGGGAAAATGAAAAGGTAAAACCAGCTGACATCTTTGTGCCTGGAGGTATTCTTTGAGCCATGTGCCAAGCAGCTGTCTTTAAGCTGACCTAGTGCTGAGCTGTTGATTGGGTTAGGTATCTTGACAGGTTCCTTTGAATCTATATTATTCTGCATAGCTGATTTTTATTCAGCTAAGCCTGTCCCAGGTGGACTACGGTGGTGCAGCTTCAGTGTAGACAGGTTCTGATGTGGGTGACTTCTGTTCCTTGGACAGTGCATGTAAAGAATATGGAATGAACCATCCGGTAAAGACCAAACAGTAAAGTGTGGCAACATGTGTGGTGAAAATTCATGTTTTATCTAGGTGGAGGTTTAATTTTTAAACTTACTTATGAAGAATGCTGTTTTGTAATGCATTGTGTGGAGTAAGACAGTAATGATTGTTCTAACTTTTACTGTGTTGGCCTGTGTACATCTAACTTAAGTGCATCTGGTGTAGATGATGTATGAACTTAAAATTTCCATTGGTTACAAAGCACATAATTTGTTATTCACTGGACTTCTCCTTATATTTTTAGATTTTGAAGAATTTTACATCTGTTCATCTCTCCTATGTGGAATTGAAACAAATGGGCCAGCAGCAGATTGGAAGTTACCCTGTTCATTTTCACCTTTGTGGAGATGTGGATGAAAAAGGAGGTTATAGTTTTAAAACTTACCTGGAAGGTCTTTCCATTCATCATTGTTTTTCCAGATGTGTGACTGTTCATGCAACTAATGGCTTGCTGGTAGGTGCACAGAGAGTAAAACATAGTGTTTTGGAACAACTGTCATAAAGAGAATTTAGAGCTCCAAAATAATCCCATCCCTTCTGCAGGTTTAATGCTCAGCCATGTTTTTCTTGTTTCAGTGCATAAATGAACAACTTGAAACAGTAATTTTTTTTAACAGCTCTCACCGTTCTGTTTTTTCAGATTCTTCCAGGCAGCTAAGCTCTCCAGACATAGTAATGTGTTTGTAAGGGATAAATCTTGTGTGCTTGACTTATCTAAACTGCTGATACTGAAGCTTTGCTCTTCAGCTGCGCCAAGATAGTAAAACTAGATGGTATTTGTCAAATATATCTCAGTAAATGCTATTGCTACTGATATGATGAACTTGTATTGCTGCAGATAAAAGACACCATTGGCTATGACACACTAGGTCACTGTTTCTTCATAGAAGATGGCATCGAGCAGAGAAATACTTTGTTCCACAACCTTGGACTAGTCACAAAACCGGGCACTCTTCTACCTACTGACAGAAACAGCAGCATGTGTATTGGTATTAGGGATAAAGTGTATGGAAATTATGTCCCAGTGCCAGCCACAGACTGCATGTAAGTATGTCATAGTGAAAAAGTAAAATCAAGCCAGCTGCAGCAGTTAAACTGATGATGATCTCTTGCAAAATACAGATGGGAACATTTTTTCTATAATTTAATGAATGCAGATACCTTAAATGTAGTTCACATAGTACTAGTGACTAATAAATAATATTAGCATTTAGTCTTTTATTAAAGAAAAATATTAGTTGTTTTTTAGCAAGACTCTTGTTTCTCATGGTACTTGTGGCCTTAAGTCTATTGAACATCGGTGTAAATGTGTGTATATTCTCAAGTTGT
>WEIV01014376.1:0-70111 GCA_013390005.1 Calyptomena viridis | reverse complement strand
GGAGCACCTCTGCTGTGAAGATGGGCTGAGAAAGTTTGGCCTGTTCAGCCTGGAGAAGAGAAGACTCTAAGGAGACCTTATAGTACCTAAAGGGAGGCTACAAGAGAGCTGTAGAGGGACTTTTGACAAGGGCATGTAGTGACTGGACAAGGAGAAATGGCTGTAAACTAAGAGAGGGTGGGTTTAGATTAGATATGAGGGAGAGATTCCTTACTGCAATGGTGGTAAGGCACTGGCACAGATTGCCCAGAGAAGTTGTGGATACCCCATCCCTGGCAGTGTTCAAGGCCAGAATGAATGGGGCTCTCAGCAATGTCGTCTAGGGGAAGGTGTCCCTGCTCATGGCAGGGGGTTGAAACTACATTATCTTTAGGGTTCCTTTCAACCCAAACCATTCTATGATTCTGTGATTTTATGACTATATGTACATCTCTCCAGGACAGAAAATGGACAGTGCTGAGGGAATACATTCAAAATTTGTTCAGGTGTCTGTATATTGCTCAGCCATCTTTACTCTGTTCTCCTCTTCCTTGAAGTGTGGAAGAAGGATTTCAGACAGGAGAGGTGCATGAATGAGTGACTATAATGTTCTTGATGATATCCTCACACTGGAAAAATGCCATATTGAAAAAAGTATGGCTTCCCATGGAGGAGATAGGAAATATAGAGCACATCTGTGGAGATTAAGAAAATTGGAATAGTTTAGGTTGATTGGACAAATGTCTTTTATTCTGCATTCAGGGTGCCCCGTTCCCTGAGTGAAACGAGCCCATGACATGAAAGCTGTGAATTCCTGAGAGTATGCTCAGAAGATGTAATATTTCTTAACAGTCTTTGCTGAATGCAGATAAATAGGTGCTGTTGAGTATTTTAGGTAAAATGTACAACAACAGGTATGCCTTCAAGGAGATGCTCATCTCTTATGAGAGAAGGCTGAGAGAGCTGGGCCTGTTTAGCCTGGAGAAGAGATGACTGAGAGGAAAACCCATCAATGTCTGTCAGTGTCTGCAGGGAGGTGTCAGAAGATGGACCAGGCTCTGCTCAGGGGTGCCAAGCAATAGGACAAGAGGCAATGGGCAGAAACTGATGCACAGGAAGTTCCAACTGCATATGAGGAGGAACTTCTTTACTGTGCAGTGTCGGAGCAGAGACCAGAGAGGCTTTGGAGTTTCCTGCACTGGAGATATTCCAGAACCATCTGGACACAATCCTGTGCCATGTGCTCTGGGATGACTCTGCTTGAACAGGGAGGTTGGACCAGATGACCCACTGTGGTTTCTTCCAGCCTGACCCATTCTGTGATTCTGTGATTTCCAGGCATGCTGCACCTTCTCTGGAGATGGCCCCTTGCTAGCAGAGGTGGGACAGAAGCTGGGACACGGCACTGCAGTGCCTGGGTGTGATTGAGACACTGGCCACTTCTACTGCAACATTCCTGTCTCTAGGACCAGAACACTGATACCTCGTGTTTTCCCCAAAGGTGCTGAGAGACTTACCACAGCCACTGACAGGGGAGTTGTGAAGTTTCAGCACTGGAAACTATTCCCATCTGTCCCTTCCCCTCCCAAGGTCGCTCTCATCTCAGAGGTTCCAGTGTGGGCAAAGACAACTCAACTACTTCCATGAAAGAGCCAAAGACTTGAACTGACTGTCAGAGTGGGAAGCTGTGGGTGGTTACTTCATAAACCACTGCAGGAGTCACCAAGGATTGCCTGTCAGCCTACCAAGAGTTTAGTGTCCTAGGGTGTATGATATGCCACAGAATGGTGGAGAAGCAAAGTCCAAAAGCAGCTGTAGACTACACTGTAAAAAAACTTGTTAAAAAAGCCCCTGCGATTAAAAAAACAGTGTATGAAAAATCAACCAACAAACCACTCCAAACTCTGGTGTTTCTAAGACTGTCATAAGCCCAGTCTGGCAGAAGCATCCCATCCATCCATGCCCTTCACCAGGGGTGGCTGAGGGGGGTCTCAGGAAGGACTCTCAGCCCTTCCTCACCAGCTGTGCTCCTCAGACTGCTGTGAGACACTGTCCCTTCCCTCCCTGTGTGTCTAGGGGTGATGTCCTTGCTGAGAACACAGGGACTCTATGCATGGTTTCCTCCAGACAAGGTATTTAAGAAAGTTGTAGCTATCACAGGTGGCCATGACAGTTAAACAACCATTGCCCAGTACGTGTGGATTAGCAGTAGAGTTACAGTCCAGTCCCTCTGACACCTTCACACAGAGTCTGTTCCTCTAAGGCTGGTCAAAACCTAAGTGGCAAAACAGTAGTGTGATTTTATCTTTTGCAATGATTTACTGTTGGTAACATTTTATTCCTGATCTCTAGTTACATGCTATCTCCAGAGAGTTTCATGGCGTGTCTAAGAACTATTTAATTCAGTGGCTTTGTGTCAACTTCATCCTACTTGCACTGTGAATGTGTCCTTTAATAGGTACAGCTGTAAAAACATATTAACTGCTTCTCTGTAGGCCTGTTTTTTCTGTTTAAAATAAAAGAGAAAAGTATACTTATGGAGGAATGAAGTTTCAGATCAAAGGAAACCATTTTTCATTTTGAGTTGAATTTGAGAAATAGTTATGGCATAACAAAAAAATAGAAGAGGGAATGTTGAAATTTTGACGTATCCAAGCTAACTTGCTATTTTTTTGGTGAAGTAACCTTTTGTCCATGGTGGCTCAAGGGATAAAGTACAATGCCAGAGTGTGGGATGCTTTGGTACATCACAAGCCTTACCTGCTTATTTTGGAATAAAAATTATAACCAGGGTCTTTTCCCTGCCAGGTGCAGCTCCTAGACACCAAGTGAGCCAGAGGGATGTGTTCTCAATGTCCTGGGAGAGCCGTGGCACTCAGCAGAAAGAAACACTTGAACATCCATTTTAACTGGAGGAAAAAAATCCAAAACAACAACGAACTTTGTAAGTCAGTGATGGAGACACTCACTTGTTGGTCCAAGTACTAAAGAGCTCAAACATGGACTGGATATCCCGTAGGCCACTGATGGATAGTGGTCATGGGGTTTGAATCAGAAGACAGTCAGACAAATTACTTTTTGCAGTGCAAATGATCAGACCAAAGTGAAGAACTGCTTTTCCTTTTTTCTTTTTATAAGCAGTTTCTAAGCTAATGTCTAAGACTTGTAATCTAGTATTTTGTTTCTAATCTCCTCCACTCCAAAATAATCTTTTGTTCTCTAAAAAAAATGGACTAGGTCAATCTTGAGTGTTTTTCCTTCAATTTTTTAGTTCTAAACTGCAGTGAAAAAGTGATATTTATTGCAAGCTAAATCCCACATTTTCCTTCTAAGAGATGTGCACTATGCTTCAATACTAAGCTGTCAAATCCATGGGACCCTGCCACCCTCTGCTTACTTCCTATTGATTTTGAAGGTAGGACCTGCTGTATGAAACTGATAGGCTGACTGGGTACTTGCTTGGGTCTTGAGGCAATTCAAGGGTAAAACAATCTGAGACAACAATATGTGAGAACTCAGCATTCAGGGTATTACCATTCTTGTCTAACTGATAGTGTCATGAAACTGGCCTCGTGTCTATCACATCCAAGGAGAAGGCTGACATGGTGTCTCAATACACACCCAACTACCTAATCTGCAGCTTGCAGTAGACTTAATGTCCATAAAGATTTCAGAATGAAAAAAGAAGGCAGCACCACTGAAAAAGGCTAGATAATAACTGATTCAACCATGCTTCAGTAGTGGAGAAAGATGGCTAGCTGTGGGATGAAAAGAGGCTCTGATATTTTCTTGAACTGGAGTCCTTTTGATCTTAAGCATGTCTTGAGATTTTGGGTTGCTTTCTTAATCTTAAAATTATTAAAAAAAAAAAAAACAACAAAACTTTTAAGAACAGGCTGCCCCAGCCTGTACCCTGCTTCCTGCACCTGAACACTGGACAAAGATGTTACAGCTTTCAGGAAGCAGCACATGTCAGCGTGCAGCCTCCAGCCGAACAAAGGGCTGGATTCATGAATGCAATATCAGCCATGGAAATGTTCCACCCTGCCCCTCCCCAGCTTCTGATTCAATCTGTTGAAACAAAAAATGAATTGTCATTGGATTTTGCAGCCTTTGAGTTTCCTCAGCAGATCAATCTTGGACATGTTGATGGTCCCTAATTTGAATGAAACTGCACAAGAATTGCAAGAATTTGAGTTTAGATTGTGAGCGATGTTTTTGGGGTTTGTTTCTAATAAGAAGAAGCTGCTGCCAAAGAAGAGATGAGAGGCAATCTCTGCATCAAGGAAAGGTAAGTGTGCAGTGAATAACAGTCAGATCTGACTTTGCTCTCATACAGCAGCACCACTTCAAAATGTCTCTTGCCTTGGAGAAGCAGGACAAAGTTCCCTTTTGACAGGAACTTGGTGTTTGTTAACAGTGTTTGCTCTGCCTGACACGACGTTTAAAAGCTCTAGAGCCATACCACATTAACTCAACATTGTCATATTCAGCAAAACATTTAAGCAGTTATTCAGCTTGAAGCAGCTAAGTAGTCCCACTGTCAACAACAGGACTTCTCAAATGCTCAAATTTATGCATATGTTGAAGTACCTTGCTAAATCAGGGCTTCAAACCCCAATAGCCTGCTGAACCAGAGTGATCATTCCAGTCTTCACCCCTAGAGCCTTAGAAACACCCCTGGCACACAATGTACAAAACTAATTTTAGTTAATTGGATAAAATTGTGTATGTACACTCTGTGACCGCTGAGAGTTTTGAAAACTAATTATGCTGGTATCACCCTGCATACCTATTTCTGTGATTAGTCACATCCACCTATAGGAAACACAGAACTGTCATCAGATACACTCTGTGATCTGTCCTAAAGACTGGCACATCTCCAGCTCCGGGTGGGTTTCCTCCACAGTTGTCACACAGTGTGGTACAGCTACCTGTGATAACTGTTAAGCAGACAGATGTCTTTTGTGCTGCCATTTTTAATATGTTTCACTACATACCCCTTTCAAAGATTAATAATTTCTGCCAGCCAAGAATACTGTCAGCCTGGCATCAGATAAGCTCTCAGGAGAGAGCTGTACCCTGCACTGCCTGCTTTATCTAATAAAGACTTTTCCATCCCTGGTCTGCTGCTTATAATTTAGCCTTCATAAATTGACTTGCCAACCTGGTTGGACAGAAGAAAGTAAGATGCTGACATATCTTCAGACTCCTTTCACCTGACATAAACCACCCATTGTCAAAACAGGGTAAACCGAGGGGAAAATATTTTGGCAACTAGAAACTGAATTTCTGTTTACCATTCTCCTGCCCTTCTGGTACTGTGACAAGAAGTAATGTTTTGGTCATGCACATGCTGACACAAGACAGCATTTTGAGGCTGGAGATGGAATGAAGTTTGAGATTAACTTTTTTTTTTATTTCAGGAGAGGAGAACCTACCTAACTGAAAATGTTAAATGAAAACAGAGCTGTGAACAGCACAGGTGGCATCAGATGTATCATCTCTTTCCTCACATGTAAGAACAGCTTTACAAAGGTGTTTATTCCCCCTTCACTTTCCATCTTTCTTCAGGTAGATTTGGTGCCACATGGCTTGGTGATGGAGCCACCAGCACCTTCTGCAGGCTGCAACAGACCCTGTGCATGCTGCATCTATGGACATTCACAGAGGCCTTGCCATGCACAGCTGGCAGGGTAAAATTATCCCTGATGTTTGAAGAGAACACTCCCTGCAGACGATCTGGTAGCAAATATCAGGAGGTAGCTGGGCATCTCTGAGATTCCCAGGGCCCCGGGTCTGCCGTGGGCTGGGTACAGGCAGGGAGGGCAGGAGCAGACTTTGAGTCTGCACGTTTGGCAGGCTGGTGCCCACATGCAGTTTGCATTTTCCACTTTGCCTTAGTTCAAAGGAGCATTAATACTTGTGTTGCCAACGAGATGAAGTAGCCATTCACCTGCTGTGCTGGCTTAGGGAACAAGCACAGCTTTCACCACTCCAGCTCTCCCAGTGCTGAGTGAAGAGAACATCTGCCTCGGCACACACAGCCTCATGGGGTCGTTTGCTCCTCTTCTTCCCACTGTCCTCACCTGCCGGTGTCCCGAGGCAAGTGCTGCTTTCCCTCTGTCAGATCATTACACAGCACAGCACAAATTCGGCAGGCACTTAGGCACACGAAAGAGACCCCCAGAGGAAAGTCAGCAGGTTCCTGGGATCAAAGGTGTTCATGGGCACATCTGTATGACTGAGACCCAGACTCCTTGTAATCAGGGAAAAATAAGCACTGGCTTCTACTCCAATAAAAGTGCACTAAACCCTCATCCTGCTATATGTGTTAATCATGCTTTGATAATTGTCTCTAAAATTAAATTTAATAACAGCAAAAATGTTTCAAGAGTTTTCTTGGCTGCAGAGTTTATAGAAGACATGACGGAAAAAATATAAAAATGATACCATCTAACCTCTGGGAGAAATAACACTTGGATTTGTTAATTTTGGGCAACATCTAAGTTCTTCTGCTGGCTCAGTTTTAAACTATATCCCTATAATGCATCTCCTCATACTTTGACAGCAGTAATAAGAAAATTGGCTAAAAACATGGTAATGCCCCTCTTGGATCCTAATGTATCTTTTGGGACTAATTTGTTCAGTTTAATGAAAAAATAAAGTTAGCATGGCCATCTTCCAGTCCCAGTAACAATATCCTTTGTTGGGATAATCACAGCAGTGGCAGGTGGACCATCATGGGCAGGGATGCTATTCACTATATCAGTTTGCTCGGGGCCCCATCCAACCTGACTGATCCCACCTCCTTAACTCTTGCCACACTGGAAAGCCAAAGGATGAATGAACACTGTTATACAGAAGCTTGTAGCCAGCAGAAAACAACTTTAAGCCTAGAATTTGGGGGGTTAAGTTAATAGTTGGGTTGGAGTTTCTTCAAAGCATGACACAGGCAACAGAGAAATCAGGGGTGTTCAGATGAAAGTAAACAAATGCTTTTTGTTTCTTAATCATTGCATGTTTACCAGATGTTTGACAAGTCATCACGTGTTGTCTGAAGTTGTGGTTTAATTACAGCCTAGACACAAATGTATAAACTGATTTTCCAGGGGCCGTTTAGATTCAGTATTTCATGCAGGTGTTCCATGAAGAGCAATATGCCAGTGTATATTGTATATTGATCATTTTAGTTTTCAGAAGCTATTTCTTAGACTGATGACAGTAGCTTTCAGAGATAAGAATGGTCTCTGCAGAGACTATCCCCCAACTTGGGGTACAGCTAAAGTCCTGAAAGCTGTACTGATTTAATTACAGCTATTCAAAGAGAGTGAAAAATTTTATTCAGACTTTCCTGAGATAGAAAAGAAGAGGGTAATGGAAATTCTCTTATTATCTCAACTGCAGGGGTTGTGACTGAGAGCACACTCTCATTTGCTGTCTATACAGCTGTAATTAAATTGTTTCAGCTTTCAGAGTTTTAGCCTTACCTCTAGTTGGGATAAAAATTTACAGTGAAAGAGATGAGATAACACCACATGAAAGCAGTCAGAAGAAATTATTAGATGCAGCAGACAGCAAGGATCCAGCTGCACCTTACACCCACAGCAACACTACCTAGAGGATCATGGAATACCCATGTGCCCTGCCAGACACATCTGCTGGTTAATAAAGCAGAAGCCAAATCCCATCCATGACCAAAACCTGAGAAAAGAATTTGGAAAAGCTCCATTTTCCCAGGGAATATCAAACTCCTTCTCGCTGGGTGCCCCAAAGAACATAAGCTCATTTTAATTGGAAAAAAACCACCCCACAATGGCAGAAAATCAGCAGAGCTTTGCTATTAATGGATCCTTTGATAAAGTCCTGTATGTGTTTGGAGACAGACTTGTTGCAGCTGTTACCTGCTGTGCTCCTGGCCCAAAAGTGCAGCCAGGCTGCTGAGGAACTAGGTAAGGTTTTGGCCAGGACAGCAATGAGAGCAGCAGTTTGAGATGTGACTGCCTCCTGATTGAGCAGCACCTGGTCAAACAGGCTCTGTGCATCCTGAAGAGCAGTGACCTCCCCGAGGCAGGATGTCAGGCTCCTGACCCCACTGCAATGAACCAGCAGTCCACCTTTTGCCCCATCAGGAGGGCTCACCTTCGGGTGTGAGCACAGCTTCCTTCCCACATTGTGAACCTTGGACTACCCCAGCTTCCCAGTCTCACCCACTGGCATGGTGCTGCAACTCTGGTCCTTGGTGGATGTCCAAGGCTCGGGGGCAGAAAATGCTGATGTTGCTGCCACCATCTCCATAAACATGACAAACATGACGCCTCGGCATGTGAGAGAACAGTGTGAACAGATGATGCAGGTGTTCAGAGCAAGTGAGCATCCCTAGGGATACAGAATTTGGCTAGCAGTGAAACTGAGACAAGTGGAAGGCTGAGAGGAGTTAGTCTGGGAAAGGATCTGACTCAGGATAGTGATGTATTTTGCTTTGCTTGAGGCTAACTAGTGTTTGACAAATATGTTGGACCCTGTCCTTGCACCGCATCCCTGGCACCTCCGTGATGTCAGGTATCCCATAGTCCTGCACTTCTGCTACTGCTTTGCAGCAAATATATCAATATACTTAGGCACCTAAAAAAGCACCTAAACACAATTTGTGGTGATAACAGAGAGAGTAAATGCTCCCAGTATTATCACATCCTTAAAGCCCCACCCAGGGAGTTCCTCCCTGGACATTCATATTTACTGTAAATTGTTAAGGGCTGACTTTCAACACAAAGAGAAAACCATATAGACAAGCTACTAAATAATGTATAAGTTATAGGATATGGCAGGGTTGTGAAACATAGGTGTATGAGAACAAAGAACATGTGGCCCCCAGAGTAAAGGTAGCCTTATCTGTCTTTATGGTGCAGCATCTTAACTGTAGTATCTGGCCCCTCTTAGAGCTGGACTTCCCTCTGAATCCTAGGTAGTGTTGGCTGCATCATTTCAGATCCTGCTGTTCTTGAGCAAAACTCCCATTCAGGCATTTTGCCTGATTCACAGCCGCTTTGTTGGACTTTTTAGAGGTTAGGTTGAAAAACATTGGGGAAAAAAGCAAAGGTAGCATTCTGTACCTGCTAATACACCAAACCCTCTCAGCTCTACAGCCTGGCAGAGCTTAACATCTCATTTGTCAAAGTGACAGTCAATTCCCCATGATAGATCATATGATTATTAATTCTGTCTTCAGGAGATATGCACAATTCGGAAGTTTTCTGAATCAAGGTAGTAAGATAACAAGGG
Organism: Calyptomena viridis; assembly: GCA_013390005.1. Taxonomy (NCBI): domain Eukaryota; kingdom Metazoa; phylum Chordata; class Aves; order Passeriformes; family Eurylaimidae; genus Calyptomena; species Calyptomena viridis. The sequence continues at coordinate 60,850 of WEIV01014376.1, read as the reverse complement.
AAAAAAAAAGACCAAAAAAACCCCCAAATTTCCATTTCATTAAAATTTCAGACGTAAACAAGAAAAGTTACAGCAAAAAGATTCATGTCACTGCAAAACCCAAAAGATTCCTCACTGGGGCTGAGATGATGGTCTGTTGTACAGAGACCAAATACAAACTGACATAGACAGAGACTAATTAAAAAGTGCTGTGTCTGTATCCTCTGTAACTAGTTGGGTTTGCAAGCATTGGAATTTTAACTGCAAACAGTTTAATTTCTCTCTTTGTGCAAAAAACTCCTGGTTCTTCAGAGGTTCAGCTTTCTGGCTGAGATTACCCATGCCTAGAAAATAAGTGATTTTAGGAATTTCTCCAGAGAAATATCACTCAGAAGACTTTCTCTTGGTTAACTATTCTCAGCTAAACCAAAAAACATACACCTCTCACTGTTATGAAAGTGGTGCAATGACCTGTTTCCAATGTGGTTTCTGAAGGCTGGGTGAACTTTAGTAGAAACTTGGCATGAAGGCATAGGAACTAGTCATCTACTGCAGTTTGGGAGGTGGTGGTGAGAATTCAGAGACGTGGTACAAAGAAATCCCCTGCTGAGCATGTTCTCTGAGGATCAATTTCTACCCTTTCTATGGCAAAACAAGTAAAAGAGATTAGAGAAAGGGAAAAACCTCTGTGGACTTGCAGGCAGGTGCTTTCACATGAACCCTTGCAAGGCCTGTGTTTTCCACCAATGCTCAGGCAAATGCAGTGGTATCACTTGTGCAAATGCTGGTGAAAAACAACTATAGGCAAATATTAACGTTTTCTCTGAATGACTGTTCAAAAATAATACTTTGGAGAGCTCTTGGCTGGAACAAAATCTATCTTGTCAGAATTTCCAGCACAGCTAGGGACACTAGGCTAAAACAGCTGATGAATTGGAAAAAACACGCCCTACGTACAGGGACCTTCCATGACCCTCCCAGCAATAACCTGGCAGAAATAGCTAAACACTTAAACCCATAAACTTCCATACTGGGAATTGTCTCTCCTTGAGCTCTTCCTTAAAAGCATGTGAATCAGATGTTGCTGTAAACTGGGCAACACTAATGCATTCATTGATCAGAAAGGATGTATCCACCTAGAACTGCAGTGCAGGTTTCTGTTTGTGCACCCTTTCCTACATTTCAGGGGCATTTTCATTTTAAGCAAATTCCAGGATAATCACTATATCTGCTTAAACCTGCGCATGTGTGACAAAGCTGTTCCCAGCCCATCTGCTCTGGCAGCCTCTGTCATGTAAAATGGACACTCATCCAAGGTGTTGGAAGCAGAAGGAGGAATCCCCTGGTCACACCTACAACAGAGGAGAGAGGGGCAGAGGCACTGGGGAACTGGTATCACCAGACACTGAGAGGCTCTCGATTCAGAGCCAAGGTTTTACGCCCCTCACACATGCATATGTATTTTACCTCATTATTGGCTTCAGCTGTACTTATTGTTACCAATTTGTGTCCCTATGCTATTTTTCCAGGCAGCCTCAGTGGGAGACACTTGTGTGCAGAGCAATATTTGCATTTCTGCAGGTCTTTACGGGCATACATATTGCTAATATGCACATAAACAGGATGCCATTCATATTTAAACAGTGCTTTTGGAGTCGAATGGCATCACAGCTGAGGGAATGGAAACGTTCTGATTTGTATCACTTATCTCAGTGGAGGTTGCTTCCTTCACATATTCTGACTTCTGCAGATTCGCTGCAATAAAGCAGTTATATTCACATAGGATGAGACATGAGGTATTTAATAACCCCCACTTCTTCCCCCCAAAGCCTAATAAGCTTGCTTTGCCCGTTGATCTTTACAGTCACTTGCCCCTCTGTTTTTTCCAGACTACTGTGCTTCCTTTCTACTTCAGCTCTTTCTGCATTTCCATTTGCATATATTCAAGGCCCTAAAGAAAAACAGCTCTGCATTAAAAGGCTATTACAGAAATATATGCTATTTAAGTAACGATAGAACATGTTTTTTGTTGGGAGGGAAAAAAAAAGAGAATATTTTAGTTCCCAACAAGATTTGAAAGAATGCCACATGATGTTGAGCATACTTTGGCTCACAGAATTTGTCCTGCAGTTTGTTGCAGCTTCTGCTTTAGTCAGTTCAATGTTTTTGCAAAAACAGGACTGTAACAAGACTCTGTGTATGTGTGCTCAGACACCACCTTCTTCATTTGAGGCCCTTCCCAGGCACAGAGGACCCGATGCTTCACAGCACTTCTCCCTCTATTGCAATTTTAAGCGGGTGTAAAGCAGCACTGCTCACACTGGGCAGCATTTCACCCTGCCTTCAGCCTGCTACAGGGAGCCCGGCTCAGCAGCGCTCAGCTAGGCATCGCTTCCAAAAGCTTTTCATTCCTAGAAGTCATGGCTGGGTCAGGTGGGATGCTTCTCCAACACCTTTACAAGATAAAATCCCCAGAGGGTATGCATTTGCAAAAACAAACAGTGAAAAAATTTTGGTGACACAAACGACCCCTCCAACCTCATGGGATCTTATGTGCATGTTTGGGGATCTACCTTATCACTCCCAATGGGTTTAAATGCCAGGAATGAGGCCATTCTTGTCTCATCTGTCTGCCATGGCCTTTGGCTGGCACCCACTGTCACTCAGCAGAACTCGGTGAGTGGGCTGGTTGTCCTCCAAAACTTTATCAAAACATAGCCCTGGAATTGGGTTAGACCAACCTAAAACCACATTCTCTGCCAAAGGGATGGTCCTGTTGTCCTTCAGCTTGGCTGTGATTTCCCAGTGTCCCCTCCACTGGTGCTGCTGACCTTACAGCCCACAGGGAGTGGGAGCCAGGTGCTGATGGAGCTGAAAGCTCACCTGGCAAAAGGAGAAAAAAGATCTTTTTTTCACCAGATCAGCAAGGCACCTTGTCCCACCCTGTGGGTGGCAGGAGCTCACGGCTGGGAGAAGTAGGCACTCTCCCTTTCAATAGTCCATTAGTTCAGCCAAGTTGACAGCAAAATCATATCTGACATCTTGAGCACTAATTTAAATTGCTCTTAATTTTTGGTTTGCCTTAGAACCCTGGAGCTGGTAGTTCTATAGCAAATTGCCAGTGCCTCTGCTCCAACAGAGAGAGAGAGGTCAGAGAATGGCAGCAGTATCTGCACTCGCTGGAAATCCATCTACTTGCTTCTTCCTTTGAGATGTGTGTAGGGGTGTTAATTTTAACAGAATCATCTCGGTGACCCAAGGTGTCAAAGTACAGCTTCACAAAGAGTTGCATCAGTGCAAACAGGGTGGAAGCAAGCTGTGGGGACCTGGGGACAGGGGAGTCCCTTGAGCCAGCCTCACCACAGGAGCCACAGCACCACGAGGGCCATCAGCAAAACATGGGGGCTCTGAAGTGGTTCACGAAGGAAGAGGCTTCCCTCTCCCATTTGGGTGCACAAATATTTGTGGTGTTACCCATTCCCTCTAAGATTCAAGCTGGTTTTCAGACAGAAGTCTTTCCTTTGCCTTAAGCTCTGCGAAGATACATGAAAAATTCTCATACTTTCCCCAGCATAAATTTTTTTGCCAGTGAGTTCAGAGGTGTCTGCTTTATGGGTGTGAAAATGAGAGGCAAAGGACAACAAACTATTGCTTCTAGCCTCGTATTTCAGAAACCAGTAGAAAAAAACAATCAGTTTTTGAATGCAGGACAAAAGGTCCTCCAAAAAGAAACATGCAGGGTCATGACTCTTCAGTGCTATTCTCATGAGGGAACAGAGAGAATTAAAAGAAGAAACTCTAAAATCTCAGTGACATATTTATTGATTTTGTGTGTGAAATAGTAGAAACAACTAATTTCTCCACCTTATCCAAGGATTTCCATAGCCTATATTTATCGGGTATCCAGGGCAGACTCATGGATAACCACACTTCATCATTCCACCAGGAAGCTCATTCAGACTGGAACTTGGACTAGTGGTTTTTAATTTTAATGCAGTTTTTCATTTTGATAGCTCTTCCACCTGACACGGAATTGCCACGCCGCAAATTGAATACAATAAAATTGCTAATCAGCCCATTAGAATATGTTGATGGTATAACATCTATTAGTTGCTGAATAATGTCTTCCTCCAATGTATTTTGAATTAAGTCTGCATGATAACAAAATTAATCCAGATAAGTGTACCTACCCATAAACACAGCATGTATATGCATGCACAGCCCTCTCTTGGAAATCTGTACAACTTTTTAACATAGTGACAATACCAAACAAATACCAGGGAAAGAAAATGTGCCTTCAAGCAGTGAAATAAGCAATTAAATACAAAGAAATTATCCATAAGTAAGACAGGCTACAGTGGTTCGCTCTGATCATGTGTCTTTCATGGGAATGCAAAAACTATTACAGCCTCCAAACTCACACCATAGTGAATTTCTCTGACTTTGATTGCTTGTTATTCCAGGACTACCTCCCACATTTTACTTCCCCAGCAGTTAAACCAAACCATTCTCCTGCATTGTCATTTTCTTACCCTATTTTCCCTGCTTTTTTTCCAAGCTCTTGCCTGACGATTTCTTAGGTCCTTAATTCTGATATGAAGAGACTACAAATTTTCTCAGCACCCAAAGAAGGGCCCTTAGCCTGTGTCTTTTAAGGACTCATTTAATTTACCCTAGTGCAAGTCTTCATTTGCTCTACTATTCCAAAGACCCAAAATGTAAGCTTTTTTCCCTTGGCTTACCCTCCCTGGGGAAAGATAATTTCCTACACTGGCAATTTCCCTTGTCAGCATCCTCTGGTGCTACATCCTGTGTGGTTGAAAGCCACCATTCCAAGAATGCTGTTGTCTAAAGCTGAAATAGAAAGTAATAGTGACTCCAAAATGTCTCTTATTTGTTTAGTATGCTCTATTAAAAGTTCCTAATTATTACAAAATAAAAATGTTGAAGTTGTTATGGGGAAATTTCTCCCTGTCCACACAGGTTCTTCAGCAGAATCAGTCTTTATGTTAATCATAGTGGTCATATTATAAAACCCTATAATTTAGATGAGTTTATTTTCTGATAGGAATTTTGGGATTTTTTATCAGTCAAAATCCAGACTGTGTCACTTAGGGAATGGGTTTGAGAGTAAGTTACTTCCAAGAAACATTAGGACTCTACAATACACAGATAAGAAAAGGAACAATACAGTTGAAATGGGCAAAGATGATTCAGTTCAATCCGAGGAGAGTTGCTTTGTGTTCCCAGTCAGTTTAACAATCCTTTCATCTTTCAAGGAAATTATAACTATGATACATTGGGACAAAGTTAGCAACTTCTCTTTTTATCTGAGGCCTATTATTGGTGCTTGTCACAGCCATTCAAGGACCTCCTGGGAACCACAATGGACAATTGCATCCTGCTCTCTCTGCCAGCAAGAGGCTGGGTACCATTAACAATGCTTAAATTAATAGTGAATTTTGGAGGGAGTAAATGTACCCCTGCAGGAAACCACGGATGAAGAGACAAGATATACATCTCAGTTCAAAGCCCTGCCTGTGAGTGGAGGTCTGTGACATTTTCTTGATCAAAATTAGACATTCATAAGTTCACTGCAGCAAGGTGCACATTATTGTTTTCGTCTATGGAATCAATAGCTACGAGAGAGGAGGTGGAAAGTGGCTTTTTGAAAAAGGTAGTGTTTTTCACAATAGAAAGAAATCGATAATGTGTAATAAGTGGCTGTAGGTGGTTCCCTGTCCTTGCTCCTTTTTGTGCAATATAGGTCTCAGGGCTCTGAAAGGAACTGGAACACAGGGTGAGGTCTTTCATCAAAATTTGTATTACGGTGGATAACAGAGCATCCAAATTTTGCCATATTATGTGAGCAGAGGAGACATGCAGAAGCAAAATAGCTTGAGCTTAGTCTAGGTGAGGTTGAAGTGGGCCAGGAAGCCGAGGGGAAGCCTGGCCTGTGGCCAGATGCAGCCCACCAAGCCTTTGCATGCAGACAGATTTAATACCTGTGGCCAAGAGCCATTAGAACTTGGAGGCTGTAGGGATCCTGCCTGGCAACAGCAAAGGGGTTGCCCTGGGATGAGTGTCCTGGTACTCCAGGGTTGGAGCTGAAAACAGCCTGGACCCCTGGAGCTACAAAGAGCTCAGAGCATCCTGCAGCAGTGTGTTCCTGTTCCTCACTGCTCCTCCATCATCCTGGGTACATTTCACCTGGCAGTGGGAAATGCAGGACTTGTCTCAAGGGTGCCACTCCACTGAGACTTAGTGAACTCAGAGCTTCTGCTAGGGATGGGAAGAATGGGAGATGAACAGCCTGATGTTCCCTTCTCAGGGAACTAGGGGGTTGAATTGTCTGGGGGCTGGGTATCTGGTGATCAGAGCTTTTCCTGAAGAGTGCAGTATATGTCAAGGCAGTGCTCACCTCCAGTTTGAACTCTGATCCAGAATAAACAGAGAAAATTCCTGAATTTGTGCTGTTGTCACTGAGCCAGATAGACACAGAAGTACTCGATGCACTACAAATGACTCTTGTTACATGATGTCCCACTGCCATGCTACATCTACTAAAGATACAAAGCTCTGGAACCATTGGTCTTGGTGCAGATGCCAGGGTTATCCCTGCAGTTCTCAGAAAGAACCCACAGCTTCTGTGAGACTGAAGGAAGAGTGGCAGCACTTCATGCCTTATCTCACTTAAGGCTGGTCAAAATTGCTATATTCCTTCCTTTCTAAAGTGGACCTGACTGGTATAATGTACAACTGAGCAATTTGGAGGCTATGTAGCTGCAATACAGTCTGCCTACTCTCAAGATCATAAACTGGGATAAAGAGACAATTAGCTAATCTACTCCATCTTCTGCCCATTGCAGCTTCTTTCCTTCTTAAGTCACAGAATCACAGAATTATTTGGGTTGGAAAGGAGTTTATCCAACCCCACTGGTACGGGCAGGGACACCTGCCAATAGGGCAGGTTGCCCAAAGCCACAGCCAGCCTGGCCCTCAATGCTTCCAGGATGGGGCATCCACAAATCTGGGCAACCTGTTCCAGTGCCTCATAACCCTCACAGTCAAGAATTTCTTCCCAATGTCTAATCTAAAACTACCGTCCTTCATCTTCAGCTGTTCCTCTTTGTCCTATCAGTACAAGCCCTTGCAAAACTTCCCTCTCCAGTTTTTCTGTAGGCCCTCTTTAGGTACTGGAAGGTACTATAAGGTGTCTCCAGAGCCTTCTCTTCTCCAGGCTGAAGAAGCTCAGCTCTCTCAGCCTGTTTTCATAAGAGAGGTGCTCTTGGATCACCTTCATGGCCTCCTCTGGACTCACTCCAACAGGTTCTCTCTACGCTGGGGAGCACAGAACTGGATGCAGTTCTCCAGGTGGGGTCTCATGAAAGTGGAGTAGAGAGGCAGAACCACCTTCCTGGACCCACTGATCATTGTGCTTTGAATGCAGCCCAGGACACTTCTGGCTTTCAGGGCCCATTAGGTCCCACTAATGCGTTGTTGTTTATGTTTCAAGTGTCTGAAATTACAGAACTTCTACTCTCAGACAGAACTTCTACTCTCAGAGACTATCTGGANGCTTCCAGGATGGGGCATCCACAAATCTGGGCAACCTGTTCCAGTGCCTCATAACCCTCACAGTCAAGAATTTCTTCCCAATGTCTAATCTAAAACTACCGTCCTTCATCTTCAGCTGTTCCTCTTTGTCCTATCAGTACAAGCCCTTGCAAAACTTCCCTCTCCAGTTTTTCTGTAGGCCCTCTTTAGGTACTGGAAGGTACTATAAGGTGTCTCCAGAGCCTTCTCTTCTCCAGGCTGAAGAAGCTCAGCTCTCTCAGCCTGTTTTCATAAGAGAGGTGCTCTTGGATCACCTTCATGGCCTCCTCTGGACTCACTCCAACAGGTTCTCTCTACGCTGGGGAGCACAGAACTGGATGCAGTTCTCCAGGTGGGGTCTCATGAAAATGGAGTAGAGAGGCAGAACCACCTTCCTGGACCCACTGATCATTGTGCTTTGAATGCAGCCCAGGACACTTCTGGCTTTCAGGGCTGTGAGTGCACATCGATGGCTCATGTTGAGCTTCTCATCCCCCCAGAACCTCCAAGTCCTTCCCCTCAGGGCTACTCTCAGTCCATTCTCCAACCAGCCTGTACTTGAGCTTGGGATTGCCCCAACCCTTGCAGTTGGCCTTGTTTGCACAGGCCCACCTCTCAAGCCTGTCCAGGTCCCTCTGGATGTCATCCCCTCCCTCCAGTGTGCTGATCACACCACACAGTTTGGTGTCATCAGCAAACTTGTTGAGGGAGCCACACTGAGTCCCACACTGAGTCCCACTGTCCATGTCACTGACAAAGATATGAAACAGCTCCAGTCCCAAAAACCACCCCTGAGAACACCACTCTTCACTGCTCTCCACTTGGACATCAAGCTGTCGACCACAAGCCTTTGAGTGCAACTGACCAGCCAATTCCTTATTCAGAAATTGTCCACCCAGCAAATCCATTTCCCCAGTTTAGAGACAAGAATGTCATGTGGGACAGTTCCAAATGCTTTGCACAAGTCCAGGTAGATGAGGTCAGTTTCTCTTCCCTCATTCACCAACACTGTTATCCCATCATAGAAGGCCACCAAATTTGTCAGGATCTGCTTTTAGTGAAGCCATGTTGTGTGTCACCTCCTTACTTTCCATGTGCCTTAGCATAGTTTCCAGGAGGATCTGCTCTATGATCTTGCTGTGCACTTAGGTGAGACTGATCATCCTGTATTTCCCCTTATTTCTCCTGGTCTTACTTTTTCCCCTTTTTAAAAATGGAGGTTATTTTTTTTTCCTAGTCAGTGTGATCTTCACTGGACAGCCATGCCTTCTCAAACTTGATGGACAATGGCTTAGCTGGTCCCACTAATGCATTGTTGTTTGTGTTTTAAGTGTCTGAAATTACAGAACTTCTACTCTCAGACAGAACTTCTACTCTTAGAGACTATCTGGAATTCTAGCAGAACTCTTCAGATGGAATATTTTTGGTTTTGTTGCTAGTTAGTTAATCTTACATTTTGTGTCCTTAGAATTAAATCTGCAGTTCCTGTTGCACCCTCAAAAATGCTTTATTTTGACCTTGATTCCCTTCACAAGGACCAATGGATTCTAATTAGTGTCTTCAGAAGTTGTGAGTGATCTCAACCAGGATGAGTCTGAGAAGGGAGTGTAGGAATGTGTGTTGCTGTAAGGAACTGCTACATCCCTTCATGTCCAATATAGCTTCTACATCCTAGAAAACATCTGTTGCTGCTGCAAGCAAGCAATCTGTCTGGTATTAGCAATCCTGGCGAAACCCTGGCAAATCATGTCAGGTTCTCATTTAAGTAAACTCAAAATGACTCACACTTTGAGCACATACCTGAACAAAACCACTTGCCAGGCTTCAGAACCTGGAGTGGCAGTGATCCATCCTGCTTGTGACCATCTGAGCAGCAGCAGAGCCCTTCCCACTCAGCCCCACTCATCCGACCCCTCGTTGGCACCTGCAGGAAGCACCTGTTAGTGAACCTGTGCTTTTCTAGTTCCTCTTTGTTATCCTTCACTAGAACATCTTTCCCCATGCAGATTTACCTCTTTCCAGTGGTGCTTACATACTTCAGTAAGTAAATAACTTGTAGGTTATTTTGTCACTGTCCTAGCTGTCACTTTGTTGAAATTTACATTTTTCTCTTGTATCCTCAGTCAGTTCCTCCAGTCCCAGCTGAACCAAGCTCAATTTCAGTGACCTTAAGCAGATATCATTGAAATTACAGCCTCCTCCTCCTGACCCTCTTTGCACACATTTTAACAACATTTGCCCTTTCTTTCTTCTTTTTTAGCAGCTGAACAGTGTAAAACAGAAGATCTTCTCAGTGTACGTCAGAGAGAGGGGGTCTTGGAAGTAATAAGGATGTAGTATATGGTTTTGGCCCCTCTCTGAAGAAAAAACAAATTGAAAACCAGTGGTTTTCATGCCGTCGAAGAAACTCAATCAGTAACAGGCAAAAAATAATCCCCTTACATAACAGGTCAGATAATAATATGTCATCAAGGTGCTTTTAACTTCATTAAAATTTATCCCTTGATAAGTGACATATTAATTATATGACCAGGTAATAAAATAATACATGCCTGAAAACTTATGTCCAACCCACACATGATTAATGGTCCTAAATGAACCCTGGATGATAGTGCAGAACTTAGATACAAAATACTTTATGGGGATTTTTCACATGCCTGCTTTGGAGTTCTGAACTGATGGTTCAATTTGGCAAAATAACTGGCATAGTCACATTAATCTAGCTCATAAGATAAACAATAAAGGTAACAAATGCTTTTAATCTACACTGTAATTGTGCCATAATCCAGCAAAATGTCAAGAATTTGAGAACTGGACTTTTATTTTGCTTTAGCACAAGTTCTCAGGGAAGTAGCAAACACTGTTTTACTCTTGGGTGTAGTTGGATGAAAGCTGGCCTTGACAGCATATTTCAAAGGTCTGTACTTCAGTATAAGCTTGCTGCGAATTCGTGAAAAAACAAATGATTTTTTCAAGCATTGCTATGAAATGGAGGTGTAGATTATATAGGTCTAGGCATGAAAAGGCTCATCTAAAGACAGTACTTGAGTACTTTAACTCATGCATCAAATATTTGAATATGCTTGTCTGATGGGAAAGTGACCCTAGATAATCTGAAATTTCATTTAGTAACCTTTAGAAATAAATAAAGAGATTTAAGAAATAAAAACAATCTGTGCAACAAAAACTTAATCTGTGGACTCTTAGGACTACTTGCTTTTAGAGCTATTCATTGAAGCAAAATCCTAAGGGAGGAAAAAGAAAAAAAAATAAAAGTATAAGCCGTGCTGGTCAGAAAACTCAGCGCAACTCATAAACTACAAAGGCACAGAGCTCTAACTGTGCCCTAAACAGCACAAGTCTCATCTAACGCATAAACGTCTCCAAAGCATTTATCACTGTAGTATCTGGGCCACGCACATAGATTTTGGGATACAGTGAGATATGTCCAGAAGAGATGATCAATTTCCCATTCATCTGCTGCACTGCCCTTTGGCTTCACCATTACACCTAAAATAATGGAAGTTACTCTGTGATCACAAGCATGTAATTCACAAACGTGGTGTCCTAATGTGACTTTAATGCCTGCATTCAGGTAAGACTTATTGGTCTTAGATTTGCTTTTCTGCAGCTCCTCAAACATTTCCCAAGAGCTGAACTTCTGGTTACATTTCTTCTTTCACATCCTGCTGCTCCTACACATCAAATTTGTGTATCAGCAACCCCAGGAGTAAAAACAGACTGGGGAGACAGAGGTGTGCTGTTTCAAAGACGTCCATGTGCATCCGTTACCTTTTTATCCTGGAGAATGAGAAGCTATTGGGGAGCTTTGATGTTCTATGGGGAGACATAGACCAGACAAGGGTGGGACTGGTCCAGCCTGGGCTGGGAGGTTTTCTATTTTATGCCTAAAGAGAGTATAAAAATCCCCATACCATGCAGGAACCAAGAGAATCTGCACATTTCAGCTACCCCAACTCCTGATATATCCTCTAAACACCTGTCTATGATGCTGGGTATAAGCAAATACAATGTCCAAATGCTGAAAGATATGGAAATTAACCCCCAAATTAACTGTCTACCCCCAGCTGGTAACTTGCAGATACAAGAAGACAAGGGTAAACTTAGGCATTAGAAAAATGTGTGCCCAAGTGTCAAGTGGCACTGTAGTGGTGGTGTTCCTTCAAAAATAAAGCAAGCACTGAGAATCAGAATGGTTCTGAAGCCCAAAGCGCATAATAAAAATTGATATTTATTAATAGTGCTGCTGGAAACTCCCTGGGAACCATATCTGCCAGCAGTGATATCTGCATGTCAATCTAACTCCCTCTTTTTATTCTGTAGCAAAAAAGCTGCATTATTGCTCTTGTTGCTGTGATCCCCTCTCAGGCTGCTTTGATATGTCCCTCCTTTTGGGATAAATCCCTTCCCATGCCATCTGTCTTTACACTCCAGCTCCTCCCCAGCCCCTCCCTTCCCCAGTCCTTCCCACACAGCTTGAACAACAGGCTCTTTAGCACCTTTCCCAAAACTGTTGTGATAAACCCTGTGCAGAGGGAGGTTTTGGAGGTCACTGACACTTCTGGTGACACAGAGGACCTAAGTGGTATGGCTGAGGTTGTGAGGGACACTGATGGAGCACGTCTGCCTCATCCCTGTAGACTCAGGCTCTGCCAAAAGTAAGAGCACACTGTGTGTTTCCTTCCCCTTGTGCAGAGTTTGCCCAGCCAGGCCAGTGCACTCCTGAGCATGGGCATGGGATACATCAGGAGGTGTCAGGAAGTGACAGGAGATGGTGTTTACCTCCCACCCTACTCTGTCTTTACCCTCTGCTGGTTCCAAGCTGGGGCCCACCAGTGATTTAGTGAGACCCCTCTGGCCTCAGAGGAAGACTGGCAGAAATAGGTTTCATTACAGATAGCTGCAGACAGTGGTATGTTTGGCAGGTTGTAGGAACATGGTTTTGTCTCCAAAATCATTTGAATGCCTGCACAGCTGATGTAACCAAAGTTATGGGGCAGCACCTTGTCAAAGCCCTGTAGGAGGGCAGATAGAGCAGAATTTGCCATATTTCCAATCTTGCTGGTGGTAGGCCAACTCAATGTCCAGCTTATTCCCTGTGTTCAAGGTTTTTTACTAGATAGCTTCTTCCAGGTACTCTGATCCAGACACTGGTTTTGGACACATTTTCCCAAATCAAGTTCCACACTCATCTCTCCCCAGACATGATCTGGTGATCTGGCATGTTCCCACAGCCAAAGGGCAGCACAGTGGAAAAAAGCTTCTATCAGAGACAGTGTGATGGGAGCTGGGTGATATGGAAAAGGAGTGGGCCTAGAAAAGCCAGCAAGTTGCTCCCAGCACAAGTTAGGCATGGAAAAGAGTAGGAATTATGAATCTGGGTCAGTGTGATATGACACTGGAAAACATTGTCATATCACTGGTGTCTGCCCAGGCTTGGGTAACAGGATCCTGCGGGTGAGGGGCACAACACAAATAAAAGTGTGTTTGATCTGGTTTTCTTTCAGGCTGCAGCTCTTTGTAAAAGCCTGCCTGCTCTGGGGCTGTGTTTGGCAGGGTGTCCTGCAGGGAGCCAGCACCACATCACAGCCAGGCAGACAGCACAGTCACCAATTAATAGCAGACAGCAATATTTAAAGTAATCATTATATGGATCAACATAAAATAAAACTCTTGTTAAAACTGACAACACAGTCGCTGAAACTAATGCTGTTTCAAACTATTCATTATAACAAACAACCAAATCTAGCCATGAGCATTTGATCAGGACTGGTGTGGTTTTGCACCTGATTTCAGATGGTCTGTGCTCTGTGAACACATCGACATAACCAACTGGAGTTATGCTAAGCAGGAAGGACTCTGGTTCATTTTGCTGCCTCTCATTACAGTTCCAAAACCACACGTTCCCACCCCATCTTCACCAGCCATGGAGCCTGTGCCTTTGCAGCACAAAATTCAGAGCTGGTGCTGGCTCCCTGCAGGACACCCTGCAGCATGAAATTCAGAGCACTAACAGCTGGCCTGTCTGCTCTGCAAATGCAGCATGCTGGGTGGTACCTCATGACTCCAACTTTGGTTCAAGCAGGTGGGAATGGCTTTGAGCTGATCAGTGCTGTGGTTAGTTGAATGCCTGAGTGCAACTGCTAGATTCAAAGAATGGACACAAGCAGAATTTATAGCAAGAACCCCCCCAGCACATCAAATCGCTAAGGTAGACACGCGTTCCTAATAACTCGACCACTGTGATGGGGTATGAAAAGCTTAAAAGCTAATCAGCCTCCAAAATGTTTGTGCAAAGCAACAGACAGAGCTGTACTAATGTCCCCACTGGGGGAAAGGCTGCAGTATGAATTCACACCTCCTCAGAGAGGAGTGAATCCACACGACAACACCCTCAAAACAAAGCTGCCCTGTGTTATCGGATCAGCACAGCATAAGAAATATTTGATCCCTGAAAGAGAGGGTTTCCTGCCCCTCAGCTGATGTGATACAAACCCGTGGTGCATCCTCTTCTGGTCCACTGCAAATCACAGTGAAACATTTGCTGTAAACGCTTTTATACTTTACCTTGCATTTGCAATGTTCTAGAAGTACATGCACATCATTTACCATGTCTCTTAACGGGAAAAACCGCTCAAACATTATTTCCAAGAGGTGAAGTTGCTACAACAGCACATACTAAACTGACAAAGCAAACTGACATTGGATTTTTTTAGCCTTTGTATCTGTCTATCCATATCCTTCATTTGACCTTCCACTCTCCTTTCTGTACCCCCTTGAGCTCTCCACTTCTTAATCCTAAGAAGGTTGCACTTTTGCTTGGTGGGTTCAGATCCAGCACTTTCCCTGCCAACCTCCAGTTAGACTCCTTAATGTTCCCAAGGTCTCAGGATGTGTCATCTCCCCTCTGACCTCCAGGGCACTTTCACTCTCTTATAGAGTTGAAGCCAGCAGCCACCTCAGTCTAAAACCTCCTCATCAGCTGTGCTGCAGTAGCATCAGAAGGACCCAGGGCGGATCAAGGCCCCATTGTGCTCAAATCTACATAAACACCCGGTGAGAGACACCTCCTGCCCTTCTGGGGTTATGGGCTGAAAGGGAAAGCAGGCAGCGGGAAAGTGAGTGAGAGAGTTGTAAGCGGAGTATTCATGGTGATGCTTGTCACATCGCTTGCTAGTCTTTCTTTTTCCTGTTTGGAGTTTTTTTATCCCTCCTCTCCTCCCCGCCCCGCCCCGCATGAAAATAAAATAAGTCGCTGGCTTGTTTTTGAGAGTGTTGGAAATTACTGTTTACAAAAGCAATCATCTATTCCCATCCACCTTGGTCCTGTGCCAGCGCTGCTCTGGGCTGCACTTCCTGAGTAGGTCCTGTGGCTCTGCAGGGATAACACAGCACTGAAGCACCAGAAGATGAAGTAAAATCCCTTGGTTTTCCACTTGCCCCATCAGAGCTGGCAGCAGCTTAACAGTCAGCAACCGAATGCAATGTAGCCCCATGTGTCCTGTCAGACACCCACACGCTCAGAGCTGCAGAGGAGGGAGGGACTACATCCCCTCTCTTAACCTCATTAAAACCCAAAAGGGAGGGAGCATCCCTGACAGTTCACGGAACATACACCGGGGGAGAAAAAAGTTTTGAGAACTGGAAAAATTCCCCCTGAGCAGAGTACCATATCACTTCAGTCTAACTGTAAGGAGAATAATTTACTCTCCTTTTTCTCGAGCACTAGAAGTGTACCAGCATTACAGAATTGCAAGGACAAAGGACACCCTGTCCTGGTGCAAAAAAGTCCCACCTTTAAAGCGGAGCTTCAGAACGGTGTGTGAGAATTTGATTTGCATCCAGAGGAGAAACATTCTTGCCAGCCATGAGGCTGATGTGATTTGAAGCAGCTGAGATATTAAATGCACTAAACCAGAATGTATAATAGCCACGCTGGCAGACCTTTAATTATTGTCATGCTTGTGGGCACTGATATCATTCAAATTAAAAGCTTTCCCCACTACTTGCATTTTTTTAATATGTTGATGTACTCTGCACTGATGGATTGTCCTCTCTTGTCCTTCTCTCACAAAATGCTTGGAACAATTTGCTTCAGTGCAGAAATAAAAGTTATTGGCACTCACCTGCCATATTTTTGGAGCTCTTTTTGTTTTGTTTTAAAGCATGGACCTCCTAACTAGGAGAATAGTTGGGTGAGTTGAGAGGGGCAGTGTTAATTCCTCAGTCGCCAATTCTCTGTCTCAGAAAAAGCAGGAATGCTCATTATTAATAACAAGACTGAAGCACTGGTGCAAACTTCCCTGGAGCAGTGCCTTTGATAGTGCTGGCTGATGACATAACGAAGTTTCCTTGCTGCACAGATGCTCTAATCTTCTCTTGGTTGGTCCAGAGGCTTTGGCCAGTCCAGTGCTCATATACAGCAGCAGGAAGCTTGAGCAGGTCTTCTGAAGCTGAGCCCATTCTCTGTTCACACCGTTGTGACTGATCCCAGAACTTGGCTCCTTTTCTAGTGCTTGTGACAAGGCTGCTCGTTCATTCTGTGTAATTCTGGAACAAATGGAACTGTTTTAAGCAGAATGAGCACAGCATCAGCACAAAATACTTATAAGGAAAGTTGCTCACAGCATTTCCTGATGGAAAACCTGTAAGATAGGCAGACAAATACTCATATTTATTGCCCCTGATGACAGGCATAGCACATATGTCCATCATTTGGAGGCTCATTTGCAGGAGATGCAGCACTCATGTCTTCCACATTGTGTCCAAATGACACTGATTTGCCACAGCTGACCCAAATCTCCTTTGAACTCTTGCAGCATTCTGCAACTCCACTTGTTGTACATGTCATGCAGTTTGTTTTGTCTTTAGGACAGTGATGGGGCACAGTTGGAAAGGGATGGGGCTCAAACGAGGACAGTGCTTGCCCCTACCTCACTTCTCCCCGACTCTGAGCCTCAGCCTCTTCACAGGCTTCAGAAAAACGCTATTGCTTCAAGGGGTAGGTCATGCCTATTTTATCCTTTAGAGACTTGGTCTAATTGCCTGCGTGCAGAACCAGGAGCCAGAAAACCCCTGTGTTTATAAAACTGACTGCAGCCTGAATCTTTCACTAGCCTTGAGCAATTCCCTTCACCTTTCTGCCTTAGTTTCCCCACATGTAAAAATGAGATAACGTTTACTTTCCTTCCGGGGATATTGCAAGGATTAATTAGTTAACTGAGTTTGTTAGGAAGGTGAAAAGCGTTTTACGCATGTTAGGTATTGTTTCTTTGGGACAAAAAAAAAACCCTCTCTCTGTTTTACACTGGTGATTTTAAAAGCTCAAACCCAGAGACAATAAAAGCTGAGGATACTGGCTAACTCAAAACCAGCAGGATGTGTGAATGCTGAGGAAGGGACATCACCATAAGACGGAAAGGTTTGCAAACACAAAACATTTAAGCCCTCTGGACGCCAGATGAGGTGAAAATGAGCAGCATGTAGTGGACAAATAGGCTCTCTTCCTTGGTTCTCGCTCAAGTCAAATGGAGTCAGCATCCAGATATCCTGACTGACTGGTGGCTTCTGAATCCAATGTGGCAACAGGCATAACATGGATCTTATAGGTCCCAGTGGAACATACACTATCCCAGTTGAACTTCCAGAAGAGCAAACAAATTCAGTTCTGCCTCAGGTGTGTTTTTGAGAGAGAGACCAAGGAAAGGCAAGGAAATTTGCACTTTCCATGCTAGGCTATATCTAGGGTTTGGGATTAAAGGCAGGATCACATAGCTATTCCTCCTGCTTCTCACCAGCATTATTTTAAATTAAAATAATTCAAAAGTAAATGCCCAGGGCAAAAAAGGAGTTCCTGTCACAGCAAAGGCAAGAATCTGCTCAGGAGTGGCAGCATGATCTTCTATTACAAAAAAAAAAAAGAAAAAAAAAAGAAAAAAAAAAAGAGGAAGTAAATGAGGAGCAACAGCTTTAAAGTGTAATTTAAGGAGGTAAATTTACCAGGACTAATCCAGTTACACTAGTTATCCTTGGAAGTGCTTTTCTACAACTCCTTAAGATGCTATAGCTGATTGGGCATAAAGGCAGCATTAGCAGGGCATCTTCAGCAACAGTCTCTTCTGCTGTAGTAAAGTCTCTGGGAGGCATCACTACCCTCAGGTCTTCCTCCCCATTGCAGTGTAGTCTTTCCAGCTGTACTGAAGGAGCAGCCCTCGTCTATACTTTCTAATCCACAGCAGGAAAGGTCAGGCATAACTAGGCTAAGCTGCCTACTTATTTCACCCAAAGTAAGGAGGGGCAAGTTTATGCAACCTGTTTTTCTGCCAAACCTGTCAAGAAAAGGTTGAAAATCTACCAATAAATTGCTAAAGAGGCTTGCTTACTGACACAACTGGATCCAAATGATGGTGTCTGCTTGTAGCCTGAGTGATGTGAGAGCTAACAAAGGTAAGGCTATAACATCAACAGCTGGCAAAAAAAAGAGATGCTGGTGTAGCAGTGCTCTCCTGTTTTCAAAGTGGCACAGCCCCGTGCATAGCTGTCACACAGCCTGTTCTCATCTGCATCATCCCCCTTGTCTCCTCTCCTGTATTTGCATCCTCTGTGCTGAGAGGTATCTGCCCCTAGACTGAGACACACATTTTGCCTCTAAATGCCAGGGCCACTTAGTGGTCCTGTATCTTCTTGTTCTTATAGCAGTATAAGTCAGGAGTAATCCTAAAGGAGATTCACAAGGGCAAAACCAGTGAAAAATGAGTGGAATCTAAAGGAGGTCCAGTTTATAGAGGCTGAAAGCTGATTTTCTTTCAAATAGAGGCTAATCCAATCAGAAGTAAGAAGCTTTCAGATTTCAGGACTTCTAAGAAAGAAATTTTTTAGATATAAGGAGCTGATCATTCCTGGCTGTCAGAGCGAGTGTAGATGATGAAAGCAATGGATGTATTGGCTGACTCCAGCTGAGGATCTGG
Organism: Calyptomena viridis; assembly: GCA_013390005.1. Lineage (NCBI taxonomy): Eukaryota > Metazoa > Chordata > Aves > Passeriformes > Eurylaimidae > Calyptomena > Calyptomena viridis. The sequence goes on along the minus strand of WEIV01014376.1, from coordinate 42,287 downwards.
CCAAGTGGAACTAACACTGTTCTAAAGAACCTTGCATGGGTTTACAGCAGAGAAAAGTCCACATGACAGGTCTTGGTGTAACCTTCCAGGGAAAGTGTGGGCCTGAGATATGTTCCATATTCATGGCTGTGAAGGGCAAACTGGAACTGGCTGTGAGGCATCTGCACAGTGTTCTCCCCATTCCAGACTAGCCTAACAAACATAAGGATTTGTGGTCTCCTGTCTCATTGATATTAGTAAACAGTTCTTCCTATTGCTTTTCATGAGAGAAGGGGGAGAAGTTATGGGGAAAAAAAAAAGAATATATATATTATTAAGACTGCTGGAGCATGAAGTCACTATTGCTGTTCATAGAGTTGCTGCTTCACTTTGAAGGATCCTGCACCTCTCTTGCTTTATCACATTTACAGTTAGGTTTCTGTACACATCTGCTCCTAACCTTCAAATAATTTCCTCCCCACCCCCAAAAGAAAATGATTTTGTAAAGAAATTGCTTCTAGAATCACAGTTCTTTTCTCATCCTTCATTGTCTTTGGCAGCAGTCTCATGCATTCCAGCTTACTCCAGAAAGAATCTGTGCCTTGCAGAGCATCACATTTTGTGGCCAAGATTTTGAAGAAAGCAAATGTGACCAAAACTTCAAGCATCAAGCCCATATTTAGGCACTTGTCTAAGTGCTCTTTTTGCAGCAGTGCATAGTTGTGTCATAGCTCCATCTGACTTCTTTCCATTCTGCTTCTCTTTTTCACACAAAATCCCAACATAACCACAGTGTTTTGATCCAATGACAGGAGTATACCCTGCTCGGTAGACTCAGATCTGTATTTCTGTGTCTTGTAATGGCACTTCTCTGGAAAGGTCAAAGGGCAGAAAAGTGAATATCCCTGGATCTCATGGCCATTTCATATAAACTGAAAGCCAGAGCCGACCCAAAATATTTCCATGGCATTGGGTAATTTGCTTCACTCCCTCCAGAGACATTTTCACTCAGTCCTGTTTACATTCCACTGAAGTTCTCAAAAATGGGCCGTAAAAGAGACTCTTGTAGTGCCAAGGGCTCTTGTTGGTGCAGAGAATCATTTTGCTAAGGAACAGCCAGGTTTTGGTTAATCCTAGTGTAGGCAGTTGAGCTTTTAGTTTTGTGTACTGCATATTTTTTCACTCTGGTTTGGTCAGCACCTGTCCTGATGTCCGGGTGCCCTCAGAGGCTGCAATGAAACCCCTCCTGCCCCACCAGTGCCCCACTGAGGAAGCCAGAGCTGCTGGAGGCAGTGAGGAGCATGAAGCCAGGAGAGAGCCCCTCATCACAGGCACAGAGGGGAGCGGACTAAGAAAAAAAGGCTGGGAAGATGGAAAATACGGATTTAGGTGATCTAAAGGAATGAGAAACTACACAACACTGGCAGCAGAACACACACTGAGCTACAGAAATTCATCCCCGTTGTAACTTTTATTTCAGTCAGTCACCCAAGAGCTGGATTTGGCCCACCTGGCAGAAATTGTTTGGTTTAGCCAGTCACATTAATTGGAAGAAGTGAACAGTATTGCTTTAATTGCACAAAAGAGAGGGAGGACAGATCCCATTTCAAATTTCAGAGTAAGGGGTTTTTTTAAGGCGTGGGGGGGGAATAAATATTAATACCAAGGCTGTGTTGATGAGCTTTAGGGGGTTGCTAAGCAACACAGCCCTTTGTCTATAGCCCAGGCGATGCTCGGGAGGGAACTGTGTAGGAATAAAATTCATATGGCTTCTATAGAAACATCTTTTTGTAGCTTTTAAAAAATAAACAGAAACCGAAATCTGTTTCCTTGACTTCCCCCCCACCATAAAACACTATCTGCTGAAAATGTAGTTATGGTGGTGATCTGAGAGCATGTATTTGGAGGATGCTGTGAGCCTGACAGCAAAGTTGGGGCAATGAGAACACACATTTTTAGCACAACACCAATATTCACTCAATGTATCCCTAAATAGCATGGGTTTTTTAAAAACTCTTAAATTCTGTGTACTAATTTGCTGTTTATGGCACACAGCCATTACATGTTAATCCATTGTATTTTCTTTTTTTTCAGTTCACTTTAAGGAATTTCATAAATGTATCCCAGTCCAGCACAGAAATAGAATAGCTAATCACACACCATTACATAACTGATAAAATAAAACCACATATTTCCAGATATTAAAATCATGTATGTGTTGGTCTAAGCCTTGTAGTAAAATTCAACTCCACAATCCTTCAAATTCGATACATTAATTTTTATTTTAAACGTAGAGCTCAGGAACACAGGACGAAGGAACAGCTTTTGATCTGAGACTTGCAGGGACAAAATTGTATTTTATTCAGTTATTTAAAATGCTGACTGCAGAGAAATTTTAAATAATTTATTTTTAAGAAATGAAAGTACTCTTATGTTCTGATATGAAAGAAAATCTAAAGCTTTGCTGTTTATACAAGGGAGCAGGGGTGAAACGTGGTAAACTCTGGTAAACTCAGCTAGCAGTCAGGGCCTTTCTTCTGTGATTTGTCCTGGAATTGCCTCCTCAAAACACATATAACACAAATGTTTAACTACTGAAGCCACATTATTGCAGAAAAATACAAGCTGGACTGGAAGAGCCTGCTGTGCCTGCAGAGAGGCTGTGAACTTGATATTTATTCTACAGGGCACATGCCATCACAAGACCTTCTCTACATGGACAGAGGGTCTGGAGCAGGAATATGCTCCTACCCAGAGCAATGGCCTTGGGAAAACAAGACTGCTCCACTTTTACCTGCACCTCATGAAGAAATGATGGCCTTGAAAGAAAGGGAGAATGCACTGTCACTAATAATTGCCTGTCCCAAGGAGGGGACCTTGCCAAAGGCCCATTAGGAGCCTCTTACAGATCCCAGCTTCTTCCTTTACATCCCAGGTCCCCAAAATTGCAGGCATCCATTCTGCCTTGCAAGAGAGAAGGACCAAGGAAACAACTGGAGCTGTTTGCTTGCTGATCATTTGAGTGCTCCAGCTCCTTCCCTATTTACAAGGAAGGACTCTGTAGGCCAAACTCTTGCCTATGTCACAGCCCTACATTTTCCCCCAAAGATTCTCCTGTGGTATACACAGAGCAACAGCTCATCTGGGCTTATTAGGGCAGCATGCACAAAATGTTCTTTTTTTTCCAAAATCACAGAGATTTGGAAGACACTGGTGCATTTACAAGTGGAAGACGACAGCAACAGAGCAAGAGGTGCAAACTTCAAAAGAAAAAGGTAAAGACAAGTCATTATTTCTCAGGCAGTTACTAAAAAGCACAGTGAAATACAGTGAAAGAAACCATTTAAACATTTAATCTACATGAGATCCAAAGGCAAACATAAGAAGGTTCTTCAGATGATCATTGCCCACGTTGCCATCACAACAGTTAATTTCACAAAACTCAAGATGAGTCTACTGCTGAGCATGTGGAAACTGCTGGGGATATTCGTGTTGGCTTTGTTTTTAAAATGAAAAATTTTCCTTTACAAGAAGATGATCCCCTCTGTGTATGGGCCCACTGTGAAAGTGTGATATCAAAAACAAAACTGGGTACAACTGGACTCCCAACAGGCAGTGGACAACATATCCCTGTGCAGAAAATTTTGACCACAGACCAGCACTAAATTTCTAATTTTCTCAAACTTCACCAGACACTACTTTGTATGAACACTCTATGTAAAAACATGGTAACAGGTATGTGGTCATGCATGGCCTCTTAAACAATAGTCTGTCTACCTCAGTTTGGGGGACTGTGGACTTAAAGCTGTTGGTATTTGAGTCAAATTCTCTGAAGATGTATGTCCAGTATTTCTTTCATGAGAATTCAAGTTCCTTCCCACATATGTAACTTCTCTGGCTTCACTTTCCTCCTATCCCAGCTCCATCATCTGCTGTAGGCTACGGAAGTGTCAAAGAAGTTATATGAGGTTTTTGAAACCCACAAGTGCATTGGGCTGGTGGAGGTGGGAGACTGAATCTGACTGAATTTGTGCAGGCAGCTCCTGAAGAATCACATTCCCAGAGACCTGATGGCCTCCAGCCCTTCCGCAGAAGCGACACAAGGCACTGGACAGGGAACAATTTGTTTTAGGCTCTGTCTGCAACACACGGCACCATCAGTGAGCCAGACCCAGGTTGTCAGAGCCTGGCTTGGAATCTCTGCCAAACAAGACAGTGAGCCATGCTGTTTTCCTAGATCAGCCTACAAACTGAATTAAAAAAAAAAAGAGTTTGATGAGGGTCGTCTGTTCAGACAGGCGAGCAAGAGGCCTAGAGAGAACAACACTGGGCAACCATTCCCAGTGTGCTGGAAACAAGAAAGGACAGATTTTCCAAATTCTTTTCAAAAGGAGATAGTCATGGTGTCTGCTTTTTGCTCTTACTTAGCAGGTCTTTGCATCACTGTCTTCTTCCCCAGAATGGGGCTTTGGAAGTGGTTCAGAGCATGTCTGCAACCTATTTTTCTAGCGCCCACCTGTGTGTATCCACCCTGCTCTGAACTCTGACATGCATTCAGACCAAACCAGTCAGTCTCTGCTCTGGGAGTGAGTCAGCTCTGCTGTTCTGTTCTGTGGAGATGTACTGCTGTTCAGCTCAGGGACAAGGTGGATGCCTGCAGACACCATGCCTAAGACAAAATATAGTCTCTGAGCAAACTCACAGGACTTATGAAGACCCATCCCTACAAGGAGGGGTACAGTTCCAGCTAGAACATATCTCCTTAAAAATAAGAGAGAGAGGGGAAAAAAATTTGATTTTTGCAGCATATGTGGCTAGTTTAAAATCAGATTCCTTCCACAGCAACATTATGGAATTTCATACCATGTTAAGTTATACACAGAATCTCTGCATGCCAAAATTAGAATATGCACATAGAAAATTTTGAATTCAGCTCACCTCAGGCAGAAGGGACTGCATTTTACAGTGGAGCTCAGGGTTGTGTCTAACACCTGCAATGCACAACTCAAAATTGTGATAAATAAATGACAGGTGAAGAGCTAAAGTATAAAATGTTATCCTCAACGAAGATGCATTATGTCCTTCCACCTATATATTACTTGCTAGATCTACAAACAACTCAGTCTTGGTTATACTTATTCTGATGTTTCCTTTCTTGGAGCAAAGACACTTGTTCAGGGAGGCACATCACTCTTCATCTTCCTTTTGACTTGTGTCAAAGGAGTTTTCTGCTCACACTTTAATACTTCTGGGCCCATCCAATACCAAGACAGATGGTGTGAGTGGGATTCTTGCTCAGCAATCCCTGTCTAGAACATAATACCTGCCTGCTAAATGACTTCCTACTAGTTAACATGAAGAACTGACCATGTTCTGAAATACACTCAGGTATAAAACAACCTGCAAACGGGCTGCTGGGAGTGGAAAAGCTAAAGTGAACAGACCTTGGAGTGAAGGGGTGAGACATTTTGTCTGGATCCTGAAGCCTCTGACATCACTTTACGGATGAGGAATTGTTTTTCAGCATATTTGATCAATGTTAAGAGAGAGAACTAAAGGTTTCTGGATGTAAATACAGCAGATTTTTACAATGAAAGCAAGCTGATTACCTTCCACTCTCGTCTTAAATACCTAGAGCAGATGCAGAATATTGTTGATTCATACTACTCACTAAGGCAATAACAACTGAGTCACAACATTTCCTAGGGGTTAATGAAGAGCTGGGAGAGCTGATGGCCCAAAGCAAACTGGGAGGCCATTAACCCCAGCCTGCCATTAATTCCCTGGGAAATGCCCTGTGCCTCAACTGTTATTTGCTGCTATGACCTCTACCCCCTTCTTTCTGCTGTTATATGGAGCTAAAAAAGATCTTGAGCAGGGATGATGCTAGATGCTGCTCCTGCCAGAGATGGATATCTCTCAGCCCAGGGAATTCCTAGCCAGGCCAGGAGCCCAAAATACCCTCCTCCATCTGGAGAATGAGGTTTCCAGGTCATTTTCATGTGGTTTTCTGGTTTTGAGAGCACAAAATTTGTGCCAGTTCACAACCTGAATAACTTAAATTAGTGGGGTTATGCAGAACAAAAGCCACTGCCTTTTCTACCCTCCCTGATAGTTGACATGGTGGACAAAAAACCCCAGTCACTTAAAAACTAAACAGTATTACATGAAATAAACACTTTTAAAAATAAACCCCAAACTCAACTATATAAAATGTGAAATTAAAACAATTCATATCAAGGCCTAAAATTATACAATTTATTAAAAAACATTCATCAACACATTATTACTGTTGAAGTTCTAGTCAGGTGAACTAGGTGGGTTCCCTGGTACAAGAATTTGCTGAAGTAGAAAATTTGGAAGCAGATTTGGAAGCAGTAGCCTCCTTGCACATACAGAACATTTACTAATTTTATATTATTCAGTTAGTTCTACTTAACAAGTTCATTTCAAGTTGAGAAACAATAGAGAATTAAAGAAAAAAAAAAGGAGAGGACTTGTTTTTCCTTCTCCAATCTACAAATAAAAATGGGTACAATGAATTCTGCAACTTCTTTGCTCTTACTTACTTCAGTGACTTATAACTTAATTATTCATAGTAACAAACCAGTTAGTTCCTTTTAAACTAAGAACAGAATGTGGTTTTTTTTTTATTTTCTTATGAGATACCACTTAATATAGTTTATTTAGGTAACAAAGAGGATATTAGGCTATTTAGGGAATTTTTATTGAGTTCTAGTTTTCTTTCAAATATAGATTCAGAAAAACAAGAAAAACCCCTGAAAACAAATGAGCCATACTTCATTTTCCAAGTAAAAATATGACAAAATTAAGAATATGATAAAGTGATTATTAATTTATCAGCATAACAAATATTCATAGAAAATAATTTTAGTTAACAAGAAGAAAGCCCTCACTCTGTACTATCTTTTGTTATAAATCAGAGAGTCTCGGAATGGTTTGGGTTGCAAGGGACAGGTCTTCCAGTTCCAACACATCCCCCAATGGGCACAGACACCTTCCACTAAACCAGGTTGCTCAGAGCCCCATTCAACATTTTCAGGCATGAGGCTTCTCTGGGCATCCTGTTCCACCTTCATAGTGAAGCATTTCTTCCTAATATCTGATCTAAATCTACCCTTTTTCATTTTAAAGCCATTTCCCCTTGTCCTATCCCTACATGCCCTTCTAAAAAGCCACTCTCCAGCTTTCTTGTAGGCCCCCTTTAGGTGTTCTAATGGTTACCAACCCATGAAAGCTTACTTTTATTTGAAAAAATATCTAGCATAACTTGCTACTGCAAAAAGAGATCAAATGTATTATTTAAACCAAGATTTCCTACTTGATTTAAATCTTGATTTAAATTAGTTCTCTGTGGGTGTTGGAGTTGGCTTACAGCCTTCAAATAATTGTAGGGAAGAAAGGAAACTCTGCTGAGACAGATGCTATAAATATGTGCTGGTATTTGAGACTGCAGTGACGTCTTTACATTCAGAACCTCTGGGTTATTGGCATTAGAAGACTGGGCATACCTCTGAATTGCACTTAAATAAGTCACTGAGGCAAAGGAAAGCCACAGCAATTGATACTTGATTATTTTAACGTTGACCTAAAATAGTGTGTATAGCATTTGAACACCATTTAACAATCAATCTGTTGGCCAGTTACCTTCCAAATTCATCTTTTAGTATAGGACAGATCCTGTGATCCCAGAATGTCACAGGCAGCAGATGGAACCTCCAAATCATGGGACCAGCACATATTAGAATTGCTGCAGGACAGCAAGAAAAAAAGAAGGGAAGCAGAACAATGCACCATAAAAGAAAAGTATGGCTACAGGCACAGGCAGCTACAGAAATCTGCAAAATGACAGTTCATAAAGCATATATATAAAGACTGAAAACTGTCACTGGTGAAGTAAGGTGGTGTAATCTGTGCCTTTCCATTTTCTCAATTCCAAGTGGGCTGACATCAAAGAACAGTATTTTGTTCTCTCTTGGCTTTGTTGGCAGTCTCCAAATCCACACAGACAGCAATATGCCCACAGGTGGTGTAATGGGCAGAAATAGCTTCTCATTTACCCAGTTGCTCAGAGTGCTAAGCCTGAATGCTTTGGGTGGTGGGGCTACAACCCACACCTGAATCTGTTTTTTAAAAACATCATCTTACGGTTGTTCCCAAACAAATCTTTATCACTGGTCTAAAAAAGCCAAACATTGGCTTTTCCAACCAGTACAGGCACTTTCAAATCCAATTCAAGAATGTCTGGTATCCATTTAACTTAAGCCAGCAATCACTTAGATTAAAAATACATTACTACGAATTGCTTTAAAAACAATTCAAGGGTTCATCTGCACCTACTTTCAACTGGTATAAGACCAGCTGTGATTTCCCAGTTGTATGGATTTAAAAGGCATACAATACCAATACTACCCAGTGTGGTGCTTAAGCTTAGTTTGGTGGTGCCAAAAGGCTTCACCACTGCACAATTCTTCCCCTCACTTCCTACATCCTCCAGTTAATGTAAGAGACCTACAAAACAGTACATTCTCCTTACTGAAGACACAGCTGGGTTGGTATTCAGATGTGGTTTGCTCTGGTAAACGTGTTCCCTTGGGGGACAAGGAACAGCTCTGCCATGCACTGGTTACATGTAACTACAGGTACCAGGGCATTTTTCACAGATATAACAACAGTGGTGGAAAGTCACCTTCACAACTGACATAGTTACTTGTGTGCAACTTTTCAGCTCTGACGAGGGCAAAGAATAACCACATCTAGTCAAATACTAATTTAAACTGAAATGTTGTATCTGCAATTTCTTGGGGAGAGAAAGTTCTGAGCACTTTCGAGCAAAATCCTTCCAATGAAGAAACATTTTCCTCCTCTGATAGCCTCTCAATCACTTAATAAAAAAAGCTACTTGTGTATAGTGTTTGTGTTACTCTATTTAGCACAGAAGGAGAGTTAAACTCTTTCAGTTTTGCCTTTACATTGAAGATTTGAGAACTGTGGTACAGAACCAATAGTTTTTTTTTTTTTTCTTTTTTGTGTATAAAGAACTGGAATAATTGTTAATTAACAGCTTAATCAAAAAAAGACCAATCTTGCTTTTTAAAGATTCTGCACTGCTTTGAGACATGTTATCCATCCCACAAAACCATTCTCTAATGTAACTAAATATTCCCCATTTTGCAAATGGACATGCTGTGATACAGGACGAGATGCAGTCTCACAGTTGCTGGTGATCGATGACCTATAAAACACTTCAGTTTTGACACATAGACATTACTGTAACTATTAGACAAGGCTACAGTCTTAGGAATGCAGAGGTACATTCGCAAAGGGTTTTGAAATTACAGCACTCACTTGACATCACAACTGAAGTCAATGGGATTTCTTTAAGGTCAATAAACCCCAGAGCAACTCACAGGCTGCAGCCCATATTTATTGCTCCAGAGCTCCTCAGAAAGGCAGATGGACTGTGCATGAGAAATGGATCTTCTCACTTTTCAGGTTTGCAGGAGGACTCAGTGGAATGGCCACACATGTTACTATTTGATGGGATCCATTTGGCAGGAAAAGACTTCTTTTTCCCAAAGGTTTCTCTTTATAGCAACCTGCCTTGGCTGTAAGGGTCTGGAGGAGGCTCCCTAGGGAGCTTATCTTTGCTGCTTCTTGACTGCTGCACAGTGATGTAGGCTTTCCAAACCCTAGAGAAACCTGCTGGGCAAAAAGTCCTTCACCAGACACTCAGAGCCCAGGTGGCTGTGCTAACCCTCCAGGCCAGCTCTACAGCTTATCCCTTATTAAATTCCAATCCTTCATCACTTGTGATAAAATAGAAGCCAGAGGGTGGGTGCACAATGAACGTTTTTGAGAGCCCTGCTTGTGTGATAGTTTACTTTGTGGTGGCTTAAATACAAACCAGAATGAATGTTTAAATCAAAGCACAAACTTCTTTGACCTCAGGGTAAGAAAAACATTTTAACATTTTAAACATTGCCCGTCTCAAGGTACAAAAGCAAATATTTGTTAAACTTCCAGACTTCAGAGAGTTGGGTTTTTTTAAGGCAATTCCTTACTGTTGTTCTCTGTGAGGCTTTTCTCTTTCGCTGCTTCCCACCCCTTGGGAAGAACACAGGCAAGGACTAGGAGCACAGCCTCTTCCTCCAGCTTTCTCTGCTCTGACAATCACCTCAGCTCCACAGCTGACAGACAACACTGAGAAGCCAAAGGAAAGCAAGATGAGAGAACACCATTCTGCAGATGGCTCGCATTATTCTCATGCACTTAGTTCACTACTGACTTCAAGAAAATGCTGATCTCATCACACCTACCATGGGAGTGAGAAGCTGGCTGATCCTGTGTGTTTGCTTTCCTGTACCTGGCACAGCACACCCTCTTACTCAGTGAGAGTTCTCATGTCTTTATTTTGTGTCATCCGTTAGTACTCCAGCCTGTGTTCAAGTTCAAGTTGAAGTTAAACCTGCCTTCATCCCCCCACCTATTACACACAAACAACCTGCCAGGAACATACTCTGCCAGTGCAATGTCAGGTCTTATTCTTGGCACCTGGGCATGGTTTTAGGCATAAGCTTAGCAACAGACTGCCATCTGTTTAGCTTACCATTTAGTCCAGTTCCCTCACAGCTGGCAGCAGTCATGGAGAAAAGGAAACACTTGCCATAGTTTGGTGGCCACTTCCTCCAGCCTCAGTGCCAATGCAGGCAGCTGCCTCATATTGCTGCCTGCTCCTACACCCTGCTGGAACAGCTGCTCATGGGGCCATGCTGTGAACCAGACTGAAGAAATGGTATGAGCTGAAAATAACCAATGCAACAACAACAACAAAAAATAGTAATTTCTAACTGAGAATGGTTCCCTGATCCAGTCAGGTCACCACACATCAAACTGTCACAGGTTGGCCAGGCTGAACCTTCCATGTGGTACCGTGAGATGTGAGGCTGATTTTGCACTGCACCAGTGTCTGAGGCACTGCCAGGAGGTACAGCCTGTCCTGCCCAGAGCCAGTAACAGAGAACTTCAGCTTCTGGGACCCAACACATGTCCCATGGGACCCCCAGCTTGCCAGACAGACTGAGATTAATGTCACAGAGAACTAAGTGGCACTAAGAGGATCTGTCCTCTTCCTTCAACAGGTGCAAAGCAAGCATTTCAGACTAGCAGTACCCAAACTTTTTGAGAGGACTTTTTGAAATTAGAGACTTCAATTTTTTTAGGACATTCTGTCCCACTGAAAAATTAATTCCAGTTGCATTTTCGTCCTGAGTCCAACTGAAAATAGATTTTAAACATCTGAATAAAACTGAGCAAAAATTCTTATTTTCAGTGGAGTAAGGATTATATCTATACCAAGTATAAATGACAACAGGGAAAATATCCAAGGATCAAATAAGTATTATCACCTTTACACAAATCTTCTGTAAATGTAATAAAATGTAATGAAAAAATGTAGCAAAATACAGTACATTTAACTATTGCTATACAATATCATACATCATCATGCCATATTGTCATACAGATAATACTATGTACACGTAACTATTTTAAAATTGCATATATGCATATAAAATATTCACTGCTAGCTCCTTTGATACCCCAGTATAATTCTAGCATAATTTTAATCATGAAACTCTGAAGTAGATTTAGGTGAAGACTCCAGAATATGAAAAATGTTGAAGCAATAAATTTCAAGGAAAGTATATGTAAAGGGATTGGTTCTGTCAACGGAAGGCAAAAAAGGATTTTGCCAATTTGGTCTTTTAAAAATGCTTTTTTTTTTTTAAAGACAAGTAGATTAGAATTTTATTGCCAGTGATGGAAACTCTCAAATATTTTATGAAAAAGAAAACCCAGAAATATTGAAACCAAAAGGAAGATTGTCTTCTTCCTGTAACATATTTGCCTTGATGAGTCAAGGATCTGGTACTCACAGATATAAATGCTTTGTATTGCAAGTATTAGTCCCATACAAGGATTCAGAATTATAAATCCATATGACTATAAGTATACAGTCACTATGCCACAAACATACACTGAACAGTCAACAAGGTACTGGGGAAAAGCACAAAAAAGAAGTTAGGTGAGAAGTAGTTGAGAAGAATTTCTGGATGAATTATAGTTTTACAGAAAATAGAACTGAGGAGAAGACCACAAGAGATCTATACTTAGACCAAGAGTAAAAAATACAAATATTTCAGGGGGGGGTGGGTGGTGGTGGTGGTGTTGTTTGTTTGTTTGTTTTCGTTTGTTTGGTTTTTTCTTAAATTTGTATTATTCTCTCTTTTAAGACCTAAGTAATCTACTGCTGTCCTGACCTCTTACCATGAGGCTGGGAGGAAGTCTACAACTTTAAACCCCTGCATCCTGCTCACCCCAGCCCAGATTTGGTGAACAGATTATCACTTTTCCTCCTTGCAACAGACTTTTCCACAGGATTCAGGGAGCAATTTAAAGTGGAAAAGAAGGAAGTTATAGTGCAGAGAGAAAAGGTTAAATGGGAAAAAGCTTTGAGAGCAGAATAGCTGAATGTTATTTATCCAAAACAGACAACTTGACCTTGGATGAAAAGCACTGTGAGTTATTGAGGGATTGACTGGGGGTAATAGTGAAGAATCAGAACAAAATAAGACCTGGAATTTTATGAAAGAACATAAAAATGTGAGGACAGGTGAAGCAAGCACTTCCTGAGCAAGAGCAGAGACACATGACATGCTGAGATATTTGCTGGAAGTGAGCAAATTTGCTGGAAGTGGTTTGCCTGGGATAAAAAGACCTCAGATACATGTACAGCATCTGCTTCCCTCCATTGTGCTCAGAAGCCAAAGGAGAGTAAACATTAGGGAAGCTCCACACAAATGACAAGCAAATATTTACCTTAAAAAAACTCTGTTTGCAGGCCTGGGTTTGGAAATCACTGCACTCATTGGATCTGTGGGGATGACTTATTTTTATCATAACTAGTCAGTGATGTTCACTAGACAGTTTCTTACCTAAAACATGTGTGCTCAGAAAAATGGTTTTTAATCAAAAAACCTGCTTTAGCAGAGCCTGCAATAGGTAGGACTGCAATAGACTAAGTTAATGGTATACAGTCCCAATACTGCCTTATGAAGAAGATGCTTCACAATTTATCTCTCAAGCTCTCTGAATTATGGAATTCTTCATAATGTTCAGGGAATCCCTGGAAACCCTGCCTTGCACGGGAAAGACAATGTGAGGAACCCACACGACACAGCTTTTTCAGAGACTTGGAGTCAGAGACAATCTTTGTAAACACTTGAAGCTGAGAGATACAATCAATGTCTTGCCACTGTTACTAGCATCTTTTATGATCTGCACTCAGAAAACAGTGGTCCCTGCAGCACAATTCCAGTGATCCCCAAGTTCACCCCTATATGAGTCCTCTCTACTGGACCATGGAGTAAAAGACAGAGCCCAAACCCTGTCCCAGGGCACAGGACTGATATTTTGAGTTGTCTGTTCTATTCACAGCAGTGTTTAATTCTCACAGAAGCTACCTAAACTGAACTTGAGGAAATTACACCTCCACATCTGTCTGGATTTCCTCCTCTCTTCCTCCCTGTGGGTGTCACAAAAGACTTAAAATAGCTTGTGACTTGCAGCACTTTTCCTGTACTATCTATTGCAGGTATTTGAAAAGGGTAGAGGGAGGAAGATTAATATCTGAAGTAGTATTTCTAAGTCTAGATAAATCGTTATAACGCCGCTAACCCAGCTCAGGACCAGTTGCCTCTTGAACCCAGAGGTCAGAGTTTGAATTCTGCAGTGTCTCCTGATTTTGCTGTTTCAGAAATGCACATCATGTTAAGAAATTAGGAAGCTGTGTCTCCTTTTGTCTCAAGGGATTTGGCTTTGCTCACCATTCTGGCAATCCTCTGTGTCCTTCGAAGAAAAAAATACCCTCTCATACCTGCCACTATTTTAGTGTGTGTTTTTTTAAGGAAGAATTCTGTCTACATTGAACAGATCCCTGAAGACAATCTCCAGTGCACGCACACAATGTCATATGAAAATGGAGTGCTCTGAACATTGTGCCTCTGCTTCATAGGCCAGCTCTGCCAATCTACCACAATTTGTGATTCATGAAAGTAGACCTTGTCCTTAGACACAGAACTTTAATTCCCCTCTTTCCTGTGTCAACCTATCAAAACACTAATTCTTAAGGAATGTAATATTGTCTGATTGCAGATGTAAAAGGCTCCTGGTATGAAAAAAGCAGCTTTTCCTCTACCACCCTGTGGTGAGAAGCAGACTTTGCACAGCAAGGTGATATATTATTAGAACTAGCAAAATCCACAGAATTCCTTCATAAGATTGAAACAAATTCTGTTTCGTTTGTAACTGTGTTTGTTATTTTTGTTAAACTGCCCCCTCTCAGGTCCTATCCCAAGAAGAAATCCTGTCAAGAAGGATTATTTTTGGCCAGTTCTCCTTCAAAGAGTTACAATCAATAATCTCTCTTACAGAAGTAAACCTTTGGGAACACAGTAAAGAATGTTAATCATAGTTCCTATGGACATCTCACTTTCTCTAAAGGCAACAAATGAAATATTAAGAACTAAGTAGCATTTAAACAAGTCACTCACCATGAAGTCTGTCTCAAAGCTCATAGACTAATCAAAACCAGAGCAACACAAGGGACCCTGGCTTTATAAAAATAATCTTTTCTCCTCTATCATCAATTTTATAAAAGGCCTTCAAAATCCACAAGAGTAAAACTGTTTTTCACTTAGAGAGCAAAGAAAAAAAGTCTGTGAGCATTTCAGGTTTTATAAAGGAAGTAATGCAGCAAATAGTAGGCTTGTGTAATTCCATTTAAGTAAGCCAAGTTAAATACATATGGCCTACAAGGTTGTGGGGTGGGAATGTGGTAGGCTCTAGAAATTCAGAAACATTATAATCTCCTTACTATCACCTGTAAGTGGGATATCATTCCATATTTTTTCAGCACTAAGTGGCTTTTCAATACAGACTCTCAAGGAAGAGCTTCAGATTTTGTTACATATCCTGAAAACCTTCACTTGGAAACAAAACATGCTGTTTATCAATCTGCACCAGAACTAAATATACAAATATATATATTTTTTTTGTCACAATAGCACAAACTGAAACATCCCATAATACCTTTTCTACCAATATCTTTCTATAAAATTATTATGAAGTTTGTGAAATTTGGGTAGGTTTGTGATCTGTCAGGTATTAGAAGTAATAGCTGGGATTGTTTACTTCTGCAGCTGTGAGCAGTTACAGGAGATGGTGGCCATGCTGGTTCTTAATAGTTAGGCCATACATGAGACATGCTGCAGCAAATTGCCTTTTGCTATCCTCATTCCCTCTTCATCCAGAGAGAAAATACCGAAGTTCATGGAATCAGGAGCAGTCCTGCCTCTTCATTGCAGGAGCAAAGGCAAGATCCTTCCCATTACAGTTGGTGCAGCATTGCCAGCCACACAACCATCAACTAGAGCCAAATCTTGTCTCTTACCAGGCAGTGATGTACCAGAGATCCTCCTGTCTTTTACCTCAGACAGATGATGATGACTTTTCCTTCTCTCTGTTCCCCTTTGCTCCTGGCTGTCCTGTGGGGTTTCTTTCCATGACCTCTATATCATTCACACCGTGTTGAACTCACTAAAACTTAAGGCAAAAAAGCAAAAAACTGCCCAAACAACCAGAAGGGATGGCAGCCTCCAGCCAGAGTCCCTCCTGTACAGGGTGTGCACATAGTGCTGGAGAGCTGGCATTGCATTACATTTGTCAGCCAGAACAGAACTTTAAATACTCCAGACAGCCTAATTGATACAATTTCTGATACAAAGCCAGTTACAATTTCACTAGAATGAGCATTATATATATATATTCTGCAGTCCCATAGCTGTGAAAATCGTTCCTATGCAACTGTGCTCTGGCATCTCCATTTAGCTTTTATCCTTTTCATTGTGAGGACAACCTAAAACCTGTAAGCTGCGTTCAGACAGCGACAGCACCACTGCCAGAACCTGCAGGAAACCACCAGCAGCAAGGCTTGATGTACTGCACTTCCTCCCTGGGGACTCTAGGACCTCAGCCCTTGGTGTGCTCTCCCAGCCTCCAGCTCTTCCCGTGTGGCTGCTCCACAGGCAAAACACCTCAGATGTGCAGAGCACTGTGGGCAGCCCAAAGAAAGACTGTTTGGGTGTGTTCACTGGGGTAACATACCCCAAACATCTGGAGACACAGTGCTGCAGGGCATCCTCCCACCTCACCAAGAAATGCTTCCAGCTTCACCCTCAGCACTGACAGCAAAATCTGAGCACATGAGCCTGCACAGGGTCACCTTCAAGAGGCAGCAAAGATATGCCCAGTGATGCCAAAAGGACATGCAATGTGCACCTTGCCCAGTTTGGCACAGAACTTGCCACCCTGATGGAGCTCACTGCTGTAAGGCACTGGGGCTCTCCTTTTCCTGGCCTGCCAGGTCCTTCCCACAGCTCCCTCTCCCTTGCTGTTTGCAGGCATTCCCTGCTTTGCAGCACGTGCACTGCAAGGCTGTACAGCCTCCAGGAGAGCTGGAATTGAAAATAAACTCACCACTAGTAAAGGTGTGGAAATGAAATGTTCTATCATCAGAAACATCAGAAGGCAATGCAAAATTAACATACAATAAATACTCTAGTGTAGCTTTCCAGGTCCAGTTTCAGTGAGGTTTGGGACAACACCAAATTGGATGCGAACCCAAGTATTTGTACATGTGTTCAAACAGTTAAGAAACAATCAAGCTGACTATATATTGTTTGCTGACACCAGACAAAGTGAGCAATCATGGTGAAAACTCAATCAGACATTTGACTTGGTCTCAAGTCACTGCACGCTGCAGAGATGTGCATGGCTCTTTAAGCTTGTGTTGACTTTACTGCATACCTAACATAATGCACATTCTTAACACTTAGTATTGCAATAATTCCTTTAATATGAGGTATTTCTGTAAGTATTTGCAGGACTGGATCCTAACTCTGACTCTGTCTTCACAAAGAAATTCAGGAAAATTAATCCAAATTAACAAAAGGCTTAATTTAAAGCAGATTAGTTAAAGTGCATTTAACCCTGTAAAGACTTTTCAAAATTAAAGTAGTCTTAATTCAGCTTTGTATAAAGCTTAATCCATTTTTCAATTTATAATTTAAGTGAATTTGGACTAATTAAGTTGAATGCCCTATGTAAATGAGCTTGAAGTCTTTATTCAGTACTGTGCCCAAGCACAGGTATAAAACTATTCCTACGCAGAATATCATATCCATGAAATCAGTTTTCAGTAAGGTACATACAGGTACTTAAATATTTTCGTGAATCACACTCTTAACTGCCTCATATTCTTAAACCATTTGAGAATTATAGTTCAATGGTAAGGAAAAAATCATAGCCCAAAGGGCCAAAAGGCAGATAAATATTTTCCATTTACTGTCTTCCAGATGATATGAGTTTCTCCAGCATATGTACAAGCAATCTTCAATCATTGTTTTCTGTAGGAAATCTCTGACTGACACAGAATTAAAAGCTGGTTCTTCAGGCTGGAATTATTTTTTTTCCTTAAAAGGAGAAAGGAAGATTAATCCTTCATTTTCTGGAAAGATTTCATATTAAAGTGTTGTTTTCTCAACCCAAACTGGTAAAGCACCATATCCATTCCCAATGGAAAAGATGAACTTCAGCAATTGTATTTATCTAGGATTTTACATCTCAGATTTTCCAATTCTTCTTTCAAAGCTCCCTTTACATGGAATTGTTTGAATCCACATTATTTTCTTGCTGCATATACAGCAAGAAAGTGAAAAAACTGACAACAAGCTTTATAAAAAGATCTGAATAGGCACCACACTTCATATGTAAGTTTAAAAATTTAATATCAGTTACATTTGTGCCTAACTATTTCACAGAAGAGAGGTAAAACTGTGCAATAGTACTATTGCAAGCAATGTAGTAACAAAGGCATACTAAGAGGCATGTTGTCTGCTGGATACCTACAATCAACTAAGAAAAAAACTACCTCCAGAACAAAATTTGCCAACTAAATTAGGTACAGAGCCAGAAAGGCTGTTTAGAGAGTGGTGGAGCCAAGGCAGACATCCCACGCCTGCTTACTCACAGTGGGTTGGAGAACTCAGCTCACACGTGATACAGCTCAGTCTCTGATCCATCCTGCTTACTGTCTGAATACAAATTCCTTCAGCTCCTCCTGGTACTTGAATACTCATATTCAAGAGTGTAATAGAGCACAGGACATCAAACTCCGAGATGTTAAGAACCTGAGATGTTATGATGTATAAATAACATGTTGTATCCTAACAGAGAGAACAAACACAGTTGTATTTTCGTGGCTCTAAGCCCAAGCAAATACTCTTCACCTTTCAGCAAGACAACACAACTTCTGTACACAAGACAGGGCTTACCCACACATCTTCACCTGATCTTCCTTTACTGGAATGGACATGGGTGGTAGTAGGCTGAGTGTGTCTGCACCACCACGTACCCACAGTTCACCCAATGCAGTGATGGGGTTCTGAGTGATGCCCACCTAGTGGCTTCAATAAAACTGAGATTTGGCAGCTCTGTATATCAATTTCACCAAGCGTCTGTATTTTGGTTATTTTTCCCCAAAGAAAAAAGTCCAGAGATTCTTCATCCTTTTCTAACTAATGCAGTAGAATGAGTTCATCCTATGTGGGTTCTTCAAACATGTTTATCAGTATCTTAGGTGAGCACTGTAAAGAAAGAGGCAGAGGAGGTATTGCAAAGAGATCCAAGGGAAAGGCCAATTACTACCATCCTGCTCAATGACTACCTAATTCCTGCTGCCAGGAACAGCAAGTTTTTGGCCTCCCTTTCTTTTATTGCCTTTCCTTAAATTATTTTTCTTCCATCTGGTGAAGTTACTACTACCATCTCTCCCATTTTGATAAAAAGGTGAAAAGGTATTCACAAGAATATGGCTGCCTTCAATAGTGCTTTACAGAATGGCTGTGTTGTGAACATGGCAGTCAGTAGCAAAATGTGGAAGGGAGACTGCTTGCAAATGGGGCTTCTTTTTAATTCCATTATTATCATTTCCAGAATTTCCATGGCTCACTTTTAGTTGAAGAGACATTTCTGCCACACTGAGACAAAAGAGTTTTTTAGATGTATTTGAAGGCTGCTAGCCACCACCACATGCCAGCCATTCTCTCCTTGTGTTCTGTAGCTGCTTCACATCAAGCACCCAGTGGTCTCTGCACTTGCTTCTACCTCCTCTTGAACCAAAAGCTTTTACTATTCTGCAGATGTGGTGCAGATGAGGACCAGTGCCCAGCTGAGGTGTGTACAGTAAAATAATCACTCCAGACACAGAAAAACAGCTTTCCCCACACACACATTAAGCTGGCAGCGTTTAACTGGCATCTAGATAACAAGGACATTCACTTCACTGCAAAACATGGTCAGGACTCGCAGCCATGAAAGGGACTTGATAGCCTTTAAATTCTGTTTTACTGTGCTGGCTTCCAGAGATGGCTTGGAGCCGATGTGGCAGCTCATTAACACTCAGTTAACACTTCTGTGCATAGTATTGGCTTCCACATGCTCTTGTTTTCAGGGTAGCAATTCTTGGGCAATTAAAAAGGGAGGGGTAATAGGTTAAGACACACAAAATATTATGAACAAATTCGTTTTAAAAACATTGAAATGAAAAAACCTACAATTCGCTGGAAATACCATTTGTGAGTATGGAATCCAGGAGAAGCATTACTTTTACCCCTTCAAGTTTCCAACGCATATGATTTCTTAGAGTCCCAGCTTCAGATAGCAGAGACAGATACCTGCAGAGCAGCAGTTCATTATCTGAGGAAGCATGCATTTTTATCAGCTTCTGTTTTCAGCCTAACAGCAGCATCTGTTTTATTTAAAAAAGCTATAGCTCACTTTTAGCTTTTAGGCTGCAAAAACACGGAAAGTGCATCAAACTTTCTTTGATGCCGTATCCTTCAGGTCTGAAAGCCAGAATGATCTCTCCTTGCAAATAAAGCCGTAAAAGAGGACGTGAAAATGTCAGACTGCATCTGACTGCCAGAAAACTGACTCTTTCCCATAATAAAAGATAATAAACCCCATGTGAAACAGGGATCTTGTCTACTGGTTGCCTCAGACCTCAGACAGCACAGTGAGAGTGTGCAGGAGATTAATGGGCAGATTATCTTCCAGCCTTCCCCACTGCAACATCTGTCTGTGTTAACGAGTTGCCTTGCACTGAATGTGCTGAAATCCCACTTAGGCTGCTCTCCATCGGCGTGAACCCCAGCCTAGCGGCCACCTAGAGTCTGATAAAGGATGGGCAAGCAACCACCTGCAAAGTGACTAATACCGGAGGAGGAGGAGGGCATGCCAAAGGTGGCCAGTAGGTACACTTAGAGCCTACTTACGTCCCCGTGGATACCCAGCTCTCCCTGCCTCAAGGACTTCCATCAGACAGGCTCTCCTGGGATGCTCAGCAGGAGCAAAAGCTGCTTCTCTCTGCACAGCATTTTGGTGGGCAGCATTTTCACTCTTTCCCCACAGGTCGAGCCTGTCAGGACAGAACTGAACTTTTGTGACAGGAAGATGTGCCACTCACACTCCCCATCTCTGCAGGAGGTCATGAGTCTTTTAAAGATCCCTCAGGCTCTCTGTGGACACCGATGGCCCGAGTGTTCAGTAGTTGTGTATGGGAGAAGAGGCAGCATAGCTGCAGAACTGCAGAGCTCCACCTGGCCCAATGAGACCACTGGAAACCCTTTGGGTGTCTCTGTGTGACACTGTGCTGTGCCAAGTAAACAAACACATACAGCACATTTGCAAAGACGGCTTTTTCAACTCTGCCAGAAATGTTCAGGCACAGATTGGGTCATTAAGCAGATTTCAGCTGGATGGCCGTGCATGAACTCCAGTGTGTTGCACATGGAAGGTGGCAGGATACAGCTCCTGGTCTCTGCCAGGGGCTTCTCTCACAGGGAAGAACTAGTCCCACCTGTGGCAGCTAAAAGGCACTGAGCTTTCTTTTTGAAATGCGATTGCCATTGGAGATGGAAAGCAGTAGAAGCAGTGAAAGATCACATATTCAGAGATAAATCTCTTTTTGGCTACAATGCCCGAGAGGAGAGCCACAAAATCCTCTTTGGTGAGGGGCCAGATAGGACAAAGTCAAGCCCGATGCAACCTTTTATTCATATTTGAAAATGAAGCAACTATAGTGTAAAGAAGACTTTTAATGACCTCTGCTCTTCCCTTTTCCTTTCTCCCCAGTTAGACCTTAAAATATTCAGCTGCAGTCGTCTTTCCAGTTGATCAGTCAGTGCTGGGTCCCCTGAGCATTTTCTTCCCAGGTATTTGATAAACTGTAATTCATCATAATACCATCTTTGGGTTTATTTTTTCAGCTTTACCATTAATTCAGTGGGGTATGTATTCAAACACTGATTTCAAGTATTGATCTTGAAATAGGTTAAAAATTTGATGTCTCCATATTCTAAATCCTCCTGTCATTCTTACCTATCTTATCTTCTAGACACTGGAGACAATGACATTGGAGTTTCCAGAAGGCAGAAAAACATTTAATTCCCCAACCATGGAAAAAGCAAAGTAATCTCACTGAACATTTTAGGCTGGAATTACATCTTTTCATGGCCTTCCACACTACTCAAGACCTTACTCCAGAACACTCCAGATCAAAAATACAAAATATTTAGAGGCTCATAAGTAGCCAAATATTACTCTTTGTAACAGCATAATGAAAAAGTGCACCTTGCCACAGGAAGGATCTTCCCCATTTAATACCATGTTCCTGCTATGGTTGCATGGGTTCACTGAAGTTCTTATTTGACATGGAAAAAACAATGTTTTACAGCCATCCTGATTCTGAGAAATGGCTATCTTATATGAAACCTCATCATCCCTGTCTCCCTCCTACAAAAAAAAAATTAGAATCAACTTAGGTTATGCAGAACGGAAAATTATAACTCCAACAGTTAAAGTTTGGTAAAAGGTCTGACAAAAAGAGTTATAATGGGAAGTGTCAGGTGAGCTTAAGTGAAAGAGTTACTACCTGTTTCACCTGTAATATCTTCATTACTGGGGCCTTGGATATCACAGTGACAGTTGCTCAGACTTATATCCCTACATTAGTCTCTTTTGGTGACATTGGAAAAATGCCTGTAAGCCAATAAGTGCTCAGCACATGGGAGGATCAGATTTTATATAAATGAACTATTTTTCTGGGTCTTTGGCACTTAGCTATATACATAAGAAGCAGATAATAGGACAAAACCAGTAAAGTAATATGAAAACATGTGATGGTGGTTTATTAAAAGACCTACAGCTGAAGAATATGAATGCTCCAATATGAATGCTCCCTTTTTTGCCTCTATTTGTGATGTACCAGCCCCTCTCCCACAGCTCTTTGAAGGCAGAGAATCCAGAAGTAACAGCTGAATTCTCAAACCAAAAAGCCAATGAGCTGGAATATTCTCCTCAAAAGAGATGATGTGGTTTTATTGAAATGACTTGACAAGAAGTGGCTGGATCCCAGAGTGTGGTGGGGGAGCCAGCCATCTCTGGGAACAGATTTGGCATAAATGAGGAATAATCCAAGGCAGTGTCCATGCCAAGTCTCTTGTCATTACCCCATGGTGCTGCAGGGATGTTCAGTCTCAGGACCCCTGACTCCAGGAACACAGGCTTCCCCTTGGCCACTGACTTCACCCAGTCTCATTCAGAACAAGGAATCAAGAGTTGTACGACCAGTATTTTCAAGAAAGTACTTGGTGGGGCATAATAAAAGGGACCCTGAGCTGCAGATAAGAGAGTATAAGGCAGCAATTCCAACTAATGCTGCTGGAAACAACATTGTTATGATAGCATCTCCTCTGCTGGGAATGAGCACCAATACAGCCAAGCTCACATTCCAGTGGACTGCAGGGGTGTTGGAGCAAAAAAGCCATCACATTCCCTGAATTGAAGATCCTCCTGCTCTTGCCAGTCTGCCTGATGTAGGTGAGCTGCTATATTTACAGATGCCTTGTTTTACAGAAATGTGAAATAACTACAAATAACTGCAAAAGCACCACCACATTTACCCAGTGGTGGGTAAATGTAAATAAACACATCTTGCTCACAAACTATTGGGTCCTTTAGCATGCAGTACTGTGGCTCAAGACCTTACAGAACAAAAGAGAACAGAGTGCTTATAGAACCATTATGTTTATTTCACTATATTATATATAACACAAATTATGCATCCAAATTTATGAATAAGTCTTTTTTGCTTTCCATCCTGCACATTGCCAAGCTGAACATCAACAGTTGGTTTAGTTTCAGAGAACATTGCGCATAAAAGGTGGAGTTATTTGCAAAATAAAATGAAGTGTTGATGATCGTGTCCTCACCATAGGACAAAAGGGTATTTCACTGAGCTTCAGGATGCAGAGTAACAGCATGGTCCCTCCTGTGATCTCACTCAGGAAAAGGTCAGTTAGCTAGAGGAATTATATTTACTTTTGCAGCATTCAGCTACATAAGCTACCAGCTGGGAAAAAAGTGTTAAGTGATTCAGAGGGAGATGCTTCTACATGCCCAACATGAATTGAAGTTATGACGGGTTAACAATGAGAAATGGTGGAAGACAGTTCAATCAACCGATCTGTGCCCACTGTTCCAAAAAGAAAGCCCTAATGTTCCCAAAGTAGGGAGGATTCTCCAAAGCATTTAAAGCCATTCTCTATTTCACAGATGAAAAGGTGCGTACACATCCATGTTACCATGGAGAAAACGACATCTTTCCTCTCCCCTACTTGCGGATTTCAGGCTTTGAACTTTAGATTAATACAGGTAATTTTTTGCCCTTCACCACAACACAGATAGTCCTGGAACTGTAAAGTAAAACCATTTACAAATGGACCCATATGGTTAGATTCAAACCCCAAACATTACACAAAAACTTTCAAACCTTTGGTACATTTAAGCCTAACATAGCATTTTGCATGGAACCTATTTTTCGAACTGATTGGATCAAATTCTGAAGCCTGACCACTTGGGCCAGACTCTAATAGATTTTACAATGAGTAACATTTTTTTTTCCTTTTAAGAGCCCCAAATTAATAGATTCTGCATGAAGATAGACAGAAATGTGACACTTTTTAGCATTTAAAATCAGGATTCAAATCCATATTTTACAGGTTGGGTCTAGCCCACAATCCAACTCATCTGGCAACACTTTTTCTTCTAATTGAGGTATATAATTCAACACAAATGAAATACTTTCACAGTTAAAGATGACACTAAAAAGCTTTTTTCCAACAGTTACTTGAAATTAATTTTAAAGCAGTAAAATTCTGATTACAGAATGATGTCACTTGCATGGACTAACTTCATTCTAATATTAGGCTAAGTCAAATGAGCAAAACTAATGAAGGTGAGAAGAGTAGCAGTGTTTTTAGCTGCAATTAGTATTTTCAGCACTGTGTGTTAAAACAAGTAATCTCCTAATCTTTACTTTTATATGTTGTTTATTTCTATTTACACATTAGTGGAAGGACACCAATTAATTAGTAAAATGAAAAGAGAGATCTCTAAGGCAATAATTAATTTTAAAAATTCAAACATCATTGTTTCCTTCTGCTGTTCTCTTTAATCTTAAGTTTTGCTTTTGGAAACTGAAGCTAACTTCCCCAATGCATGTGCTGCTCATGGCCCCTGACATCACTCTGGCTGGTGCTCTCTAAGGGTTTAAAAAAAGTGAGAACTCTTCAAGTATAAAAGCAGTACAGAAAAGAGACTCTACAAAAATGGTATTTTCTGATTTCTCATGCACCAAACCAACACACTGTGATTCCCCAGTTGTCCCCAAGGGACCTCTTGGAGAACACCATGAATGCATCCCTGCCTTCCTCCCCATGGAAGCCAGGGCTCATGCAGGGCTTGAGGAGGAGATGAGCTTCTATATCTCCTCTCCCTATGTAGTCAGGGCATTGCCAGTCATGGCAGTGCCATTCTGGCACTCAGAGCCAGAATTCAGGACTTATCCTTGGTTCTCATGGTTTAGATATATATATCCCCTTTCCAGACAAGAGCAGCTGCTCACCACCACACCTCCAGCACACTTGAGAAAACTCTTATCTGAGAAAATGAACTAACTTCTACCTCAAGTCCTGCTTTATCAGTAACATTTTCTGTTAACAATATTGGAGTAGAAAAGATCGCATGGGTCATTGAGTTTGAGGTTCTTTATCATAGAAATCACATCACAAAACCTCTTCCATAAAATTACCAAGCATGGTCTAATAATAAGCTAAATTGTTTGCCACTACCAGTCTTCATGGGACACTTTTCAAGAACCTCCCTATTTGGAAACTTACTCCTGTTTTCTAGCTTTAATTTATATACCCCTGGGGATTTTTACTATTAGCAATGATGATAAGCAAGCCAAAAAGAGCTTAGTGTAATTCTTGAAACCAACATGAGCAAGGAAGGGAAGTCATTAGGAGAAGGCACCTCTCGGGAAGTAAGCAAACTAGAAATCAAAGGTGTAAGATGAAATAAGCATCCATTGTTCTTATATTTACCACTGACAGGTCTTAATTGAATTTTCCGAACCTACATAAACTTTTATCTGGTTTTATTACAAGGAACATAGTCCTATTATTTAAAACTGGAGGAAATTGTACCTCAACTCTCCTCTCACCACCTAGACAAGAACACGCACTTCAGTTTTATGGATAACAAAGAACTGAATGCTTATAAAGACTATTATAGAAAATTATAGGTACATTCCAGTCTACAAAATGTTCGGACTAAAAATGTTTATTTATAATAGAAAGGGGTATATGCCTTCACAGATAAAACCTGCCATTTTCTAGCCAATTCTAGTTGCAAGCAGGAAAGGATATAAAATCTTGAATTTAAGTTTAATTTCTGAGTTTACGAGTGACTCAGCGTGCGTTCTCACACCAGTCCCTTATCCTCTTTCTGTCTCCATTTCCTCATCTTTAAAATATGGGTAATAATACTTCTGTATCCCTAGAGTGTTTCTTAAGCTTAATTAATTCAATGCTTTATGAAGTGCTTTCTGATCCAGAGATGGGAGTGCTACACACATCCAAATGATTCTATTTTAGTCTATTTATAAACAAATAAAACTGTGCTTTCTACATCTTATTTTTAATACAGGATAGGAATGACCTGGCCTCAAGTGATCTTCTGTGACAGAAAAGGCATTGGAAGTCAGGTCTGCGGCAAGTGTTTTCTCCCAGGTTAGTAGCCCTCCCTTGCCTGGGGAATGTGAGAATGTGGCTGCAGGCCAGGTCCCTTGGGCACAGAGGGAGGGAACTGGAGCCCCAGGCCTCTGGCCAGCACTTGCCAACCAGAGCTGCACTGTTCCCATAGAAAGCTAACGGGAAAATGCAAGCGCACGCCAAGGAGTCTTGCTCAACTGAGAGCTCTGCAGTTGTCCTGCTAGGAAAGGAATGTGACACAGGGGCTGACAGCTGTGCAAGAGCCCAGGGGCCCCTTGTACCTTGAAGGAAGGGGAAGCAGAGGTCAAAAATTCTGGCCAGTCCTGTACTTCATTGGGACTACAGCTCCACAAGACAGATTGCTTCAGGTAGAACACCATTTTTGGAGATGACATTGCACTGCAAGGTCAAAGATGGGAAGTCCAAGATAGGACCAAGATGTTTCATCTGGAGTTAAAGTTTTTATATGGATTCATGCACAAATGTTTGAGGAGTATGGGAGGAACAGGATTGATTTGTCTACTGCTTCTTAGTCAGGAAAGGTCTATTACTCTCTAAACTGGAATTAACAAGGGCGACTAGAATGCTTTTTCTGCAATACATCTGTAAAGTTGGTTTTGCTCTACACATTATGGTGAAAATTAATCAGAAAGTGGCTGCTGGCTACCCATGATGTATCTTTAAAATAAAAGAATGGCTTGCCAGGAAAAAGTATGGTCAAGCAGTTAAGCAGCAAGTTCAGACTCGGGAAGCCCAGGGTCCATTCCTCATCCTACAGAGGCATGAGAGCAGTACTTGTATTATCTGCAGAACTCCTCCTTGGGAATTCAAAGTGCCTTGCACTATTTTAAGTCACCCCATCTCTATGTCTCAGTCCCCCATGTGTAAAACGGAAGACAATGGCAAAATAGTCTCACAGGGACTGTGAGATGCTCAAATGCTAAAGAAAGAGAGGCCATATGTGTTCCTAAAATAAGTAACAGCATGGATAGGGCTATTTTGGGACAATAGAGCTGTGCTAGCTTTGCATGCAACTGCCTTCACCACAGCAGAAATGAAATCATAGAATTGTAGAATGCTTTGGGTTGGAAAGCACCTTTAAAGGTCATCTAGTCCAAACTCCTTCAACAAGCAAGGACAGAGGAGTTTAAATCTATTGGAGGTTAAAAAAGCATGTATTCACATATATATACACCTGTATGGTATGTTTCTAAGGTAAATAATTTGGAGATTTAGACTGCTCAGGTGACAGCATTCAGAAATTCTGGCAGCTACTGAAACCCACTTTTCAGTGTCATAGAGAATGACATGAGCTCCAGGTAGCTCAAGAGTTATGCCATTACCAGTTGATACTTTTAAGGGGACAGTGACTGCCTGGGGTGCCTGGTGTACCCTGGCTGCCCACACAGTCAGGGAGAGCGAGGTGAACCCCAGTGTCATGTGCAGAGTGATCTGGTGAAGAAACAGTGATGGTGGTAACACTGCCTCATTTCAGTAGGTTTCTGTCTGAGGTCCTAAATATCAGACTTAATCACATAATGTGCCTTGTGGTGGTTTATGCCCTTCTTCAGGTCTAACTTTTTATACCCGCCTTGGAACAATAAAAGATAAAAGCTCTGAAATATATAGCTATAAAATAAAGAGCATGTGGGGGGCACACATAGCTTATGGCTTCTTGCCTTAATTAAGGTCTGCATGAACTCGTTTTTCCTTGTCAGGTACAGCCATACCCCAGACTGTGCCATAATCCAGATATCAGGGGGAAAAGAGGACACCAGGCAGAATCACTGGAAGTTATAAACAGACTTTCAGCAACTGGAGATGAGAGTAGGTCACAAGGCTTGCTGAATGCAGGTCTGGCACACAGGTACCTCATCACCCAGGAATAGTTTAGATATTTATTTACATACAAACCTAGCAATTTGGCTTGTGTTCAACATAGAGATTCAAGTCTGATTTGATCAAACAACCCAGAGTTCTGCCTTATAAACTGGTCTTTCAAATGTGTGTAATAGCACACACTTGTATGATACTTTTCTTATCGCTGTTTAAATTAGAAATGTCACTGTGATGTTCACTGCCTTTTAAATTCATGAACAGATGAAGAAACTAGAGGCTTGTGAAACATTAACGTTGAAAATTAGCCACGTTTCCCCAAACCTCAAAAATACTCACACTTGTTATAAACTGCTTTACATATCCTAATTTATTTGCTCTTATTTATGGATAGTTCCCAGGTTTCCTTGCCAGCAAATAAAGTGTATAAGTATGTGTACGTGCAAGATAAATTATTAGACAGAATTACTACAATCATTGCAATTTTCACCCAGGGCTCAACACTAAAAGGTGCTGAGCACCATAGCCAGATGCACTTGAAGAAAAGAGAGTGAATGTGCTCACAGAGATCAGTGTAATATACATTAAAGAGATATATAATTGGAAGGATTTGCTATATTTGGCATAACTGTAAGTTTTTGGCAGGGGCTGCATAGATGACCTGTACAGAAGATGAGGGGTTGCCCTGTGCTGGTCACAGACATTTCCAGCTGGTTTTGCAATAGACAACACTGACCCACTTGTGCATCAAGACCAAATCAATGAGAGGAGCATATGGTGCCTCTGCAAAAACATATTTAAGAAAGGTGGCAGCCACCAAACAAGAAAAGATGCCAGAGAAGGAGGGATGCCAGAGCAGGCACAGAGCAAGCAGGGATACAAGAGACACCAGAGCAGGGGAGACGCTGGAGAAAACGAAGGAACAATAAGAGTCTGATCCAGGGTAAAGCAGTGGCAGAGAAGGAGGAGAGGCTTGAGCAGGGGTGAGGAGTTTCCAGAACAGGTCCACCTCTGAGGGGACTGTGGCCCATGGAGGGACCTCATCAGAACATTTGAGTAAGAAACAAGGAGCAATGAAAACAAAGGTAAAACCAAGCACTGATCACCACTTTCTATGATGTCCATTGTCTCATTAAGGGGAAGAAGCATGGCATGCAGTGATGGGGCAGGGAAGGAGAGGTTTCGTAGAGGGAAGTGGCATTTTCCCTGAGTGATAATCTTCTATATTTCTCAATACCAAAATAAGAATTAAAAGTTTACATTAATTGCAATAAAATAAATTCTGTGAAATTGCCCAACACGAGACTCTTCCTCCTCCCTCCCAACACCTGGATAGCAAAAGGATCAACCAAAACCTTTATTCCAAACCTGAAATGACTACTAAGAGCTTAGGAACAATGAGAACCTTTCCCCTCAGCTGTCTTTCTTCATGTTTTCACCATACTTACCCCAGATCCAAATAAGTCTGCATTTTATGAATTGGACAATGACCAATAACTATGGAAATTAAAAGATAATAATGTGCTAAAACACTGACTGCCAGATCTAGACAGACACGAGGGACAAGAAGAAATGTTTTTTCCTGACTATCCAGCTGCTTTGAATTCAGCTGAAACACAGTCTCTCTCTGAGAAATCCCATGAAAATGAGTGGAGCTGATCTGCTTGCTCACTCGGGAGGGACTCAGCCAGCCCAGGACATGGAAGAAATGAGCTTTCCGAGGAGGGGGGCAGATTGCTCCCCGTTCCAAGATATGCTAAGCCCAGGAGAAGGGATGGGATGCTAGTAAGCCTGTGCCGATTCTCGGACGATGCTGGCCCTTGCCCAGCTCCTCTCATCACAGGGTGCTTGAACTTGTGAGAACTGGACAGGATCCCTGCAGGGCTGGAGCCAGTCAAGTGCCAAGAGAGTGGAGTTTCTCCAGCTCTCCAGCTCCATTTCCCTTGGCATGTGGAGAATTCCCCATTGCCAGACTGACCAGCACAGAAGTGATGAGGAGCTTGAGAATGAGCCCTGATTGTTTCAGTTAAATTATTTTTTAACACAACAACTAGACAGACCTTGGATTTTCCCACTTTTCCCATCCTAAATGCAGGAGGATTGCAAATGCTGAAGTCAAGGTAAACTCAGATGTTAAGCGCAGTTCCTGCAACTCTTCCCTGCATATCCCACTTCTACTAAACAGGTTCAAACTTCAGTGTTTTATGGACAGAAGCTGGAAAGGGCCAGACACTTTGCAGAAAGCTCCTACAGATGATTTATGGGCAAACCATTGCTAATTCACAAAGAGTGTCCCATTTTTAAGTATGATTGCCTTTTCAGTCACTCCACAGAGCTCCAGCTAGAACGAGGGCTGGGATTAGCACTTTAGGGGATGTATAATCAACAATCTACAAGGCTGAGGTATGCAGACTCTATTTATCTCAATGAAACTCTTTCTACGTTATGATGACCCAAATTTAATTACATCAGCTTCATCCATCAGCTGACATGTGATCTCTCCACTTAGACTATCTCTCAGATCATTGAACTTGCAGCATAACCAAGAAGACATCAGCCCGCAAATCATCTTCCCTAAAGCATGGAAACAGACAAGTCCTTTTAGGTAAAAAAATATTTTTTTTTCTTTAGAACCTCTTTGTTAGGCATGTTGAGTCTGGTATAACCATGTTCTGTAAAACTTCACTGGCTTATTTGTTTTGTGTAAAGTAGCACAACACAGCTGCTCTTTATGGACTGAAACTTTTACCTGGCACTGAAACAATCCTTGGCTTCATTTTATAAAGCTGTGGAAAACCTCAACCTGCGATTATTTTGTTAGCTCTAAAAATTACTTTTGTTTTCACATGCCTTTAGTACTGTCTAATTGTGCTAGGGATTTAGCTGCATAATTTCCCTGTGCTGATTTGGAAATTATTCTTTCTGCCATAAGATCCATGTGAGTGTTTGTAGCATGGAAAGTTCCAGTTTGTGAATCAAAAGCTGCCATTCAATTAGATACGGACATTTCAACTTCAGTTTGGCAAAAACATTACAGTGATTTCCCAAATCACAGATGCTTTATCTGCACTCAAACCCTCCAGATGCTCATGCTGTCACATACATACCATTGAAGGCTGTCCAACAATGCTCCAAGATCCTAAAAGCATTTACAAAATCAAGCTCAACTGCACTTACCAATGGAGAAACCACCAAAATATGAAGAGAATGCAGACACTGCAATGAAAGCACTGACCACAATAGGCAGGTACCAGCAGGAGAACCTCTGGAAGATTAACTCAGGGTGGAAAGGGGACTTCAAAAGTCCCAGTTGTTTCATTCTTCATTTTGACAACTGATCCATTATTTTGTTTTAAAGACAGGCAAGAGCAGGTTCAAAGCTTTAGGGCCTGACTCAAAGCTCCCCCCGTAATCAGAAAGAAAATGCCAATACTGTAGAAGCTGGTGGTGTAAGTCTGTGATGTGTCTTCGAGAAAAGACCAATTAACAGACTATAAAACACAATAAATTGCCAAGTTGTAAGTGGAAAACTGTTTTCTAAAGCTTTATTTTTCATAGTAGTTGTAATCTTGCTTTTAGCCCTTTCTATTTGTTTGAAATTTTGCTGCCTGCACCCATGACCTAGACCTTAGAGCATGGAGCATCATCACACTTGGCAGCAAGGAGCATCCATCACAGCCTTGCCCAAATCCACCTCTATGGTTCTTAGGGCCCTCAGAAAAAGACTGCAGCTTCACCTTATAAGTAAAGAGGAAAAAAATGCTTGGCATTGATTACAGTTCAGAGCAAGATACAAGGAAGAAAAAAAATACTTATTATCTGAACCCATCCATGGGAAACAGGCAGTTTCTACTGGGACTTCTCTGCAAAGAAAGTCACCAGCACCACAGGGATTTCCCCTGCAGCAGGAGAAATAACTCCAAACTCTCCCCATTGGATCTGCACTTCTGTTAAAATCATCTCCCAGTGGAAGAATGGGGCAGCCCATTGCCCCACTCAACAGCAGCTACAGGGAGGGGATTTTCACTCATTATTTTCTAAGTCCTGTTTCTGTCAGGAAAAAGGATTCTGGAGCATTCTCTGGCAAACAGTAAAGGAGGGTGGAGTTTGCTGTGGAAAGGAAGAGATGAGCAATCAAAATCAGTCCAATCATGTAAGAACAGTGCTTGGAGGAGTTTTGGGAATTATGAGGGGCTTGTCTCAAAATTTCTTTCAATGCAATGTGTTGTGAGAGAAATAATATCTGACGGGAACACCAATTCAGAAAAACATGAAGTGGGTACTTAATATAAAGTTAAATAAAATAAAAGTTAACTGAAGGTTAAGTATCATCCACAAACTCCCCAAGAGTCTTTTCAGCTACTTCTTTGCATGGATTTATTGCTTACTTGACCCAAGAAACCACCATACCAAATCTATTCTCATTTTTCTCTTCTAGGAATGGGCCAAAATATTTTTTTTTCCCTCAGAAAATTACTTTAGTAAAAAAGTAAAAAACCCTCCTGCTTCTGAAGAAGGTCTTGTGGGGCTATACCATGGACTTTAACAGATGCTCATAATTACACAAGTGTTTTCCTTAATCAGAACTTGGAAGAGAAAATGGTATGTAGCAGTATATAGCTAATTATATCCTACTGAAGTCACTGGAGAAGGCCTGGCACTGCCATGGCTGAATTTGGTTGGGCATGCACATATGTGAAGAGTTTGTTTTAAAAGCACAAGAATGTCAAAAGGACAGAATTAGTATACTAATATATATTCTATATATAAATACTAATATATATTCTTGTGTGAGAACACTGTGTACAGGTTCTGCAGCAATGAGTTTGATAAAATCTCTCAGGTTCATCTGTGCCATCCTGTACTCTTTAGCAGCACAGGGAAAAATATCGTCCCAGGCAAGAGTAATGAATTTTGGGTCTGAAAAGTATTTAGCTCCCAGGACTGTAGCTTTGTATGCACACATAAAGTAGAACTGAGAAGCAGTTAATCTGACCAGTCTGACTGTTAATCTGACCAACTTTGTGCTAGCCCAGGGATGAGTTTTTCCTTGCTGAGGGTCAAAGAAACCTGTCTAGACACATTACCACTTACCTTATCTAAAAATGAAAAGAATCCCACAACATGAAATTAAGTCACAGGTCACAACCATCCAACAGCAAATATTTCCCATCCTTGTCCCAGACAAAGCCTTTTGGAGCACAAAACTTACCTTTTTGTCTAACTGTAAAGCCTGATGCGTGTATATATTACATTGCAAAAACTAAAATTTCCATAGTGGGACAGCATGGGTTCCAAAATGGGTCCCCCCATTTTATAAGTACTGTTTTGTCCAGAGCTTTGTTTATGGAATGTAATGTGTAAAGGCTTTCTGCAGACTTAGAAAATAAAGAGCAGGACTTCAAGATTTAACTACCATATGGATTTAAGAGTGAGGCAAAACTTTTTCCAGTCTTCCTTTGTTTGCCTGATTTACAAAATAAAATAATGCTCACTCTTCCTTTCTGCTTCACTACGATGTTATAAAGACCATACACACAGTACATTGAATATGTAAAATAGTATTTAACTGATCTTGCATTCAGTAATCAGAAAAACATGTTCCTTTTAATTCCATCTAGTTTTATTGGAAAATTATTTGCTTCAGAAAATTTGTTTCTGGCACTTTCAAAAACTGTATTGTATGATAACTTGGGTTTATTCTCATCATTTATTGGCTTGTTAAGCCATTTCATTTAGTGTTAATGATGCAAAACATCTTGTTTAATGCTTTGATGCTGCACAACATATTATTGCCTTGGTCTGCAGAATAGGCCACTTTTAATACCTCTCCTTTAAAAAACATTATCATTATTTAATTTTTATTACATAAGTTTTGCAAAAATGCCATCTCAGAACAAGTAATTTGTAGATTAACTAATACCACAATAGCTTTTAAAAATCACTGCAGTGTTCCAGAGCCTAAGACATCATAGCAGGAATTTTATGAGCTCTTTTGTTCGGGATAAGTACTGTGATTTATTCACACTACAATGTCCCCTTGTAAGAGCCAAATGCAGTACAGTGCAATGCAGTGCCACTGCAGCATCACTACACTGGAATGTCGTGTTTATTGACACAAGAATGTTCTAGGCAGAAGCTTTCCAAAGAAAGACAGCATAGTTTGAGGGGCAACCTTTACTTGAATAAAGTTCCTTATTCAATGTCAAGCGAAAGTAACTTTTCTGATGTTTAGTAGACACTGAAGTAAAAACACTGGCTGGAGTGAGTAGCAGTGGCAAACTGAGCTGCTTCAGGGAAACACTAAAGCTCTTTTATGATTTAACATTGTGATGACATTTCTACCCTGTTCCTAATAGGTGTAGCAGGTCTTTGAGTTTTGTTCATGTTTTCAGTTGTTTATAAGGAGGTAAATATTTTTAACATGCTCCAAGAAAAGACAGAATAGAGATTCAAGAAAAAAAAACAACAAACATGCTGAATTCTGCAAATGTAAACCAGACAGTCTCTGTTACATGATTAGTATACACAAGAATAGTATACAGTGTCTGTGTAGTAGAGTCCCTCAAAAATTAACTTTCTATCAGCAATGTTCTTGTTTTTCTAGGTCTTATTGTGGTTTTGAGTTTTTTGTTTGGTTTTGTTTGGATTTTTTAAGAAATAGAATAAGTAAAATTTAATCAGAGGGGTCAGTCTAAAGCATCTTTTACCCACAAAGTAGGTTATATTAGTTTTTTGGTGTGGCTTTTTTTTTTCTTAATCCCTTACCTTACTATTCCAGTTACAACTTTTTCTTTTCCATTCCATAGTTCCTGTAACTGAATTGTTTTCTTCAAGGCTCTATTTCTTCCTTAATGATTCTCAACTTCTGTTGCGCCATTATATGAAAGACATTTTTGTTTGACATTTCATAGAGGCTTATGAGAATAATACACTTCATGCACCACCTTTGTATTTGATTTCAAGCCACTAAAAGGTAAACTCCATTCAACCCCACTGAGGTTATCTGTGTTATCCCTAGTCCACACTGGCTTGGAGAGCCCTTTCACACAACTGCTCAGACAAAGCCCTCCATTTTCCATTGCTCAGGCTGCTTCCTTACCCACAGCTCAGAGCCCTTTTGACCAGTTTCTCTCTTTCAATTTATGAACAGATTTTTTTTTCTTTTTTTTTTTAAACACAGGGGACCCTCACAATGGTTGCTTTAAATCTGACAACAGCTCTCCAATAACCCAAAGACAGACAGAAAATCCTAAGATGGAAATCAGCTGAACATGTCTATAATCAGCTTGGGAGACCACTAGGGAAAATACCCAAAGCAAGCACCAAAACATAGTTATAGAAATTGTTAAATGAGACAAAGAAAAAGCCTTTCTGCAGCTTGCAGCTGAAATGCTGAATCCTTCTTTACCCTCCCCAAGGTGTACACAGCTACACTGTGGTTTCAAATTCCATAAAGTAAGATGCAATGGGAAAAGGGTCATTTTCTCATATGGTATAATACCAAAACATTGTTATTATGTCCCTTAAGTTCCCTCTTTGGCCTTACAGATGTTAACTATTACAGTGCTGTCCCCTCACCTCCCACAGGCCAACTCCTCCCACAATAAGTATCAGTAACAAACGACACCCAGGACGCAGCACAGCCGTGTTGGAGTAGAACTGGCCCCGCTACCAAAGAAAGTGTGACTAACACAACAGTCACTATGTTTGTATTTAGGTGTGTCGTTTGAAGCCCAATTCGAAGGACACAGAAAAGAACAATCTGGCTTGAAGCCATGGACACATGGCCACAATTCAGGTATGAATCTGTGCTGATGCTGAGGTGGTCAAACCTTCAGCCAGCGGCTCCTCCCTCACTATTTGCAGCACTGTTGGTGTTCCTACAGCCACACCACAACCTGGCTCACAGAGCTGTGCTCACTGAGGAGTGACCCACCCCGGAGGAAAAAAATCCCCCTTGACTTGAGCTTTAGGTACAAGGGAGACAGCACAAATCAGAGAGAAGGAACCAGGAGTTTTTCTGGCAGCAGCAGCAACTGAATTACAATGTTTAATCCTGGCTCATGACCTTACCTGACCTTAGACACAAGGCCAAGAGGTTCAGTGTGCTAATCAAATGCCATCAGGGCACTGAAACAGGAAGGATCCCACCTTCCTTGCTCCCATCCACACACTCCTGCCTCTTTCCTTGCCCTCACTTTGGTACTTATCTTGCCTCTCTACAAGTTAGTTCAGCTTCCTCAAGCTTAAGTAAATCAACTCTACAACGGAGCTGGATCAGCATAACCACCCAGTAAACTAAGGGGAGACCACAGCCAATGCACTACAGAGGTCTGAGAGATAACCAGACTTGGGGGAGAATAGAAACACCATCATCCCTCTCAAAAACAAGAAGTTATAAGCTTAGCTCAGCAATCTTCACACTAATTGTTGCAATGATTACCTTCAAAACATAGGACGTATATAAAGCACCTGGATTCTTCAACAGGAGCTTCTATTGAGCTCAGGATGGAGATAACATAAAAGCTTAATGACAACAAATTATATTTTAAGTCTTAACTACTCCATTGTTAACCATTTTAGTAGAAACAGCAAGCTAAGGTATTTATCTGCTGGCAGTGACTTGTCCCCTGAGTGAACTTCAATTAAATCTCTTCAACCATAGGGGGAAGAATGTAAAATTTAACTCTCTCTCTCTCTCACCACATCCTAAATCTTCTCAAACTGGAAGAAGAGGTGGATTTCCAGAAAGGCTGAGTAGTCACAACAGGATATTAGGTTTGTGGGGCTGCAAAACACAAAAGGTCACAGCAGAGAGGCCTCATTAACCAGAAGTACAAAAGACCACCTTTGTCCTTCTCAGTTGGAGAAGTGATGAAGGCAAATTTCAGAAGCTAACCCTTAAGCTGTGGAGAAAGAGTAAATCAGCTCTACCCTTCACTGAAATGAAGCCAAAGCACCCTGCCCTGCTGTCACAGCAGTGTATGAGTATGGACACAGTTACACCATAGTTCTGACCTGCTGCAGAGCCACTTCCCAAATACTGACAGGTCTACACCCACAAGCTCAGGTAGGGTTTTGATGCTAATATTAAGCAGTTGTGCCAAAGAAGGGATGATGCTCTTGGTATTGCTCTGGCATCCAGAGAAGGGATAAGGCTCTTGCTCTTCTTTTTGCTTTTGGATGACTAAAGTACCAGCTTCAGTCTTTAACAAGAATTAGGAACAGAGATGCTTCAAGTGTTGTCAGCTAAAGTGTGCTAACCTCCTCACAGTGTGGCTTACGAGATTTTTCAGACTGTCTGTAAGACTGAGCCTGGAACTACTGGAGGCAAGTTCCCTCTTAATAAATTGTAGCGAATTGCCTTCTTACCTCTTATGAAACCATATAAGCTCAAACAAATGGGATAGAATAACTTAAATTCTACACTGACCTCGAGAAAAACAGCAAGTGCTGGTTTAACCCTACCAAAAGTTCATGTTTCCTTGTTGTGATGTCCTCCCTTAACAGGAAGGGAGAACCCAAGATTCATAGATGTTCATGGTTGAAAGGAATGACAACAGTCAGAGGGTCTGCAAAACTTACAAATTTTATCAGCAAATTACACACTTAGCGCAGAAATTGGTGAGCTAATCCTGACTTCTTAGTATAAGAACACAGCAGTGGGTTTTGGATAAAGGGATAAGTTGAAAGGGAAGAGAGGAAGAGAGAGAGACATAAAATAAAGAGGGGCAGAGAGAAAGAAAAGAAGAAAGAGAGAAAAAGAGATCACCAGTCCTGGCTCCAGTGTTGACCCAGCTGGGGTGTCCAGGGTCCTGGGACACATGTGGGGGTCACTTTTGTGGGGGTCATTTTTGTGGGGGTCACTTTTTATAGATACGTTTTTCCCACACTGGAGATAAATCTCTCTACTTTCTATACAAATTAGTTATCATGCCCAGTCCATTATTTCAGACCTTTCTGGAAATAGGTCAGAAGATTTCAGAGATCTTTGGTGGTCTTGATTCCCCCTGCCTACTTCTGAACATCATTCTTGTGCCTGTGCTGGACTGCATTGTGCTTATCTCCAAGAGTCAGAACAAGGATTTTTACCACAAAAGTGCTGCCCCTTCTCCAGCCACACTCTGTTCTTTCTCCCAGTGTGTCATTACCAACAATCCTTGTCTGGCTGCACAGTCATTTGGCTACCAGTGTTTGAGACATGCACATTAGCCCCTTATCTTCTGGGCTTCTACACTTTTTCTGACTCGGTTTCTGCCATCCATTTCAGTGATGTTCTTAGCTGCTGTGTCCCGGGGACAAGGTGGCGGGATAGGACAGGAACCTGTAGAGGGGACACCTGAAGCGCTCCCAAAATGTTGCACTTCCTTTAACTTTCGTCCTGAGGACGCGAGCACAAACCCAGCGTGGCTGCAGCAGCATCTTGGACCACGAGATGGTGCCAAAGCGCTCAGGTTTAGGGATGCGCATTCCCAACTGCCCGGGAGGCTGGTCCAGCCTTCACTACCAAAATCATTAGGGAAAGGTGAAAGAAAATGGACAAATCAACTACCATTCGTATGCATCACACGCCTCTCCTAATTTATCTCCGCAGTTTCAGGGTTTCTTTCTCCCAGGCTTCATTACTCACTAGTGCTACAACACCAACACAGAGAAGCTGTGTACCTTTAATTACATCAATTATCCATAAAACCATACTCGCCCCCTATCTTCAATGCCATTAAAATACATTAAAAATGCGTTTTGATTTAGCAGACATAATTGAATTATAGTGATTAACATGGCTTTGAAACTCCTAAAATTAAGTGGATTACAGACGACCATTTTCCTCAGAACTGTTACTCTCAGCAGGCTGCAATGCTGTGTTCTGGAACAAAATGTCTGTAAAATATATTTCTAAAAATCAGCTGTGAGCATTGGAGACAGAGAAATCCCTCAGGGGCTGACAGGGCAACAGAGGCTGAAGTACAGGCCACAAGAGGAGGCAAGGTCCTCCTCATCTTCTCACTGATCCCACTGCAGGAGTTCAGGTGATTCAGTCACCTCATCAATACTCTGTTCCAGCCACTACCACTGCTTGGACTCTGCAGGACTGGGACTGCCTTCAACAAAACACACAGACAGGAGCACCCTCACCTCCAGTGAGCCTGTAGCTGCTGGCAAAATTATAAACAACACCATGGCAAAGCTACCAATCCTCTTTCAGACAGCTATTGACTGACAGAAGTAAAAGAGAAAGGTGCTTTTCCTAACCATACTGTTTAAGCATGTTCCATCAGCACGTCAAGGTCAGAAAACATCACAGGAAAAAGTGGTTTATCTGCTCAGTATTATTTTAAAAGCTTATGCTTAAGTTCTGTGCACAAGTTTTCTGTGACACTGTCCAAAAGGGACATTGCTCACCCCATGTGCTTCTGGACCTGGGAACTCTGAATGGCACCTGGCATGGGATTTAATTATTTCCCATAGGATATGACTGGGCCAGAGACCACAGCAGCTTCGCAAATATTTTCCAGTTAAAACATCACTTTGGAAATGATGGTGGAGACAATTACTCTGCTAGCTACTACACGAGGTTTAGCAGCCACACAATGAAATGAAATAATAACACAGCAGTCCACTACAGACTAATGGTGGGTTCTTTCACTCAGCCTTTTCCTCCAATTCTCTCTCCTACCATCATTTCACTCACCACACTGTTGGTACAGACAGGGCTCTAGGCAAAGGCAGCATCCAAGCACCACATGAGCAGTTCCTGCCGAAGACAGTTTTGCACAGCACATCACTAAAAGAGCCAGGGAACACTGGTATTTTGTCTATAGCTGGCACTTGGATTTTGTGACTGCTACTGGCAGTATATTGCTTTATAAAAATTATTTCTGACCTGATGTGCATGTTGCCTCAATTTTTCACTTGCCCTGAGCATAAGCTCAGAATGAAATCAGTTTAAGAGAATAATTTTACTGCGTATAGAGTTTGTCACAAGTATTGCTTATAGGATTACTAAACTCACTCTCTTCAAAGCACAGCTGGGATCTAAATTAAGCCCAGAGAAAATAGCTAGAACTCTGCCAGCTTATAAAGTGATGGCGTTATTTTCTTACATTGGGCTTCACTGACATACAGACATACCCAGTGGGCACTAAAAACCAGTGTATGGAGTTTGTGGGACGTGGCTCTTTCATAATCAAATTTATTGCTTCTATTTATTATTTTCCCAAAGAAGAAATCAAGATGAGAACAGGAAAACACAAGATCAAGAATTCTTCAGAAACCATGTTTGTATTGTGATTTCAAGAAGAAAAGCAATTTGAGAAGCAGAGGTGGGATACAAGAATATCCAAATGCAGAACTCTTGTTTCTCTTCCATTTCTAGAATTACATTATAACATTCCTAGCACCAAGAGTTCAGAAAAAGAAAAGGGGAATGTGAATGCTAAAGTCTCAAAAATACAATTCCTTCTGCAAATGTGAAAAAAATAAGAGGATGCTCTTTGGTTCTGGTATGACTTCCAGAGTGAATGCTTTATGGAAAACAGTGTCAAGAGATTCATACAAAATTTGAAATGATTGATAACATGAATAGCTATGAAACACAGAGATAATAAGTATTATAAGAGAAACAGTTTTTAAAAACAGTCTTATACACTCTGGCACGTTCTTTTCCACATCCTATCTGTAAGAAATCCTTAGTTTAGATGAAGAAACTTCTTCCCTCATATGCTCCTTTCCCTGCTCTGCACTTCCCACTACATTCCCATCTAGGACAGTCACATCCACACAATGTCCTTGAGCAGTTTCACAAACTTACTGCTTTGAGTCGTCATCCTTTTTGCCTTATTTCTGTGCACATGTTGGGTGTAGACACAACCTGAAGAGGAGGGATGGTAAGGGGGAGGATGCAGGGGGATGTCACAGCTGCTACTGTGACAAGGCAACCCAGTGTCCACCTGTATCTGATGTCCTGTGGTCACCAACTTCAGACTACAAGCATCTTGGTGCAGGAGCAATATTTTCCCATATAGTAAAGCTTTGTGGAATTATGCTAAAATATACACAGTAAATAGCAGAGTAGCCCTGCAAAGTCAAGTACCCAAGAGTCAATAAATGCCAAAAAAAGGGTAACCCACATAACCTTAATCCGGGACCCATGGGCATATACGTTGTGGTAGCATTGTCATCTTACTAGATAAAATGATGATTTTTAAAATCCTCCTGCCTTGCTCAGAGCACCAGCAGGTTGGGCTCATTGAAAATCCTTCAATACCTTTGTTGTTCAGTGATCCAGGCCTTCTCTCCCATATGCTCTTCTAATCCTGTTCCGAAGGCAGAAAAGCACATCACGAAACAGCTATTTTGATTTCACTCTTTGCTACAACACAGAGTAAAGAATGAGTGAGTGTGAATTTGAAGTGCTCATAACACAGTTTTACTTACAATTAAATGGGAGGTCTTAACCTCCCGTGCTATGTGACGATTCACCCTCAAAAGCCAGGTTTCTGTGCCTCAAATTGCGGAAAGCCTCATCCTAAAACCGCGCAGAGACTCCAGGAAATACTCGCAACTCGATTGCTCATGGAAATTGCAGGAATGTTACACATACACAGAACAACACGCACCACCTGCCTGTTCTTTTTACAGGCACCGACAGCTGAGACGGGCGTGGCTGGGGCAGTCGGTGCTTGTGTTACTGTAGGTGTGCTCCATAAACTTAGGAGAAGATACCGCAGCGATAAGGACAAGGATACCGACAGGGACAGGGATCGGGAGACAGGGATCGGGACCGTCTCCTGCCCTCACGGGCACAGCCCCCGCCCCACACAGGTGCGGGGAGGGCGGGACCCGAGCCTTGCTCTGAATGGTGCGTTTATCTGTCAATCACCGCCTCGTCCCGCCCCATCGCGGTCGGACTGACGGGCAGTGGGTGGGCAAAGCCTCGATTCCTCGCTCTCCGATTGGCTGAGGCGGCTGTCAGTTACCTGCGGCTCCCGCCGCTCCCCTCCGAGTTTACAGTGAGGGGAGGAAAATGCTGCAGAGGCTTCTCGCGATCTGATTGGCCAGGCGGAAACGCCGCTCAAGTGAGAGGCCGCGCCCCCCCGGCGGGACAGCTGACCGCTCGGCCCCGTGACAGGGAGGGCACCAGCGATTGGTCAG